>VWZP01001885.1:0-37712 GCA_013396995.1 Dicaeum eximium
ATTTGTTCTTCTTCCTTCAGAAGGGTTTCCTGAACTCTCTCAGGCTGGTGGTGTGACCACTTCCCTGGAGAACCTGTACACATGCTCAGCCATCATCTGAGTGTGAACTATGTCAAGGTTTTGACCTTGAAAATATTTAGGAGCAGTAAGTTTTGCAAGTGAACCATGAGCTTTTTTTAAAAAAATCCTTTTGTCTTTTTGTAATCCACTTCAAAAATCCTTGAGAGTATCTTTATTCTTTCATTAAGAGTCATAGAATCATTAAGGTTCAAAAAGACATTTTAGGTCCTCAAGTCCAGCTGTCAAAGAAGGCACAATGAGAAGTCTTATTTTCCCTAATTATATTTCATTCATCTCTTCTCCATATGTTCACATTCTTCTTTAAATTATGCTACTTAAAAATATTAAATCATTCTTCTTTCCATTCTTAGTGAGTTTACAGGTGTAACTACAGATGTTGTCTCAGCTAAGCTACAGAATATTGACAAAATTCTTGACCACAAGTATCAGATGTAATCAAAATATTTTAAAAGCTTATTAAATTTCAGAATTTATATTTAAGGGTACAGAGTGCTCCTTTAAATTTCAGGAAAGAACTTGTTAGGGGTTTCTTATTAGCTCTCTTGTTAATGTAGCCTTAAGTGCTGTATCTTAACACAAACTGACTACCACAGAAGTTCCTCAACACAAAATTTGTATATCAGTTTGAAGTTTCCCATACTTGACAGTCATATCTCTCTTATCCAATGACATACAATATCACTTTCTCTAGTAGTTCTCATGATGGGGAAGCAAAAAGTAAAAAGGAAACATAATATTACAAGTGCATAACTTGATTCAGACACTTTTTCTAGCTTTAAAAAATGCTGACATTTCTTCTGAAATTGCAAACAGGTTGTTTGACGGCATTTATTATGTGTTTGATGTGTCCATTTTGATAATAAGAGATCCAATCAAACACTTACTGATTATCAGGGTTCCATTTCATTCTGGTTTTGAAACAGAACATTTTGCAGATCTAATTAGCTTCAGGTTTCTAATTGTCATGGTTGCTCCATGCATTTTTATATGCTATAGTGTAACCAGCACCATTTTTATGCAAAGAGTATTTTTCAAAATAATTAATTCTGTCAGATATGAGATGAGATGTCTTATTATTTCTCCACATAAATTGAGCTTTGAAAGGAAATATTACGGTACTCTTTGTTCCTATCCCAGTTAACACCATCTTTTCTTCTGCATACTGCCAACGCCCCAAAAGGATTAAAATTCTTTATTCTCTGGCCAAATTTATGCCTTAATCTTTGTACACCAATAATCCTTCTAGGGTAGATGCCAATAAAACACATCTGTTACATTTATATTCAGACGGTAGTCCAACTCTGTGCTCTGAACCATTGTGTTTTGATGCAATGTGCTATTAAGCAACTTCTGTGTTTTCCAATAAAGAAAGCTGTATATCACTGAATAATTAAATAAGCCATTTATAAATAGCATTAATATCAACATTAGTACTTTCTTCTAAGTCCTTTATTGACCTTGTATCTTGGTTAATTTCTTCCTCTACTGAACTAACTGTTGTAAAGTGTTTTGATGAACATTGCTTTCAACTATTTATTTCAACAATAAATAAAACAAAACACTGGCAACCTATATCCAGAAAATGCTCTGATGTTTCAAGAGTTGTGACCAGGGGTGTTAAGGGCTGAAGAATAGAGTATACACTTGAATAACTTAAGCCAAATGTTACTATCTTTCTTTAACAGGCAGTATATATCGTGCCTTTTGTCAAAACATATAACTGTTTCTGAACAAAGCTTTCAAGCTTATTAAATAGGGGGGATTACCATTATTTATATTACAAGACTCACACCACTTTTTCTTGCTGTTTGGATGGAAAGTTCTTCTATCAAACATATTGGTACTTCCTGTGAGAAAATACATGTGCATTTATGGATTCTATCACAGCTGGCTTCCCTGACATATTAAAAAATCAGATTCCATAAAATTGGAATGCAATGAGTACACATGAAAAAAGCAAGAACATTGTATACTACTTTCAGTTACCTGTGTTGCTATTTGGCCACAGGTGACAGCAGGAACCCATAGAGCTGCTCACTCACCTTCCTCTACTCTTCCCCATTGGAATGGGAGAGCAAACCATGAGAAGGGTCAAAGTGAGAAAACTTGTGGGTTGAGGTAAAGACTATCAGATAGATACAGCAAAAACTGCACACACAAGAAAAGTAAATGAGGAACTCACTCGTTATCCCTATTCACTCATTAATCAGCCAGCAGATGATTAGCCATTTCAAGGGAGGGAGGGCCTCATCATGCTTATTAGTTGAGAAGATAAATGCCATTAAGTCCAGACTCCAAATTTCCTGTTTTTTCTCCTCCAGCTTTTATGACTGCATATGACATCCATGGTATGGGATGTCCCTTTGGGAAGTTGGGGCCTGCTGTGCAGGCTGTCCCGAGCCCTACCACATTCATGTAGGCCAGCATAAGAACAAAAAGTTCTTAATGCTGTGTAAGTACTGTTCTGCAATAATAAAAATATCCCAAAACTATTTCGGATTTATTTTGGTCACAAATCCAAAATATGGCACCTACTATGACCAAAATTAACTTTATCCCAGTCAAAACCAGTATGATGAGCATTCAAGAAATCAAACTCTGTTTCCAGAAAATAGAATGCAGCTACTTATAATGCTCTTTTTTTGCTTCTGTTAGATGCAGAAATAAAATTAAGTTTCAAAATTGATAGTTCTAGAGATGAAGGGAAGATAATGATAAGCTTTATCTATTGACATCAGGCTGAACTCAGAGCTGCAGCTAAAGCAATGGGTCTTATTATAATCAGAAAATTATATTCCAACAAGCCAATTGAATTTTGCTGCAATTACTGTTCATATAGAACCTGAATAAGGCTAGATGCTTTACATGTGAATAACAACGCAGTGAATGACCCATAGGACCTACAATTGAATCTTAGGCCTTGAACTGCGAATGAGACCAGCAAACAGTAGATGGAAAATTATTATAATAATAGGTTTTAAAAGTCCTTTGCATTCATTAGAACAAAATCATTATGCTGGTATTTCCTTCTTCATCCACTGCTTTTCTTTTGAGTTTAGTGTATAATAGATATTTCTGTGTCTTTCAGACCAAAAATAGCACTTTTTAAAAAATGAAACAAAATATTGTCTGTGAAAAGTATCTATTACTGCTCCAGAAATTTCACTGCCTAACCAAAAGGTCCAAAGTTACTCTTTGAAACTGAAAAATTATTTAATTAACATAATTTCAGGATAATGTTTTCAAATTAAAATCATTTTACTTAGAATTGATCCTTCTTTACAATGAAGTCATTGCACAAGGAAAGTTCTCAATCACGATGTCTGTGATCATTGTCTGGAGAGAGTCGTCATTTGATCACTTAGAGAAAATAAACACACTTGAGCTGGTACCCTCCCATTTAAACATGTTAAAATCAGAAGTCATGCATTTAAATCATTCTATCAGCCACTTTTCACTGGTGTTGCTTTCTCTGTAGAACGGTGCTAAGGTGACAAACCAGATGACAATACTTGTCATTATTTTTTCAATGTAAATTCTAACACCACCTTCAGACTAATGCAGTATTCAATATTCAGGGAGGAAGAAGAATGTCAAAGCATAGGGTGACTGCATCATCAATTCAAAATGAAACTTCTCCTATCTTGAATCCATCAAGTTATTTTATCTCATCTAATTACTGAGATAAAATAACTTGATCTGACATCAAGTTATTTTATACTGAGATCACTGTTTTCACTGATAGCACGAAAAATAATCCTTGTCCTATTCTATCCAGTATTTTTCAATAATAATTGTCTTTGAAGATGTGTACTTTTTAGTCCTATTCCAAACATCAGAAGTGTAAATGTAAAAGGAGAGACAGTGCCATCTCACTGGTTATTTGGCTGTGTGGTGTTCAGGGCTGCAGATTCCCTCCAGGAACAGCTGGTTGCCTGGAGCAACCATACTGCAGGCTGTTTGCTGGCTGCATGCACGCCTCTCTAGGTGCCAGGCCGCAGAGACTTTTGGTTGTTGTTAACTTGGGGCATTAGAGCTCTTAGGATGAGACTAGGTACTAACAAAGCCTGCTTTTGTATGTAGTTAGCTCCTCTTGAGCAATAAAACCCAGCCGTTCTTACAGGATTAATGCTCTTGAGCTGAACCCAGCTAACCAGCTCGGTTCATTCTCAGTGAAAGGTGTTGCCAGACGATGACATGTGGCACATGTCACACCCAACACACCTGTAATGGGTGGAGCCATTTGTGAAAGTGCTGCCTTTAACTGTACTATGAAGGGTTTTACTGCAAGTGCCACAGACCCCGGACAATGCTGGGGCACCACCAGCTCAAACTACCACCGGGCTTGCTGCCACAAAGAGAGACAATCCTCACCATTGTATCTGCTCAGGCAGCTGCTTTAGAGGAGAGACAGATCCAGATTCTGTATTTGGTGCACGTTTTAATTCATCCTGAAATGCAAATATAAACCAGATGCCAGTTACCATGTCAAACCAGATCAAACTCTTAATACTTGTAAAATACAACAGCTATAATCGGGTAAGTTTTAAGTATTAAAAAGGCACCAGAATGTTCTTATAGTGAAATAGTGAAAAATATCTTCCACTCACATTCAGGTATCTTCATTTGTATGCTTCTTTTATGATCTCTCAGGCAATAACTTTTAGCCTATATAAACATGTTGGAATAGTTTTGAGACTTAAGTACTATTTCTCCAGAATGCTTAGAAGCTCTCCTTCTCCTGAGTTGCCATGTTTAAAGTCTGCAGCTTGCAGTATTCTTATACCGTAAAAAGATATTCTTTAAAATAAGCAGAAGAATTAACCTGGTCTGTGCTTTTTCCTCATATGTCTGCTCTTTTCTGGACAGGCGTTCCAGTTTCAGAATATTAACTGACTGTGATGCAGTATATGCATGTCTACAAACATTGTAGAAAAAGAGTGAAATGTGAATAAAAGAATCATTAACATTACCTTGTGTTTTAGAAGTGTGCCACTTTTAAATGAAGACAAAACTTTAGAAATATTCATATATGTGTATGTAAGTTTAAAATTTAAATTTCCACTGTTAATAAACAGTGCTGAACAATAGAGAAGATATTTTATCTAGAGAGTTTTTTTTATCTAAACTCCCAAAATATGGAGGTTAATAGTCTACTTTAAGTACTAGCATGGTATTTCCTGTATGTAGAAATCCTGATGTTGGATTATCAGATGCAGAATCATAGAAAAAAAAATCACAGAGTGCTATAATGTCCTGAGCTGGAATGGACCTAAAATCCATCTCCTGGCCCTGCACAGGACAACCCAAAGAACCACACCATGTGCCTGAGAGCCTTGTCCAAATACTTAGTCAACTCCACTGGTGCTGTGACCACTTCCCTGGGGATCCTGTTCCAGTGCCCAACCACTCTCTGGGTGAAAAGCCTTTCATAAATATGCAGCCCAAACCTCCCTTAATTCAGCATCAGGCCATTCCCTGGGGTCCTCTCACTGGGCACCACAGAGAAGAGATCAGTGCTGCCCCTCCTCTTCCCCTCACGAGCAAGTGCTAACTGCAGTGAGGCCTGTCCTCAGTCTCCTCTTCTCCAGGATGAACAGACCAAGTGACCTCAGCCGCTCCTCATACAGATTCCCTTCTAAATCATTCTCCATCTTCACAGCCCTCCTTTGGCCTCTCACTAACAGTTTTGTATTCTTCTTATATTGCAGTGCCCAAAACTACCCCCAGCACTGGAGGTGAGGCTGCCCCTGCTCATAGCAGAGCAGGACAATCCCCTCCCTTGCCCAGCTGGCCATGCTGTGCCTGATGCACCCCAGGACAGGGCTGGCCCTCCTGGCTGCCAGGGCACTGCTGGCTCATCTTCAGCTTGCCAGGATCCCCAGGTGCCTTTCCACGGCACTGCTTACAGCATCTCATTCCCTGGTCTGTCCATACATCCAGGGTTGCCCTACACTAGATGCAGAATCCAGTAATCCAGCACTTTCTCCTGTTGAATTTCATATGGCTGGTGATTGCCCAGACTTCTGATTTGTCAAGGTCTCTCTCTCTTCAGGGCCTTGGCATTTGAGTGTGTCAGCAGCTCCTCCCAATCCAGAACTGCTGGTGAATTCCTTGGTGTACCTTTGAGTTCTCCATCCAAGTTGTTTAAGAAGACATTGGAGTGCACTGGGCCCAGGAAAGATCCTTGCAGAACCCCAGTACTGACAGGTCACCAATCCAATGTGACCCCAACTACTATAGGAGTAGTTCAAGGGTGCCCCACCTGTGAACCTCTTGCTGACCCCTTGCATGATGTGTTTTGCAAACGTGTGCAGCACATTTTGTCACTGGTCTTTAAAAGCTAAAAAATCAGTCTTTAAAGGCTAAAAACTCACTAGCCTTTTTAAGTTTTATATTTCAATTCATTTCAAAGGAAAAGTGGTAGTAAAAGAAGGCAAGTTAATCATCTGCTTGAAATCAGAGCTTTCTTGCAATACCCCAAGGCTATACTTTGCTTCCAATTAATGTTCGCCTTCTTGGAATTATATACAAATAGCTTTTATGTTCATTATGCAAAGCAAATCTGTCTAATGACTTTCTTAACATGTTCTAGTTCAGATCAAAGTATCTAATTGCTGTAACAACATTAACTTTGCAAGTCTATAATTCGTGATGAGTGGTTAGCTGTTTCCTAAGTTGTACTGTCACATATGAAGAGGAAAATGAACACAATCTAGTAAAAATTTACATTATTTTAAAAATTCCTCTTTCAGAGCAATTTATTATATGCTACTTTGACTACTACAGGAAAAAAATGCAATTTTGTGTGACATGAATAACAGATACTACTTTTCATGGAGGATCAAATTAAAAAGAAAAAAAGAAAACGTATGTCTAAGCATTGATACTGAGTTTACTTTAGTTATACTGTTGCATTTTTCTGGCTATATACCTCCTCGTTGTTTTCTTTTTGGAAATACATAAAACCAGCAGGAGAAAATGCACACAGAAAGTAGATGTAAAGGATGAATCAGAATAAAAGTCTACCCTGATGATCCCAATTATTATAATAGAATTATAAAAGTACATCACCTCTAGAAATCAAAAAAATCTCACTACTCATCAGTGGGAAATAAAATCAAGTTTCTGGGACCAAAATTAAGCAACATGAAATTTCACTGAGCACCTACAGAGATGAGATGACATGGAAGTCAGAACATCTCCAAACTACCTTTTACCATAAATTTGTGCACTCAAATCTCCTGAGGCCTTACTGCTAAATCTAAAGGCAGAACAATGGTGGGGATTTCACACAGCATTTTAAAATTCCACTTGCATCAAGAATCAGAAGTGGGGGCAAGGGAGTGGTGGGGTAAAACTGCACAGAAAATCTGTTCCAGTTTAATTTTACGTATAAGTGGTGAACAGGCTGGGTTTTAGCACCCTTATTTAAGATTATATTCATCACCATATCTTAGTTAATCAATAGAATGGGAACAATTAACTGTACTGTTACTGAAGAAATTAAAATCTTGTTCTATACACTCAAAGTACATAACTGCTGCTCAGAAACTATGGAATGCAGTACACTGCTATTATCCAAACATTCAAATTATAATGAATTATCTGAAAAGAAAGTAATTTCCTTCAATATATCAAATGTCATGGTTCTTTTTCAAGTTCAGTATCAATATTTTGGATGATTATTTTAAACATTTACATTTATTTTGATAAAAATTAATTTTAAATCACACCACATAAAGGTCATTTTAGTATTTAACAAACATTTTTTAGCTTTAGTAAAATAGTCAAAAAAGGGGCTTTGCAGCAGTGGGGAAGGAGAAGGAAACATAGGGAATGAGAGACAGAAACAGAGAGAAAACAAAAATCATTGGCAGTAAAAAAGGCTCAACAACAAATTACTCAGCTGTTTAATAAGATAAAGTAAAAAAAGGAATATAAATAGTGAGGAATGTTTTGTTCCTTCAGATACTGGCAACCCCATATTCCTGTTGCTGAATGGATTTCCCTATGTCATGGTACAAACATCTCCCCCCTGCAGAGAGGTTAACTGTGCTATTTGAGTCGTCAATGTGCAGCAGCCTTCCAGCTAGAATCACTACACTCTACCCCTTGATCCATACACAGTTTACTTTCCCCAGAGATCTTTTGAGCTACAGGTTATATCAATAGCACACAGATATCTCAAGCCCTAAGTACGAGGCCAAACAGACCAGATATAATTCTTCAAGTGCAATGCCTTCTGCAAGGCTCCCAGAACAGAAAGTTTTCCAGAATTCAAAATATGAAACTATTTATCATTTCTAAAACAGAAAATTCTGCAACAAGCTCATCAGCTGAAATATCTGCTACTTGATGTTGTTTATTAAGGGATTGGGAGTCATAACCCACATAAAAAATATCCTAAGTATTTTCTTTTTAAATTTTATATAGTACTGAAGTGCTATTCAACAGTGACATTTCATTTTTTTTAAAGAGATGAATGTAGACAAAAAGTACATTAAATCAGAAGTCATTGATCCATGTGTATACTTACATTCTGAAGTCATACAATCCTTCTCAAAAATTCTGGACTTACTACAGAGACAATATCAGAATTTTGATTATCTGAGTAATTATGATTCTGTTCACCAGTTTAGTCTCCAAAATCTCTAGGCGTTTAAAGCAGAAAAAAAATGTAGATGTAATCCAGTTCCAAGTTTTGTATTTTTCAAATCTACAGATTAAAAGTGACATCTTCCAATCATTTCAGTAATTTGAATTTCATCCTTGACCCACGGCTGAAATCAGAGGAAAAGATAAAAGGAAAGGGGAAAAATAGGCCTACAAGACTGTAAAGTTTATCTGTATTTTTTCTTTTATATTTGAACAAAAAATTTGTTAAGTAAAATGATACAGAGGCTTTCATCACAACTCAAGTAGGTCAGAATTATCCACACTTCATATAATTTCTATTAGTTCAAAAAATGTATAATGATGAAAGTCAGTAAATTCCAACCAACCACCAGATATGAGTCAGAAAAGTTTAGTGTGCTATCACTTATAACAACCATGATCAAATATCTCATCTCAATGAACATAACAGGATAAAATTGCATACATATTTACCATGATGACATCCAATAGCAGTATTCAATTCCTGCTTTGAAATTTTAAAATTCTATGAATATACTATTGTCTCAGTAAAGTCTACAGTAGTATAAGACTCATATGTTGTAAGAAAGAAAAAGATGTAACTTATTACCTAGAGCTAGATTACAAAAGACAGAGTTCTGCTGAGAACCCTTGGCTTCTTTGAAGAAAGTATCCCATCCTGAAAGAAATGAGTACAGGTGTGATGGAGACAGCAATGAAGCCTTTTCTGGGGAATCAGCAGACTTGATGTCTCTGAGTGCCTTTACACCAATGCCTATAGCATGGGAAACTAACAGCAAGAGTCACAAGTCTGTGTGCAGTTATGTAACTGCAATAACTTGTGACCTCCTTGAGACCCCAGAGATACCGTGGGATCACTCATGTGACTGGAGAGCTGCAAGAAATGGATGAAGTCACTTCAGGAAGCACATGCTGTGAAGAAAAGAGTGTATATTACACTTCTTGTGGGAGTGGAGGGATGGAAGTGCATGGAATGCATACCATCCTTGGGACTGTTCAGGAGTCAGGCACTGACATACAGTTCAAGGTTAGCAGGCAGAACACTACAAGTCTTGCTATGGTGAGCATCTGATACAGGGACTTCCTGAAAAAACTGGAAGTAGCTTCACATTCACAGGCCCTGGTATGCAAGCATTACTTCAATCCCCCTCATCTTTTCTGGAAAGGCAATATAACAGGACACAAACAACCTGGGACTTATCTGAAGTGCATTAAGAAAAGCTTCCTGGCCCAGGTGATCAAGGAGACAATGATGAATAGTGGACTTCACACTTAAAAACAATCAAGTCTTTGGATGCAAAAGTTTTGAGCAGTCTTGGCTGTACAGACCATGAGATGGTAGATTTCAGGATCTAGGCAAGAGAACACAAGGAAAATAATCAAATCACAGCCTGGATTCAGGAATGCAGACTTTACCTTCATCAAAGATATATCATATCATGGGATACAGCCCTATAGAGAGAGGAGTCCAGGAAAGTTGGCTGATGCTTCAAGCTCAAAAGCTTCAAGCTCCAAGCTTTTGAGCTTGAGCTTCAAGCTCAAAAAAGATCCATCCCAACAAGCAGGAAATAAGCAGAGGTGGCAGGAGGCCTGCATGAAGGAGCAAGAAGCTCCTGATTGAACTGAAATAAAAAGGAAGTGCAAAACAGGTTTAAGAAGGGACAAATAATCCAGAAGTGCAGAGATGCTGTTTAGTTTCTCAAGAATGGGGTGAAGAAAGCCAATGAATACCTGCTGTTGAATCTGGCAAGAGCTATCAAAGGCAACAGGAAAGGACATTACAAGAACACAAACAACAGGAAAACTTTGATCCATTGCTGAGTAGGCTGGAAACTTGGTGACAAAGAATATGAAAATGGTCAAGGTCCTCAGTGCCCTCTTTGCTTCAGCCACTACCAGTAAGCTTGGCCTTGTTGCATCCATTGTGCCCTGAGAAAAGAGGGAAAGTCCAGAGGAAGGGAGACATACCCTTAGCAATGGAGGACTAGGCTAGAGAACACTTGAACAAACATCCACAAGTTCATGGGCCTGATGGAAGGATCTGACATCACCATGAGGCCATTCTCAATCATATTTGAAAGGTCGTGTTAATTGGCAGAGGTCTCTCAAGGCTGGAAAAGAACAAAGATCACTCCTGTTTTCAAGGGCAAGAAGGAAGATCTACAGCATATCAAATGAGCCTTGCATCCATGTCTATGAAGGTGGTAGAGCAACTAATCCTGAAAGTCCATTCCAAATACATGAATGCACTAAGGGATTGAGAATAGTCAGCATGGATTTATGTTGAGGAAATCAAGTTTAACCAAATTTTCAGACTCCTACAACAAGGTATAGAGCTTCGTGGATGAGGATGTCACCTCACTTTTAGGAAGGCTTCTGAAACTTTCTCATCCTCAAAGATAATTTGACAAAGCGCAGTTTAGACATGTAGTCAGAGAGTTGGATGGAAAATTGCCTGAAGGACAAGCTGGATGTAAAATTGTCAGCCAGGCCCAGAGAGGGCAGCAGAAAGTCCAGTTGCAGGCAGATCATTAGTTGATGTACTCAGCATCAATACCTGTGTCAATACTGTCTAACCTCATCATCAGTGACATGTTGGGATATGCCAAATGTGTGTTGGGACATTGAGTATGCTTGGAAAGTCCATAGATGACAAAAACTGGGAAGAGTGACAGAAGGTTATGCTGCTATGCAAATACTGGACAGGCTGAAGAACTGGGCAGAGAGGAATCTTAAGCAGTTTAACAAAGGCAAATGCAAAGTCTTTCACCTGGGAGGAATTATCCCACGCACCAATATTTCTTGGGGAGCAACCAACTGAAAAGCAGTTTTGCCATGCTTTGCTTTTTCTTTTAAGGAAAGAATATGGGTGTTCTAGTGAGCAACAAGTTGATTGTGAGCCAGCCATGCACCCTAACAGCAAAGGCAGCCAACAGCCTTTTGGCCTGCAGGAGGAAAAGCCTTGCAGCAGGTCCAGGGAAGAGATCCTGCCCCTCTGTTCAATCCTAGTGAGGCCACACAGGGAGTGCTGTGTTCAGTTATGGGCTCTTGAGTACAAGAGAGACATGGAGCTCCTGGAGCAAGACAAGGGAATGTGGCAATGATTGAGAGACTGGAGCATCTCTCATACGAGGAAAGGCTGAGGGAGCTGGGCTTGTTCAGCCCTGAGAAAAGCCAGCTGAGAGGGGTTCTTGTCAACACATGCCAGTGTCTGAAAGGGCAGTGTCATGAAGATGGAGCCAGGCTCTCTCTGCCTGCTGGTGCCAAGCAACAGGATAACAAGCAACAGGCAGAAACTGGAGTACAGGACGTTCCATCTGAGCATGTCACTGTGAGAGTGACTGACTGCTGGAACAGGCTGCCCAGACAGGTTGTGGAGTCTCTTTCTCTAGACAGAGAGATTTTGTTCCACCTGGACAAAATCCTGAGTAATGTGCTCTAGAGAGCACTGATTGATCAGGGAGGTTGGAGCAGACCTCCAGTGGTGTCTTCCAACCCTACCCACTTTGTGATTCTGTGGACATTCAGAAAAAGTAATAAGTTGTTCAGCTATCTCAACTAAAATGTATAAAAAATAAACAATGGGTTTTCATATTCCTAAGAAGGCAGGATACTGTAAATTAATACAGTGCAAATATTCTAAAATTAAAATGCAAACTTTAATGCCTTAGTAAAACTATGTAGTAATAAGACTATAATAAGTAGCTTATCAAAAAAATTCATTTTTTATTCATTACAATAAAACTAATTACAATTAATTTATTTTCTGTGCCTATCATTGTAAAAAATACTTGATCTAGCTTAAGTTAATAAATATGTAAATGAAAAGTTACCAAAGCAGGGTAAAAAAGAATTGGATGTTAACAGCACTCCACATCCTTTTTTATTTTGTAAATGTATTTTCTGCTTTGGAAACTTCATCAACTTCTTGTTCCAAAGCATCTAGTCTTTGTTTGCAAGTCTCATTAGTACATCCAGATATTTGCACACTAGGATTGTAGACCAAAGGAATATATCTACATGGCCAGAAATGAAATAATCTTACAGAGAAAGGGCTTCATTGTCCACCCTGGGTAAATGACAGAATTAATTTTTCTATGAAAAATGCATCTGTCATCATAAATCAAAGTGCCACCAGGTCTTCAGTTACATAAACTTAGCAATTCTGGCAAACATAAAAAGTCTAGTCATTGGACTATTATATTTAGACCTAGGTAAAAAACCATGATTATTCACAGACACTCTACTCAGGAAAAAAGCCTAATTTATTTTTTTAATATCATTTCTTTATATCATTTGTTTTATTTGTCAGAAATACAGGCAATGGAAAGCACTCCTCCCCTTTCATGTTGGCCACAAGATCTATCAGTTGATGACACTGAAATACTACAGTGTAGTACAGACATGACTGGGATATTTTAGAGCTTAGTTTCAATGTCCATCTCCTTCAAATGAGTTTTCTGAACTCAGTACAAGAGAGGGATTCAAATAAATTCCATCCACCCTTAAAGTAAGCAGTACTGGGCCCGTCTTAAAAATGTTATTATCTTCCTCTTTTAGCTAGTAAGTCCACAGAGCACTCCATCACCTCAAAGCATGCACAAATTGCCACATGCCCAACACTAAAAATTACTTAAAATTTAGCATGTACCTAAGAGCCCTTGGATTTTGTATCCAATACTAAACTGCTTGGCATTCCTGACAGCTTGAAAGTGATACTTTTTCTCTCACTGAACTAGGATTCTCCATTGGCAAAAAATTTGAGACCTACCAGTTTCACTCGCAAAGGAGAACTGGGAAGATTAGTTCATTAATGTTTGATAAGTAATAAGACATTAGGCTGATAAGAGCCCTGGAGAAAACAGCAACAACAAGAATAAACAAAACAAAAGAAAATAATTATAAAGTTCAGAATTCAGATGATGCACAACAAATAAGTAAAGCCACATAGTGAATAATGGTGATCATAGTAAATATTGAATATCTTTCTTATAATGCAGGAGTTTAACAGAAATTAACAAACAAACCAACCAGTGTCTGATGGTGTAATTAAGAATCAATCATTATATTGTTGTTATAGAAGTTGCTGGTTAACGTCTCCTTATTGCTAAGTATTTGGTTTTGTAATATTAAAGTCTTCTTTTTCTAGTGTGCCTTTCGCAAATGAAAGTGTGTACTTAGTGCTTTAGAAGCTGCATTTCCTTAGAAGCTGCTAGGTTTTAGACATGTTCTCTTATTGTTCTTGTCCACAGAGAGCTGAGTCTTTATTTCAAATTGAAGTAGTTTCTGCTTTGAGCAAACATCTCTGCTCATCCAAAACAGCAGCCTTTTTCATGGGCATTGCATGTATACATTTGACAATTATACATTATACTGTTTGTCCAGAAAGTTTCCCAGGTAATGCATAATGGAAGTTGTAAACTCAGCAAATGCCTGAAAGGTGTTTTATAAATTATCAAAAGCTAATCAATGCCTCACATAGAGAATAGGTGACAGAACCTTGTGCCCTCTCAGGGTCCCGAGAGAAACTGCCTCAGCAAGAGTATTTCACATTACTATGGCAAAATAAGGAAAAAAGAACCAACACAATGACACACAGCATCAGATTGAGTCTTTCATTTTTAATGACTCTCCCTTTTTGGTGTATAAATTTCAACATTTCATTCTGTCTTTGTTTGAGCCTGGCACACAGAAACTTTATTCCTTTGATATTCCTCTTTAATTATGTCTTATGATTGCCAGTGAAATCATTATATCAACGAAAAGGAAGCTTCACTGCATCTCATTATATGGAATGAAAAAAAAAATTTAAAGTACAGATTGTTGTGTTACTTGACCATTACTGCAGTATATGTGCAACTCATGATCACTCCTTTTTCTATAATGGAATTAGACCATTATGTGATCTTGCATCCATTTTTATCAAAGTCAGGCTTCTTGAAAGACTGTATGACTGCAAATTTTAATTTTAGTCGATACACTTACAAAGCTGTCCACAAGAAACTGTTGTCTATACTTTGCTCTTAATGTTTTTCTATTTCTGTTAAAATATACAATTTTCTTTAGTATACCATGACAAAGTATGTTTAATAAAAAATTAATTTCACAGACATAATTTAATGATCTATCAGTAGTTAAAAAGTCAATCAAATCAAATAAAAATATTTCAATTATTTGCTTTCCATTATGCTATTTATGTTTAATTCCAGAGATTCAGGAATTGGCTCAATGGATTAGTTGACACAGAATTTGGACACAGAAGACATAACTGTGCTTGCCTTTGAATTTGTTGGGGGCTGATCAATGCACCGAAGTAAAGACTTTCAAAAGGAAGGTTCTTGTCTTCACTAATTAAATGTAATGTTGTGATGTTGTCAGTATCTCATTCCATTATTGGGTCTGATTTCAGACAGATCCTTTCTAACACAAAGTGTGTAAAAAGGAATTACAACACTTGGATGTGCCCAGTATTCTCAGGAAAGTGAATTTGCTTTTTATTAACTTTTGAATGTTCTTATTAATGAGAAGAATTCTGGAGATGAATGTACACAATACACAACACACAACAGATACAGGAATATTCTCACAGCCAGTAAAGGCAAGAGGATGCAGTCAGGAACATGAGCTACACCAGAATCTTGTTGTTAAATTTCAAACCAGATGAAGCTAAGAAGACACAAAGAGAAAGGGTGGAGGGTAGAGGGAAAGAAATTAAAAAAAAAAAAAAAAAGAAAAGGGATAACAGTCCATGTTTCCTGTTGGAGCAGCTCTACTCCTTACAATATTAAATATTCAGATGGTGAGACTGTCCCAGTCTATCTTGGCACATAATCATGAGGCCACTTAGCAAATGTTTGGAAGGTTGATTAAACAGCAAAATGCAACGTTCCCAAAAGGTTCCCAATATTTCAGTGTTAACTTTTCTTCAACCAAGTCTCTCTGTAAGATACCATGTAGATTAAAAACATTAATCCTTCAGGTACTGCAATCAAGGCAAGGGGAATCACTCATTGCTAAAGCGACTTAGACAACCTCACATGACTTCAGACTTAAGTACCTCTTACACAGTAATATAGATCAAAATCATCAAGGATAAGAAAACAGGAAGTCAGGGATATTTACCCCCAGAGCTCCTTGATACAAGCCCAAGACATAGCCATTGGAAATATATAAAAACTAATCAAGCATTTTAAATCATAAACAAAACAGGTTTAGATCACTATCAGTTTTCCTTGAAACTGAGAGCCCTGATATGTTGTCTAGTTAGAGAAACAATCTACACATACCCAAAACTAATATTCTCACAAACTTGATGTATTGGTTTTGAAACTCTTTCTTGTTTTCAGAATATACAAGTTTGATGAATAGCCAACTTGAGTTACTCATCTTGAGCAGCATTTCATAAAGAACACCAAATACGACAAGAAAAATCTCTCATAATGGCAAAGAATACAGCCAAGATAAACAACTCAGAATCTCATCAGAAAAAAAAAAATCTTCTATGGATAATTTCAATATATGTCCAGAAAATTAGATATACATGTTGATTTAGGCATGGCAAGGCAAATTACTTTTAAAGTGTACACATTTTTGGAAGACAAGTGTTGACCGCAAGAATCATTGAGCACCAAAGGGAGAAATACAAAACGCTGAGATTTTTCCAGGTATTTCAAAAGTTTCAATTGTAATGTGTTTATGTGGAAGCTGAACATTCAAAAACAACCAAGAGACTTAGTAATAGAAACATTAACTAAGTTCAATTACTTCTCTGGGTACCTTAGTGATTTAGAAAATCTCCCCTGTAGATAATTAATCAGTTTACGTCTCCATTCAGTAGTGATTTGCACTGATGATCTTTTAAATCTCTTTGTTGTTTGTGTGTCAGGTACATACAGTCAGAAGAAATTATTGTACAGTTTAGTTGTTATTTCAGCATGCAAGCAATTTGCTATCATAGCTTAATAACATCATCCTTTTTTTATTTTTATCAAAAAGCACACAGAAATTTTGTATGGTGAAAAATAGTTACCACATTTTTCTTTCTTGCACGTGAATCTTTCACATATTGTCAGAAAAATATTTTGGTATGAAAAATAATGAAAGTACAGACATTTACCCAACACAGAAGAGTGCAATGCTAGTCACATTTTTCAACCTCCACAGAGAATGCTGTTATTGTGAATGCTTGAAGGAATTCTTTCAAACATGCATGCTTTTGCTAATTTTCATGAAATTACTTTGTTTTGTACATTTCATAATTAGTTCACTGAAAATAAAAGATCTCAAAGATATACAATTTGTACCAATATCACATCTAAACACAACAGGTTTCGCCCACTAAGGACATAATGTTATACTTCAAATTATGTTTAAAGAAAAAGTAGGAAGAGAAAATTAACTGGTATGTGGTGGTAACTACAGATCTTCTGGATATAGCCACCAGGAAAAAGTTAAAACTACTAATATTCTATATTCAGCTTTGCAACAAAATTTAAATAATCAGAGACCCTGAACATTTGTCCTTTATCTTGCTGTTAATTTTAGTCTTTCCCTTAATCTTCTACAATCACCCATGGGATTTTGTCCAGGTTTTGCTCATTTAGCACTAAAATACTGAATTTCATTTTTAGGTTATATTTAACACAATTTGTCTGAAGCCGCTCTTGAGGAATCCCAAACGACCAGTTCCTTCAGCATTTTGTATCAGCTCTCTCTCTTTATCTGAAAAGCAAAAGTCAGAATCACCCAATATTGTCTACTGTCCTGAGAACTTTATTGGGCCTCCTTTGCCCAGCAGGACAGAGACTTTGCTCAGAAAACCTCTGGATTAAAGAACTTTCCTGGACTTCCTAGAAGATGAGATCTTACTATAAATGCAAAAAGCTGCTACGAAGGCACAAAATAGAAGGAATATGAACAACCTATGTAGCAATGGCAAGTTAAAAAACATGGGGTCCAGAGGAAAGTGGTTGTTGTTGGGGCTTTTTTCAGTTGTTTTGAAACAAAAATATTTTTTGAGCTTAATCTTTTATGCAATCATTAAAACTGTATTCACAGTCACAAGATCTGTAATCAGTTTTGTTTTCAGAGTAAAGAACTTTGAGAGCTTGTGATTAACTACAGCAAGAATGAAATTTGACAGCCGTCCAAAATTTATTTTCCATGTTCTCCTCTTTTTGCTCTGATAAATAGTCACAGATGATAGTTGATTGACAATAGTAAGCCTGCACATCTGGACTTCCATTCATTGTAGCATTTTGAATTAGAATTTTACTTAGTGATGACAAGATTGGATAATTTTATAATTCTTCAAATGGAATGATTATTTGCAGTCTTGCATAACATACTGGTGTCAAGTTTCAATTATTGCATACGCACCAAAACCCCTTTAGTCAGCAGCTTCTGGGTCACATCCAACCTAACTTTAACAGATATGCACGCTTAAATGACTTCTTTTTTTTTTTTTTCATCTCCTTTTAATAATTACTTGCTTCCATGGGGAAAAACAAACAAACTTTCAGAAAAACTGTGAACAACGTAGCCATGAGATACACAAAGTGTTCTCAACAAAAAGGTTTGCAGCTGGGAAAGCAGTAGTAGGTACAAATTTTTACTCTGGATATAATAGCTTTGATGTTAATTTTAGAGCTTGCAGTGTCTTTGATACTGTCTCCCCATAGATATCTTTGAAATGCCTAGCAGCCCTCAGTGACTAATTGCTTCTCTGAAAGCACTGCATCACCTGAAGAAGGTGACACATGCTTAACATAAAGAGAGTATGGAATAATGGCTTCAAAAGCAGTGTTTTGAACAGGGTAATACTGGAGTGATGAACCACAAGATAGCACAGGCAGCTTGATGCCAGCCTACATTTGCCAGCAAGTTTTTTTGCATCTTACCTGTTGACTTAAGAAAAACTGTCCTCATTTATAAAGGTCAGTTTTATGCTGACTGTGGGAAATGACTGTGAATGCCATGACAAAATCCTTCTTACTTCACTGGTCCTGGTACAGAGAATTACTTGACTTGTGTTGAGCATTTATTCAATACCAGACACTAAATATTATTTGTAATAAATGTTTAGGGAACTCAAGGCAAATTTATGGAACCCATTGCTTACATTAAATCTGCTACAGTTTGGACAGCATTTGCATATGCAATGAAATCTGATATTTCTAGTGCTTAATACCTAAAGCAAGCTGCCTGTTTAAGAAGATCCCAGTCAGGGCTTCAGATTAGGATCGATGAAGTTATTCAGCATTTGGATGAGTAAACATAAATTGGGAGGAAAAGGACACTGAATTGTATTAAAACAGACCATGATCAATAACAAAATAACATTCCTGAGAGCAGCTCTCCATGACTGATCTAACCTGCACATCTGTAGCATAATCAAAGCTCAAACCACATGCTTGTTTTTTCCATTATTGTATTTAAGATCAGTGCTGTGAAAAGAAGCTTTTGCACTTCATTCCAAATAGTTCTCTCTTGAAGTCAAAAAGTATTTTCAAGGCTCCTGTGGACACTAAACCAGAGATATGCAGTCAGAAGAAGAGATATATAAAGATAGCTGATTTTACATTTCATTATATTTATTTTAAATTCATAGCTTCATTGTCATATGCACATCCATCAAGATTTTTCTTTTGAGGTTTCCTCAATCAACAAGAATTGCAGTACAAATTTTTTTATGTCAAATTTTAATGTGTTGACATCTTATTTTGGCACTCTTCGGAGAAGGTGGAATCAGCTTTCTTTAATTCATTCAGAATCTTGGACTGTATTCTGCTGATAATGTAGTGATTCTTTAGTTTCCTGCTTTTTTTCTGAGGAAGAGGTATACATGTTAAATACACTTATAAACACAGGTCACTGGCATAAAGGCAGCCTGGTATGTGTTCACAATCACAAAGGTAGAAAGCATGTATTATCTTTACTTAGCATTTCATTTTACTGCTGCAAAACTTCTGAGATCTTCATTTAGTACATGTGGTATTTTGAACCAAATTATCTAGTGATTAAAATAAGCTTTATATGAACTATTTGTCTATAGCTTAAGAAAACAGTAAAAAGGTTTCTTTTTCCATCTTAATCACTCCTATATATACATATTAGGGAGACACCTGACCTGGTGTTACAAAGAGAAAGAGGCTCAGTGGAGGAGGCTTGTTAATTGGATAGGAAGATCTTTCCTTTTTGTTTTCTTTTCAAAAAGAATTTTTATCTATAGAGCAGTTTGCAAGCTGGGCTCAGCATAATGATGGGCAAGTTTCAAATTCAGGGTTTGAATCCAGATAGCTGCTTGAAATATGTCTTCAGTTGATACCAGTTCCTCAATTAAATTTATTTCTCTGCCCCTTCTACATAATGTCAATATACATATATATTAGCACACATTGAAAACCATAGTTTTTACTTCCACTTATTACAAAAACTGCAATACAGTTTCCTAACTTGGTGAAATCCCTGAAGTCCCACTACAGCATTAGCTTCCATAGTAATTTCCCCCCTAACTAATAATATCTACTGTGTTTTTTTCAATTTGTTTAGCCATTTCTTTTCCTAACCCATTGTTTAAAAATCCAGAATATTAATTTGGAAATACTACATTAACAAAGAAAAAGCAGTTAGAGATGTCTCTGTATAGTAACCTACTAATCCACTTCCTTAAATCTTTACCTGTTAGAGATCCTGTGAGACAAAAGGTGCATCATTCACATTTATGACTCATAGCTTCACAAGCAGTTTACATACCATTTGTGCAGATGAATTTGTACATATCTTTTATGTATGCAGGTTGCTTTTTCCAACAAGTAATTGAATATAGCAAAATATCCCTGAAGTTACGCCAAGATTTTGAACATTTTCTCAGGAGACAGTATAGTGTTAAACCACAGATGCAGTTTTATAGCCACAGTTTGCATCCAGCTTGTGTTTATCTGACACATGTATAGAGAAGAAATGCACAATCAGAAAAACCCAAAGCAAACAATCCCACCACACTCCCTCCCCTATCTCTCACCCCCAAAAAACACCCACAACCAAAGAAGCAGAAGCAAAACATTAAACCTGTCAAAAGAAGTTAAATTAGTAACTTCTGCTACAAATCCTTGCACATCAGGGGGAAGCATATAGTAAGACAATTGAGGTATTTGATCTCCTAAATGTAGCCAGGAAGAGTCCTCATTAGCTAACTATATGAATGCAGGAAACAATCCTTCCCAAGTTATCTGGATGATAGAAAGTAGTATGACAATTAGAGGATAGAAAAACATTAATTTATTTCCTGATCTACTCTCCTTGTTTAGCAGCATTTCATATCATGAGATATTTTAAAACATTTTGAAGGATAGGACCTAAGTGATACAACTACTGGACAGCTGATCTCACAGAATTTAAAACATCATCGGGGAACGTGATTAGTTTGGCACACTTGAGTTCTGATCGAGGTACACATGAGTTTTAAATTGGTGACATTGAAAGTTGCATATTAAAAAGATTAAGTTCACAAGTTAAAGAAAGAAGTCAGACATTTATCATCATTAGGTAAAAAATTGTATAAATTCTAGCTACCCAGTTAGAATACACTGATTTTTTTTCTTTTTGTTAAACTGCACAAAACCTTAGAACTGATACAGTTCTCAAAAAGAATTTTTGAGATCATAAAACTATTTTTTTTTTTTAGTAGAATAGACACGCATAAGGCCTGGTCAATTTTAGGCAGTATTTCATATTATATCAAAAATTCAGTTTCACTTGCATACAAGTAAGTAAGGAAAATGTATGTTATGTTACAACAGCAAAGACAGATCAGAATTTATCTAATTTAGTTAATTGCAATGGTACTTCTATTCAAATGCATATGGAGCACAGAATTACACTTCAAAGTAACAACATTGCTCAGTAAAAATATGGCAAATGTCTTCTGTATTTGACAGCATAAAAAGTTTTGAACAACCTGCACAATATATGGCAATAATTTCAATATATGCATAATATATGCACAATAATTTTGGTTTAGGATTAATTTATAGGCTATTTACTCCCCTATCATCTCCCTTTAAGATTTTTGATACTTAGATAGGCCTACTGAATATTATCATTAATAGTAATAATGCATACCGAGTATTTTAAAGATTTTCAAAGTAATTTTTTTCATTCTTCTAATTCTATTTCACTATTTATAGGTAAACAGAGAAAGCAAATACAGATAATGCAAATTACTATGTTTCTAAGTGTGCTAGTGGGTTTGCCCTGATTTAAGGCATGAGCCTCTGGACTACTTTACAACCCCAGCAATTCAGTCTTCAGAAAGGGATATATGCACTAGTCACTGCCAGCACCAGCAGGTCAGGTGGAATACTCCAAACATTCTTACGGAAAATTAAAACCAAATTATCTCAGTTTCTGAAATGAAGGAAGCAAAATCTGCATTTCCCTTTCCCTTGAAAGTTCCATGTTCCTTGGAGTTGACAGTTCAGAAATTATCTTTATTTCTTACAACCACCAGTGACATATTTAGAGCCTCGAGCTGTCTACACAAATGGTTTCATGTCTTGAAAATATAGCTTGCATTAATTTATAGCCATATTCCCAACAGTTGAAGCACACAGTCAAATGCAGTTTTATGATACAAGACTTCAATTCCCTACATGCACTGTCAATGAGACTGTCCAAATTATTTAATGGCTGAAAAAATAGTCTCTATATACCCTAACCTTTTTTGAAGAGTGCAGAAATTTTATCAGAGAATAAACAGGATTAACAATCTTATTGCCTAGAGTTTGCCTAAGTGTTAGACAACAGTGTTCATGCAAACATACAAAACAGTAAGCTTCACCTCTTCTAAAGCAAATGCAGCTTTCTCACTTTTGCTCAGTTTCAGGTAGACTTTTTTATTAAAAAATGTGTATTACAATTACTATTTCCAGTATTACTGTGTTTTACTGCTTCTGAATATCTCACAATGCAATTTGTTCCTCATATGCTGCTGTTTTAACATTATTTAGATGCAAACTCAGAAAGAATCAGAGAGTATTCTGAGTTGGAAGGGACCCTCAAGGACTGTTGAGTCCAGCTCTTAAGAGAGTGGTCTGTACAGGAATAAGACCCACAGCCTTGGTGCTCTGACCAACTGAGCTCAACTCAGCGTCAATATGACCTAATTCAGTTTACTCTGCAGCATAAGTGGATACTCATGGAAATTATTATTTGTCTGGGAGTTAAGGTGGAAGAATCTCAGTAGCAATAAACTGGAATACTTTTGCCCTTGCTCAGCGCCAAACCCCCAGCTGTTCCTAATCTGTGGGTCTGCAGTGTGTTTTGATACATTTAGGTACAGTCTGTATGGATGATTCATAGCTCAGAAGACATCTGAATAGAAAAGATATGCAAACTTAGGATGAATTCTATGGTGCCACGATTGAGACTGAATTTTATGGCACCAAGACAGATTTGGAAGAGGTTAGGTTCCGTTTAAGCACTTCTACCCAAACACTTTCTGCTAAAAAACATTAAATACTGTCTAACTACATACTCTGCCCTATGTATCCTAATAGTCTTGTGTCAGACATGATTGGTGATTAGGAAAGAGCTGCCTCTCATTTGCCTCAACATTATACTTTTCACATCAAGGATCTTTAATTTACCTGTGATGTATGGTTATGTGGTGCCAGATAGTGTTTCATCATGTTTATGCAACCAAGTAACACCTATAGTGACAAAACGCCACTTGGCAGAAAATGCTTTGACAGCTCATCATCTGGTCCATGTTCTGATTTGTAAATAAAGACTGGCTGCACAGACAGATGTACAGAGACAACTACAACAGCTTGATCTTCAAGGAAATGGATTATCTGAGTTTATATTTCATAATCATTGGGCATAGCTGTTTTTACAGAAAATCATACTAGACCCAAATATTCTAGAACAAATTTTGGCCTTTAAGTGTACTCATATTTTTTATATTCTAATGTCTTGTATAATTTCTGTTACATACCTTCAATGCATACATGCAATATTTTACGCAGTGTAAGAAACAAAGCTGAAGAACAGAAAATATACATAGAGGTATGCTCTTGTGAGGAGAAATGAACAAACAGAAAAGTCCTATAAATCAAATGCTAATAAAAATTATGTAAATTAACTACTGACTCACCAGAAAGTGTGATGTGCTAAGGCTGATCAGAATTTAAAAAAAAAAAATAGTTGGTAAGGAAAGATTTTTCTTCATTTAATCTGAGGATTTAAATTTTCCACACTTCATTCTCCAGAAAAAAAGGCCACATTCTCAATGAAGGCTTTAGTTTACTGAAACACAAAAATTTTCTCTCCTTTTCTCATTGAAGACATGAATATGCAAAAATACTTTTTGGACAAAAAATACAAATGCCAAGGATCTCTCTGATAAATACAAGGTTAAATGATTCATTTACAAAAGAACTACAAAAATACCCCCATACAGCTGTTTTCTAAGGAGGATAAAATATGACACCAATAATGAACAATTCTCTTGCTACTACCAGCATCCTTTCTGCAAAATGCTTTTTTAAGTGCTCCCAAGAGAGAAGACTAAACTACTTGGTTTCACTTTAGGGAAAGGAAAAACATAGAGAAGGATACAAGAAGACCAACTGACTTTCGTTCATGTGGAGTTCAAGTCTCGACAGGAGCAGTTTCAGACGCGTTGCCTGGCCACCGTGTCGGTGTTTCCGCAAGCCCCGCACGGCAGCCGCGCTCCGGACAGCGCCGCTCTCCGGCCCGAGCAGGCAGGAGGCAAAGCTTCCATGCCTCAGTTCCACTCGTACAGGAAGAGTCTGAGAGCTGCTTGTGCTCCCTGCTCTCACCAGACCAACAGGCTGGACCTGTTCAGGGCTTCCATCAGCTCAGATTCTGCTCTCGAGGCAGCTATAGCACTTATGCTTCCCTCCAAATCCCCGCAGAGCTTGTGGTACCACAGCAGGAGGGCAAGGAGATGGGAAAGTAAGATAGCGAAGTTATTTCAGAGGTTAGCTAGAAAGTCAGGTAATGCTTTGTATTTTCATTCTGATTTTGCTTTCAGCAGCTAGATTCGTGTCCGTTATTACTGTAGCTAACAATCAAGCACATTGGGGAAGCCTGCTGGAGGAATTGTGGTCTGTTCAAATTAAAAGTGAGACAGGAACCCAGATCTGTGCCCAGATCCCATGAACACCTGTGAACAAAACAGAATAGGCAATTCAGGCACTGTAGCTCTCCTCTTCAGCCCCATTAGCAGAAGCTGTAAGATAGCCTCCTATACATGGTTTGTGGGGCTTTTTTTTTTCACACAGTTTCCTCAGTTTGAAGAGTCTTATTATCTCTTATTTATTTTTCCCCTTACAAATCTTTCCACTACAGTGCTTTTATGTTCTGACAGCAGAGTTTGCCCTGTCTCTGCTATTTTTGATTAACTCACTTCAGATGCACTCAAAGCCTTGAAACTCTGGAGCTGAGCACAAGGCAGGATGCTAGAGAAATGTCATGCTAACTTTGGAAAAAACTTACTCATCCCTTCTTCCTAGAAATGAAACTCAACCTATCACTTTCAGCCAAACAAACAACCTCCTGCAGTCAGAAAGTTTATTGTATTATTTCCCCCTCCCTCTCAGACAGGGAGAATAAAGAAACATATAGTCTTTAATCAATATCACATTGTAACTATGTCTACCAAGGTGAATTGAGAAGACCTATAACATTATATAACATTGCACATGACAATGCACCACAATCCAAGAGTGTAGCAACAGTATAGTGTGCGACATATGAAATCTGGATTCTAGACCATCCTCCTATCAGCCAATTAATGGGCCACACGTAACCTCCAAAGCTCCACTAGGTCATTCTAAACATGGAGAAACCGAGTCAAAACACAGGTTTGGAGTATGATGCAGTCCAGTTCTCAAGGCAGCAGACAATTTTTTATGACATGTAACAAAGATCTTGAGCTGTAAGGTTTTGCTTGACTACTTCATTGTAATGGGTTATTTTTTTATATCTCATAGTAGGTTCACATACCAACTGGTCAAATTTATCTTTAGTGCAAAGCCAGTGGCTTACATAGCTTTGCTGCAAGGATAAATTAGGAGCCCTCTGACACGTACTGTCAGCAATAGCACCACAGAATTGTTGATTAAAATGAGAAAGAAAGTGCATTCACTGTGAATGGAGCTGAAATGCAGCAAGTAAGCACAAATAATGCCTAGAAAATAAATCTTACCAGTGCAATGGTCCACTGACTACATAAGTTATTCCTGAATAATTTCTTCTTCCTATCTAATGAAAAAAAAAGCTATCCAGCTCTTTCTCTCTATATATATACTTTTTTCCCCCTTGCTTGACAATAGCAGTCTCTGTAACTGAAAAGGAAAGCAATATTTTTCCTTTGGATTTCAGAGCAATATAATTTTTTATCCTTACAATAATTTTGCTATGACTTGGATATTTAATATGTTCATGAATATTTATCCATTTTTAAAAATCGGCTAATGAAAATTGCCTCTCACCTTGATTAAAAAGACCTTTCAGTATCTAAACTTATACTAATAAATATTAATCTGCATCCCAACAGGAAATCAAAATTGTCTTCTAATATTTAATCTGGGTTCCCCCTTCTTTCTCTAATTGTTATTTTGCAGACATTTTATTCTAGCTTTTATTTTTTTATTAGCAGAGTGATAGGATTGCCTTCAAGCAGACAACTCAACTCACTGGAAATTCATAGACTCTCAGTTTTGTAAACAACTCAAGTCTCACTCATAGCTTCTTAATTGATTTCATTTGTAGACTGTAAATGTTGTTTGCATGTTACTTCAAAAGGAAGAATTTAAATGAAGTGACAAAAATAGGCTCAGCACTCTGCAAATCAAGGTCCTTCCTGCTTCCCAGCTAGCTTTTGTTTGAAATCCATTTCTATCCTATGTTCTTTTTATGAGGTGTGCATGGAGTTCAGAAGGAATTTAACACTTTTGTGTGGGCTTATAGGAAAGATTCAGCATTATGCAAGGCTTCCCATGGAAATATTGCCACATGCTACGCTTTGAAGGAGGAGCTGCCCACTTGAGTAGTAACTATTGCATTTGGTAGAACCTATAGAAAAACAAAATTTGCTCTTTCCACTTCTCATAGGATGCAATTTAACGTACAATTTGAAATTTAGAATACAATTTGTAATGCTTAAAAACATCTAAAATGCAAATTAACATATAGAGAAACAAAAGTTCTACTTTTCCATAAGTGCATAAAGACCAAAATATGACAGGTATGAAGAGCAGGAAAGTTAGGCAAGATCAACTATCACCCAGAGGGGGAAAAAAAAAAAAAAACCAAAACCAAAAGACTGGAGAATGAAAGAGGGCTAAAGAAGCAGAAATCTCAGTTATTTTGAGTTTCTGTGGGACTTTTTAAGGGAAATATTTAATAAAAGTAACCTTTTACTATACTAAAATAAAATCTCCAAAAGCAATAGGGTATAATTACATCACATGAACAAAATTGAGATCATTCTTTGATGTCATCTGCTCTTTTTAGTCATCAGAAAAGAGATATATTTCATCTGACTTCTAGACACTGATATCTATACTAGCTTGTTTTCTTCCATTTCTACTCAATAGAGAGAAACAAGTACTTCTAAATAGCACAATTCACCCAACCTATTTCACTTATCAACCTTAAAAGGAGATGCATTTCACCCTGAAAAAGTCTGGCTTTTGCCATAGTCTACAAAGAGAGCCTGGAAAACAAATGAGGTATTCAAATCCGTATTGTAGCTGCCTGAAGTTCGAAGAAATGCATCCATCCCTACATACAGCCAGCAAGAAACCTAAACACAACCTCCTGTTTTCATTTTTCCCCCTCTCATTATCCCTATTTTATGCAGTGAAAATACTGTTCTATTCTCATCACATCTGTACCAACAAAAAAATACAGACTATTTGCTGAGAAAAGTTATGTTACATACATTCCTTTTCAGCAAATTTAAAAAGCTTCCAGGAAAGGAACATAAGTAATGAATGATCTTGCCTTTCTCACTCCTCAGCAATGCAAGCAACATCAAAATGAGACAGGAGATTTGGAATTTCACTCAATGTATGCAGCCACTTTTTTAAGAGGCCAGGTGAAGAGGTAGAAACAAATGAAACCTGAATCCTGGCGGTTCCAAAAAGAAATGTCAAAATATTTGAAAGGGGGTGAAGAATGAATGAAGCAATTTCCTTTCATTTTATCTTACCCAACCATATTTTTCCCTTAACAATGAGGGGGAATTTTTGAAGTATATCCATATAAAACATTTTCGAAGTCTTCAACATTTGAATACCTTAACAATATAAATTGTAATAATCATTCCAAAGTGATCAGTACAACAGATCTTTTATGTTTCCATTATTTTTTACACTGCTAGTGGGATTTTTACCCCATTTCTGGAAGAATTCCAGAGACTTCTACCTAGTGCTATATATATCATTAGCATACTGTTCCACTAACACAATGATTGTTCAGACAAAAAGTGCCTGTTAGAGATGGCTCTGATACTGATCAGAATTTTCTGTACCT
This sequence comes from Dicaeum eximium, assembly GCA_013396995.1. Classification (NCBI taxonomy): domain Eukaryota; kingdom Metazoa; phylum Chordata; class Aves; order Passeriformes; family Dicaeidae; genus Dicaeum; species Dicaeum eximium. The sequence continues at coordinate 28,309 of VWZP01001885.1, forward strand.
ACACAGAGAACAACTCAATGTAGAGAAAGAAAAGTAATGAAAACCAAACATTTTCTAAATTTCATTGATGTTTTAGAACATTAAATGCTTTCTAGTCATCTAAAACAATAAATATATTTGTTCAGAAAAAAAAAGAGACTAACCACAAAGCCAACAAAACTCCTTTATAATGGCTTAATGATGATCACATAATTAAGACCAAATAAATAGCATCTTTAAATTAAATTTTCCATTAATAGAAAAGTAGGTCCATAGCTCATGCTAAATGTGAACAACCAAAGTGCCCTTCTTAACCAATCAATTATTACTGGTTTCCATCAGTATTCAATGTATTTCTCTTGTTTAGAAGCTATGGACTGATTTAAAGTACTCTGAAAGATAGATGAATGAATGAATGAATGAATGAATGAATGAATGAATAAATGAATGAATGAATGAATGAATGAATGAATGAATGAATGAATGAATGAATGAATGAATGACAAGTATCAAACTCACTCTAGGATGAAACTTCAGTTTCATTCTGTCAGGTAAATTTATTTATTTATTTTCCTTTTCCTCAGCAAATGAAGGTAGGGAGAGTGACAAAAGAATTCAGCAGAGAAGGAAGTAAAAGAAGGAATCTTAAAGTTATCCCTACATTCTTTTCACAGATTTTTGGATGGTGGATGTAAAAAGCTACAGTGCTTAGTGTGTCATCTTTTGTTAGTCTTGCCCTTTTTACTGTTGCATCCCCTATCAAAACGTTGTCATATTTGTTGAGTTCAGTGGTGTGGTTTCTTTGCCATATGGGTCTATGTTCTGACTGTTCTGTCTGCAGACTACATATTCATGGTGACATTTCTCTCTCAAGCAAAACAAAAGTAATCTGTTAAAGTAATCTCACAAGTAATCTGTTAAGTAAATTACTTCATTTCTCTCTCTGAAAACAAAAGTAATCTGTTACTAGCAGAACTTCCTAACAACAACACTAAAAGCCAGAATACTTCAAGATAATACTAAAGCAAAAAAATTAGGTATGAAATAATTTAAAATTATCTAATCTTATAGCCTTCACCCTCTGGATTAGAATATTGCTCCTAATAATTAGAAGCAAATTTGGCTAAATTTTAGTATTCAGAAACCTAGAAAAAGGAGCCTACATCAAAAATGTGTGGAAGGAAGATCTTGTGTACTTCATAATGAATAGAGTCCAAATTGTTGCTCATATTGGGAAATTTTACATCATCCTATTTATAACATTTATAACATACATGCCTGGCTTGAAAAGACTCCCATGTTATGTGGAAAAAACAGCAACAGCAAAACCCTACAGGAAACACACACAGTGGAGGGAGGAAGCAGCCAACAAAACGAATTAGGAAAGATGGTATCTGATAATGAAATCTTGCCTTGGTAAAAGTTTAGTGGTATTTGCTGCTGGAGCTATTTCAAGGCTCCACAGGGAGATATAAATAATAAGGCCCAAGATGATAGTAAAACAAGGGATTTCTTAGCTGCTGGTAACTTTAGGAAATGCTGCTGTCAACATGCATACTGTTCTCACAGTGCTTTACAGCAATAGCTGGCAACAAAAGGGATCAGTTCATGATGAGCTGAAAATTAATAAATCAGGTGTCAAAAATGCTACTTATACAAAATGCACTAATAAGACAATTACTGTAAAGTACATGAACTATTATTGTACATGAACAATTACTACTGAGTGTGTGTAAGCAATCATCTGCAAACAATAAAGAGTATCACATCTCAGTAACAGCTTTATTGATAAAAAATATTTTAAAGAAGCTCCTGAAAAAGAAAAATGTGAGGCAGCCTTAATCCATTTATAAGGGTAGAACTGGCAATTATAGGAGAGAATGGTGATATGGCCTTTCATTATCAGTTCCAAGTACTTCCCACCAACAAAAGTATTTTCAATAGCACATAAATTATTCAAATTATTCACAGTATCTTTCATATCACATTGCTACTGGGGGTTGGTTTATGAAAAGTACTAACCAAAATACAATGACCATTTCCTAGAAAAAGGATAAAGCTTTCTTTGAAAACTCAACAGGCTTCTTATGTTAGAATGACTTTCAGACAGCCTTTATGCTAGACATGTCTATATCCCTTTTCCCTTGAAAATTTATTAGCAGAATTTATTCCCATCAATTTAGAAGTGAATTTCCCAGAGGCTTAACAGAGAGCCAGCAAATTAGATTCCATCTGCAGCAAGCATGATCCAAACTGTGCAAATTCATGACTTTTTGTCCAACCTCATGAACTAAGAAAAAATTGGCTGGTCAGTTGTCTCATCTGAAGTTCAAATCCTACAGAAATATTTCATCAATTGAACAGGAGGGGTAGGTAGAGAGGCTTAAAATTGTAACAAGCTAAAGCAATTAGTCAGTCTAGTAACAGAAAAGAGAAAGAAACTAAAGTCTGGCATGTATATGATAGTTCTAGACTGAGAAAGGAAATCAGATCTGAGATACCAGGAAAGACACAAGGGAAAAAGCTGTAATCATTCCAGCTGTTAGCTAAGTGCTGGGGAATAGCCCTGGTCATCCAAACTGATAAAAATGTACAAAATTATACTTTTAAGGGTAAATATGTTTGAAATAATAGACTCTGAAAATTGATTCAAGATTTTGGGGAATAGTGATATAAGGAGCTTAATGTTGAATGTATCACTATCCTAAAGCTTTCTAAAAAGACATACCTAGTCTTAGGTAAAAAGAGTACCTAGGCTATACAACATGCACAACCTCTACCAGGCTCTACTGAAAAGAATGTTTCAGAAACGTGTTGCTTTTTGTTTTCTCTCAGGCTGGGCTTTTCTGGCCACCTTAACACGTAATTAAAGGGTCAAAGCTAAAGATGTTTAGCACTAAAGGGGAAATCAGCATGCACCTCCAATATCTGAGATAGCCAGGCGCTGACAGATTCGTTAGAACATCTCCCCTCAGTATCAGTCTTAAAGATCAAGAGAACATTGTGGGGTTTTTTTCTAAGGCAGAGGCATCTCCTGAAGAAGAGAGCAGATGATAATTGATGTGTGCTGAAGAGCATGATGTGCAAGCAGAGTGATTTATTAGCAATTAAAACTAAAGCAGGAAAGCATCAACTCGATTGTTTTCCACAGAGGTAGAAAGAAAACCCCGTAAAACATTAGAAATTGTTACTGATGATCTCCAGTGGCCTGCAAGAACAAATGGTCATTTGGTATTTTGTAAACTGCATTTCAATTTAAATCAAATGAATACAGGTTATATAACCACTGTAAGTAGTTATACAACTGAGCAAATCCTGATCATTTAAATGATCCTGATCATTAAATCCTGATCATTTATTTCATTGCTGAAGAGCCCAGCTTGTGACGGGACTTGGAATAACCTTTTCTTTGTTCCTTTAAAAAGGGCTGAAAAAGTAGTTGCAGGCTTATAATGAAAACAATTCCAACCCAAACTACAGAAGGATGCTGCAAAACTCACTAGTCTTTACAACAACTGCAATAACTGAAAAAGCAAACTTTTTTTTTCCAATGGAAACAAAACATACATTTTTTTTAGGAATGACAGCTTTCAGGTGCAGAATGTGAATATTTAAATAGTGCCACATAAAGCTTGTGGCTTCCTTAAGCCATGGAACCTATCTTCAATTACACAGACGTTTTAACTAGAAAGTAACAATGAAATTGTGGTACTAGCCACTTTCTCCCACTTCACCTCAGTAAGGCCCCAGACAACTCGCTGAAAGGGGCTTACAGTGGTCCATGTCTGGGTTAGATGGACAGGAACAATACCATATTCTTAAGAAGTCTAAGCAAGACAAAACTATACTGGCAAACTATAGAAAATCAGGGAACTTTGGTAAAAGGTTTAGTACAACATTCAATCAATATAAGCACTTGTCACAGCATTAATCTGGACAATTCAATTCAGAAAACTTCAAACCCATCTGGTACTAAGTTACTCAAAATCTTCCAAGAAGGGGGAATTAGAAGAGAGAAAGACAGAAAACATAAAGAAAACCACACATATAGCTACCAACTCCTGGGTTCCAGCAGTGCTCACACAGAAAGCCCAAGACTGAGGTCAGGTCAAGACGTGCCAGACTCCTGTTCAGCCTTTAAAATCCTTGGGCCTTCATGGGCCTTTCACCAGGTAGGACTTCTGGTCATTTGGCCACTCAGGAGCTGGGATAGGAGAGAGTGGAGCCCTGCCTCTGGAGTGCCATGATTAGCAGCTCTGCTAGGCTGGGATGCAGGCTCTCACATACACACATTCATCCCAAAATGTCCAGAGACATCAATCCCTTCAGGCTCTGGCAACCTCCTCCTTCTACCTTCCTATTTAGTACAGAACCCTTCAAAATCCATTTAACACTATAAAACAACACAGATCCCATTTCTCCTGAACTTATGTTGACACTGTACTTGCCCAGTAGACCCAAGTGTAGCAAATGCAGCAAATGCTGGCAGAGCTCTTCTGCTGTAGTGTTTCACACATACCCCACTGGAATGTCTTTAGAAGTCATAGATGCCTTCCAATAGGACCCAGGTGAACATTACATTGTCAAAGAAACACTGAAGAGACAGGTAGATATTTTTGCATGCTCCAAACCAAAGAAGAAATTCCATATGAACTTCAAATTATGGAGGTTGAGGAGCTGTGGTAAGAATCAACAATGACCTCACGCATTCCACTAAACATGACACAAAATTGTGTGTTTTTCTAGACTTCACCAACACAACTGCACTTAATTTCTGGGCCAAGTTTCACAGCCCTTGGAGGATGCATGAAATCCTTCTACTGGATCTGCTAGTGTTCAGGAAAAGAGGGCTACATGTCAGTCACTGCAGGTCCAGTGCAACTGTAGAAGTCATTCATTACAATTAGTCATTCATTACAATTTTAATCACACAAAAAAACCATATTGTTAACTTAAAGTTTCCTTCAGGTATGATTGTCTATGAACAAACTGATATAGGTTAAAACAGATGGAGAGAAATGCATTGCTCACTGTAAAACAGGGACAATGAACAACAGCTAAATTGCTGCCCAAAAGGACAATTCTATTCCCATTTCCTCATCAGGTGCTCCAGGACAGTTGCACTCTGTGGCTATCAGCTGTTTGATTAGCTCATCTGTCTCTAGTCCAGATTTGATGAGCTCATCTATCAATGCACTGCTGCTGGGAAAGGGCTGCTCTTACCCCTTTGTGTCCTTCCTCCTCCTTTATTTCAGCCACCTTCTGAACTGTCCTTCACCTCTTGCAGCAGCACTAGCGTGTGCTGGATCCTTCACTGGGATGACTGCATCTACCAACCCAGCATTTTTAATAGCAATGGTCTGTTTAACATATTTTGGATTTATTTTGTGATGCTTTTAACTGTACATTCCTTATTAGTGGAGGTGTTTTCTGAAACATTGAGTTGTTGACCTCTGGGTTTTTTCTTTCTACTTTACTGTTTGAATATTTTAGCTGAGTGTTTGTGTCTGAAGTTTAATGCATGAATGATAATTTTGCCTCTTCTTCCTTGTTTTGGTATTTTGATATTTGCTTCATTTCTAACTAATTAAATTACAGAAGCACATGTAGCTTGATGTTTCAGGCATGGCTTTTACACAGTCTTCTGGCTGACCTTTTACCATCAAACACAAGTCATATTCTGTTGTGAATGTCCATTTGCACTATAGATTAGCTCAGCCTTCATTTTCATTAAACACAAATAACATTCAAATTTTTCTAACCTATTTTAGGTTAGAGAGATAAAACTTCACGGTTTTGTCAGTTCACAAAGCTTTTTTTCTGTCATTGTCCTAGAATTACATCTCACTGGTCATCAGCTTTTTCATTGTGTTGCACCACATGCTCAAGTAAGTGCAACCATGTCACGTTTTCTTAAAGTCCTTGTTATTTTCAATAATATATGGCAGAAATCTGTCCAAATTGAAAATCTTACATTATTCCACACTGCCGAATTTTTCCCATTTTAGAGCTCCTCTATTCATTCTGTCCTGCTAATTATTGACTGTTATTCCTCTGCTTGCTGCTGCACTAGTAAGTCTTCAACACTGTGTTAAAAGAAACATTCAGAAGCCTCATCCTCACAGGCAGCCAGTAGCAGACTGCCAGACAGTTATATATTTGTATTCACATTACACCTGTTAATAGAACTTTCATGTTCATTTACTTTCTTGGACGTTATCACTTCACCCATTCCTGTGCATTCTGTCCTTTGTGTAGTCTGGCTATGAACCATGCACTTCATGCAATTACATTTTGCTGTACTGAACACTCCTTGAAAGGCAGAACAAGAGGTCACGGAAGAAAGAATTGCTCGGTCCTGTCTCCCTCCCTTACAGTCATTATCATTTTGAGACGTTTCTTCCCCAATGTGTGGCACTAGAAAAGGCCAAATGCACATAATGTCTGGAGATTATTTGGATTCAGAATATGACAGAAAAGACACCTTTAGGGTAATTTCATCGAATACTATTACTTCTAGGCAGTTAAATGAAAATGTTTTAGATCTATGGGATTTGTATAAACTGAAATTCAAAAACCCCAGAAATCAGTTTTCTAGTGAAACAATACAACCACTCCACATTTTATTTCCTTTCTTTTTACATCTTTCCCATATTGTAATGAGAGTTATACACTTTATTCAGCATAATCAATTAAAAAAAAATCTCTTCTTAAATCCTTATAAATTTTTTTCTGCTATTGCAGGTACTGTATAATAAAGAAATTCAGTGGAAGAACTCACCAGAAGACTGGCAGGAAAATAGTCTGTTTTTTCTTGATATCAGTTAAATAGAACAATTAGTGTTAGCAGCTCTTATATGAGACAGATGGTTCAGATAAGAATAATCAATGCCTTCATAAAGAAAAATATTTCAACCAGTGGTAGCAATGCACCTTCAGCAAGTTTTGGGTGAAATGATATTAAAAGTTTTGTATCAGTCTCACTTCATCTTCATTTTCATTTGTCCCACATATCCACTTTAAAAGGTTTAATGCTTTAAAATACTTATCTGAGAACTTAAGAAAAACAAAGAATATTTTGGGGTTTATTCCTGGATCTAGAATTGAAGAGTTCATATTCAGTTCTGAGGCGTCCCAAATCTTGTGTGCTTTAAAGAAATCACTTGATCTATGTATGCAATGTTCCTCTTTAGATTATGCAGCTTTCAATCCACTAATATTATGGGATGATGAGCTTCATTGTCTCATCTAAGTGCAAATAATAATAAAAAAATACACATAATAAACAAAAATATTTTAGGTGTAAAAACCTCTACTGATCTGTAAGGAACAGCCAGCAAAAAAAGCCAGCATAAATCCACAACACTGGTGGATTCAGAAGAATTTGTAATGTCTAATATACAAGTTATAAGACACTTTGGAGATGAAATTGTGTATTTTATGTAAATCTAATTCTCTTTTAATAATGAGTACAAGACTCACTGCCTCAGAAGGGTGACAAGCAATTATGTCCCACATGCAGAACAATTTTGTCTCAACTCAAACAAGAAAGCATCACATTATATATAGGGTTGTATTTACATTTTTTTTTAATTCTTTCCTCTTGCTGAAGTAACAGGGCTCCTCTGACCTATACATAACAGACAGATAATTTTACACAATATTTTTTGGTGATGCCACAGAGAGAAGCAAAGAAAAGAATACAAAAATGAATAGTAACCTTTTCTCCAAGACTGAAACTGGGAAGGAAAAAAATTAGGATTTTTTTTCCTCATCTGGGATGGGAGAAGAAAGGATAGGAAGGCTCAGTTAGCAGGTACACAGTATACTTAATTTGCTAATAAACTTTTCCTTTGGAAAGGAGGTTTCACCCAACTATTGTGTAAATGGAGGTGGAGTATGAATTTCTATTAAATGTTCTTGAACTATGAACAGCTGCAGTTTCATCTATCACAGAGAGTTCTATTAACTAGCTTAATGTTTCCAGTTTAATTTCTGACACAAAAGAATGTTTTAAAAAGTACTTATCCATTTCTCTTTAACTACAAACTCTTTGATTTAAATATTTAATTGTGTGGTATGGAACCCCAGGAGGCTGTAGCTGCCATGATGGTGAAGTGGGACACAAAAGCAGCATCAGCCTTCAGGGTAAGTTCCTGTATATTTATATGCAATATGTGTTTTGGCTTATGACTAGAGATGACAGTGAGCATCAGCTCAGAAAAATCTATGGAATGACCCACAAGGAGATTTAATCTCCATATTTTGGAAGGATAAGCCCCTAGCTACTACAAATAACTTTTATCAATTCATTTGGTAATTCACAAGTGGTTCAGAAGTGTTTGTTTACTGCTAGCTGTTTATTTTATCCTTTATTTTTATCCACCTTGTGTTGTCTTTCCATAAAAACCTGTTGTATTTGATTGCTGCTGTGTAGTTGGTGTTACTAGTCCTTTTACAGAGGGATACTCACATCCTCATTTTAATGGTATGTGTAGAACTTTACTTGCAGCTCTCTTATTGTATCTCAAAAAAATAACAGGACACACATATTATCATCTTCTCTCTATTACCTATTTACTGAAGAGTTTCTATAGCCCCAACCAGACCTACACATGAAACTCTTCAAAACAGTAAGATTTCTGCCAGTCATGATCCCAGATACCATTCCAAACCAAATCATGACCAACCTGATCTCTAGGACAAAGGGCCCTGCTCAGTAGATGAGGCAAAGGCTGTTGGACTACTCAGATTTCAGTGAGGGGTTTGACATTGTGTCCCACAGCATTTTCCTGGAGAAGCTGACTGCTCAGGACTTGGATGGGTGTACTTTTTGCTGGGTATAAAACTGGCTGGATGGCTGGACCCAGAGAGTGGTGGTGAATGGAGTTACACCTGGCTGGTGGCCTGTGACTAGTGGCATTCCTCGAGCCTCAGTATTGGTGCCACTCCTGTTTAACATCTTTATCAATGATCTGGATGAGGGGATTGAATGCACCCTCGGTAAGTTTGTGGATGACACCAAAGTGGGCAGGCGAGTTGATCTTCTGGAGGATAGGAAGGTTCTGCAGAGAGATCTGGATAGGCTGGATCAGTGGGATGAGAACTGTGTGAGGTTCAAACAAGGACAAGTTTTGGGTCCTGCACTTGAAGTGCAACAACGCCAGGCATCGCAGCAGGCTTGGGAAAGAGTGTCTGAGAGCTGCTCAGCAGAAAGGGATTTAGAGTGCTAGTTCCCAGATGACTGGATATGAGCCAGCAATGTGTCCAGGTGGCCAAGAAGGCCAATAGCACCATGGTCTGTATCAGCAAGTGTGTCCATCAGGCCTGGGGCAGTGATTGGTGCTGGTTAGTCTGCACCTCAAATCCTGTTTGGACATCCTCATTCCAAATCAGCTTTGGACTCCTCATTGCTCTCTGCAGCT
>VWZP01001885.1:37809-65087 GCA_013396995.1 Dicaeum eximium
ACCCAGAGAGTGGTGGTGAATGGAGTTACACCTGGCTGGTGGCCTGTGACTAGTGGCATTCCTCGAGCCTCAGTATTGGTGCCACTCCTGTTTAACATCTTTATCAATGATCTGGATGAGGGGATTGAATGCACCCTCGGTAAGTTTGTGGATGACACCAAAGTGGGCAGGCGAGTTGATCTTCTGGAGGATAGGAAGGTTCTGCAGAGAGATCTGGATAGGCTGGATCAGTGGGATGAGAACTGTGTGAGGTTCAAACAAGGACAAGTTTTGGGTCCTGCACTTGAAGTGCAACAACGCCAGGCATCGCAGCAGGCTTGGGAAAGAGTGTCTGAGAGCTGCTCAGCAGAAAGGGATTTAGAGTGCTAGTTCCCAGATGACTGGATATGAGCCAGCAATGTGTCCAGGTGGCCAAGAAGGCCAATAGCACCATGGTCTGTATCAGCAAGTGTGTCCATCAGGCCTGGGGCAGTGATTGGTGCTGGTTAGTCTGCACCTCAAATCCTGTTTGGACATCCTCATTCCAAATCAGCTTTGGACTCCTCATTGCTCTCTGCAGCTACCTGAAAGGAGCTTGTAGGAAGGTGAGGGTCAGTCTCTTCTGCCATGTCTCAAGTGAAAGGACAAAAAGAAATGGCCTTAAGTTGTGCCACAGGAGGTTTAGGTTAGTTATGAGGAAAAAAAAATATTCACTGAAAGAGTGTCTAGACACTGGAATAAGTTGCCCAGGGCAGAGGTGTAGGGTCTCTGGAACTGCTCAAGAGGCATCAGGGCTGTGGAGGAATACACTCAGTGCAGGTGGCTCGGTGAGCAGCTGCAGGTTGAGCCCTGGCAGCACTCCCGGGCAAGAGGCCATGAACTGGCACCAGCCCTTGGCATAACAAAGGACATGGGGAGCCGTGGTGCTGTCCGGGTGACAGAACACTCCGACACACAGCAGGAGCCAAGGGATACAGACTTTCATATGCTTAGACTGTGAAGGTATAAAAGATCAGGGTTTTCTTTGTTCCTTTTTTGTAGTAGTGATATCACAAAGCATGAAGAGGAATTCAAAAAGTTTGTTGAGAAACATGAGCAACTGAAATTCTCTGACAACTACTCTCTTTTTCTGCAGCTTAAAAGGGTCTTTAACACTAAACTGATATTTTTAAGTTAGTTTCCTAGCTTTTGCTTTAGGATTTCTGAGTTTAAAAAGTTATATGTTGTTAAAATTTTTTTAAAATTATGAGTAGAAAAAAAAAACATTGCAGGTTGAACATTCATACAACCAGATAAAGATGATATTTAGAATTATTAGTTCAGAGTAAACCCAAGAAGAAAAAAAAAATTTCTGTAAAGTTAAGCTTTAAGCATAACAATAAATAAACAAATAAATAAGATCAAATCTTTACTGTCGAATTTCAAAATCACCTTTCATATGAACAATTTACAGAGCATCTTAAGATAAAGTCACAAAACAAGTAACCAGTATGATTCTTGGGGCTGTCCTGTGCCTGGCCAGGAGCTGGACTTTGATAATCCCTGATGGTCCCTTCCAGCTTGGGATAATCAGTGATTCTATGATTCTATGATCTGATCGTTGCCAGTTAATAAATCTCTGTCTATGTAGCCAATTGCCTTATGTGCACATCAACATAATTTTGTGGACAAAATTTTTCTTTTTTTTCCAGTAGTTTGCACTTTATAAAAATCGAAGGAGTTCTTATGGATTTAAAAAACCAATAGAAATTACTAATATTACTCATTGAAAAAATTAAATGTCTGAAAATTGAGGAAAATATAACCATTCTCCTAATATTTTCAATTTCATTTTTGAAGTGGAGGACATTTTCTTGCAGTAAATGTAAGTGCAAGTTTCGAGAAAATATTTCATGTAATTATTTAGACTTTTTGAGTCTGATTTACTTACCAACATTTTTCCACTCAAATAGACATGCAAGATTTTGCCAGCTGAAATATATTTCAAACCAATGGATTTTAAACACATGCTGTAGATGATTGATTTAGAAAACTCCCAATATGAAAGCAAAATTATGTGTAATCTTTCAAATCAAATAGGCTTAAATTTCATATACCTAAAAACTTTCAAAGAATTGTTTACAAGAAAGAGTTATTTGCAGAAATTACATTGGAGAAGAAAGCTGAATAATATCATTAGAACAATATCTTTGGAAATACAATTTGCAAAGAAAATGAGGCAAGGCGTTCAGTATGAATATTTCACTGCATTCAATTGAAAATTCAGTTTTAAAATAAACTGAAACATCAAGACTTTCTGTATTTTTGGGAGGCTGAGTGGAACATATTCTTTTTATTTGTGAAAGTTTACAAGCAAACAAAGAATATCCATGTACACACAAAGATTCTACCAAAGCCCCAGCCTGGAAAGCTTAACATCAGCTTCAGCTACACTCTGTAAGAATTCACATTTCACAGACATTTTCTTGCCTAAATGTCAGCAGTATGCACACTTATTAAACAAACTGTCAACAGCTGAAAAGGGTTTGCTCTGGCTGAATGTCATCTGCAAGTTGTTAGGAGTCTAATCTCACCATCTGACAAATGCTAATGGTTTAGCAAGGCAGCAGATCCATTCAAAAAAGAACTGTTCCTCATGAACAGAGAAAGCACAAATGGCACCTTACAGTAATAACTGTTAATATGACTTGCTTATGCAACAGCAATTTCAATCAGTCTTTATAAATCCGTGTCTGATGCAGATATTTACATTTCCGTTATTTTGCACATCCACCTGTATGAAGATTCCTCAGTCATTCATATTCATGTACACTGAAGAAAAAAACTTTAAAAAAACCAACAAAAAAAAAAAATTATAGTTCCTGAGCTGGAGAAATTAAATCAGTGGGTTTGCTTTTCAACTCTATTTCACATCTTCAGGCAAACAGAAATAAATGACGATTGCTGCCCACTGAAGGGTGAAGAAGGCGAAAGCACAGCTTTTCACAGCTCCTATTAAATTCAATGTAAATCCCTTGTTATTTTTCTGAGGAAGTCTCAGTAGTTCTGTAACACCCTGATTCTTTACCTTCCTTCTTCACAGAACTTGTTTTTAAATGAAGGGCTATTTCTTACAAATCTTATGGATAAATTCGAACTTCAATGGATTATTATTATTGCAAGACAGACTCATTACCTGGGGAAGGGATGAAATGGAAGAAAAGGGTATTAGGACCATAAAATCACAAAATGTCTTGTGTTGGAAGGAAACTTCAAAGATCCTCTAGTTCCAAGGCACCTGCCATGAGCGGGGATGCCTTTCACTAGATCAGGTTGCTCAAAGCCGCACCAAACCTTGCCTGGAACATTTCCAGGAAATGGATATCCACAACTACTCTGGGCAACCTGCTCCAGTATTCTACAACCTTACCAGTAAAGGATTGCTTCCTTCCAGTTCAAAATTTTTACCACTTTTGCTATCACTAGTGTTCCTGATAAAAACTCTTCCCCATCTTTCCAGTGCATCCTTTTTGAGTTTGGTGTGTAAGGGGTGAATGTTGAGTCATCTCTGTAGAGCAGTTACAGAAAACTCAGATTCATTGGTATATGTTCTTAATAATTCCACTGGGATGGTCAAAAAACACTATCATAAAACTATCTTTAATATGACAAAAATGTATTTTAATGAGGAAGAAGAAGTCAGGATAAACTTAGTCACACACAATTTTATCTTTAACTCTTTAGGATTATTCTATAAGGACATAGGTCACATTCTTGGTTAGTTTAATTAGGAGAGGAATAAAAATGCTTTTCATTTTCTGTGGATTGCCAAGTTCAGAAATAATTATTTCAAACAGGACTTTGCTATAAATTTTATTCAATTTAATTGATCTTATCCACATGGAAGTTAAGGTTCTTACTTAAGCTTTAGAGACATTTATATGCTTAAAATATCATAAGCTTTGCAAATAAAATTTCTTCCTGTAACTTATCTTCTCCCATTTTCCTACATCTACAACTGATCTTGCTTTTTTCTTTGCTTTATTGAAATTTTATAGTTTAATTCAACTTGTTTAGTTTTTTGCTGTTGGCCATCTGCCTCCTATATTTTTCAATTTTCACTTCTTTGGTTGGTGGAGGTTTTCTTTCTTCTTTTTAAATATCATTGGAGAGACACCAAAGAGCATTTTATTTTCTCTCTGTGGATTTAAGAAGACACTCCACTTGAACAATCAGTAGCCTTTGGCCTAGAATCCCTTTTGGCAATTTTAATTTTTTTCTTTCTATAGTATTAGTCATTTTATAGGCTCAGACTGATCCAAATCAAAACTAAACTGTTTATATTAGCTGGGCAGAGATCACTATAAACTTCCCATAGGAATTTTTCACTGTGTGCTGTTATCACTCTACCCTGTGGACAAGCTTACCAAGGCCTTGCAGAGATGTTCTCTCAGACACAGGGGATTTTTTCTATGTTAAAGTTTAGCAGCTCCTTTCATTATTTTACTAAATGGTCAAATTTGGAAGATGATTAATAGATTTATTTAACCAAGCAAATGCTTAGTATTATCTTAGAAAACCAGAGTTGTTGCAGTAAATGAAAGCCTAAGAATAAAATAAAAAATGTTTTCATAATTAAATTAAGAGGATTTACTCATTAAAGACTTAGTGTCCATAGAAGTAGAGAGAATACTAAAATGCAAGTATGATTTCATGCAAGTAACCACAGGTTGTGATCAGGGTTACTTTCAGACATTTTAAGTATTTCAAGGTAATTTTCAGTGTAACAAAATGTATCAAATTTGTCAAAAAAAACTTCCCAAATTCTATTATTGGTCACAGTATCTTGCTTATTTGTTCCTACAGTTTTTCTATGAATTTATTGTCTTTATCTTAAAATAGATTAAGATCTGTATTATTTTATTTTAAAAGCTGTTTTAAGATTTCACTTGTCTGACAGCCAGAAAACTTCTAATCCTGATCTACATAACCATGCCACAGTTCTTCAATGCATTCACAAAAGCAGTCATATCCTTCATGACATTCAGGTTAGGATAGAGATTCAGGATCCTCTTAATTGATGATAGAAAATTGTGTAACTGCTCATGTAACTGCTCATGTAATGCAAACTCTCTCCACTGCAGAAGTCTGTCAGCAATGACAGCTGTTAGATTTCTCCAGCAAATACTCACCTAGATGATATATTGGATACATTACAGAACTAGCAAAAAAACTCACAAAAGTTCAGCTTGAGAAAGCCTCTCAGATCAAGATACCTTGAACTGATTGAATTCATTTTAGGTAACAAGATAGACAAAATTGGAGTTAAACACACAGTTTCAGTGTTCTTATTCCCATAAAAATATATAAAAGCATATATTTTAGTAAAATAAATAAATCATCTTTTCAGAATGACTACACTGAAAAGTTTAATCTTGAACTGGAGAGTTCTAGAGATTTAAAGGTAAAGAACAACAAAATTATATACAGTATAGACTCTTGTGTCTTAAGGAAGGAAGAAAGGGGAGCATTAAGCAAAGAGGGGCTACCTAGATCAGTCGTGCCTTTGTAAACAACAAAAAGAAGAAACAGATGCTTTAGGAGACACTGTCTGACAGCAAAGAAACTATGTATTAAAAAGAGGCCTCTCCAACTATGTCGGTCCAATAATACTTTTTTAATGCAAGAAATGGTAAAAAAACCCCAAAAAATCCAAAGGGAAAAACTGAAACTGCTCCACATTGACATACAGACTAAAACAAGCTCAAAAGTTAATGTAAATTTTCATTAAGTAGGTAAGATATGACAGGAATTATTCCCCTACTAGGAACTATGAAAACAAAAATGTCCACAGCTGACTTGGAAGTAATTTATACCTTGCTCTTGAGGGAATGAGGCAGGGGAGAGGGAAAGATGATCAGATAACCACTATTCCAAAATAGTGGTGGCTTAAAAAGCCCAGCCTCTGTTATGAAATTTAAAACAGCTATGGAACAGTCTCTTCTGGAGCATTCAAGAACTGTGAAACAACAAATATGGTATTTATTCACACAACCAGAAAAAGGGGTAGACAACTATAGATCTCTGATAGAATGCAAATCTATGCAGTTTTGCAAGAGTTTGTGAAGAAGATAGTAATCGAGGGCATGGAGAAAGAAAAGTTATAAAATAAAACACTATTTTTATCAGAGGTTAGAGTTTATGATATCAGACTAACCTAACATCTCTTTTTCATAAGATAATTCACCTTTTTAATCAATAAGAATGCCGTAAACATCTAGCTAGGTACAAGTAAATATTTTCATTTAGCACCTCAGGAGAATTTACCCTGTAAAATGATGAAATGCAGTTATTAATTCAGAGCCAGTAAGATGGTGCCTCATGTGTCCTTGGACATGTGCTGGGAGCTGGGGGCTGCAGGGCCACCCCAGTGAGGAGAGGCTGGAGGCACAACGTGCCAGCCAGTGCAGACAGCTCTGTCAGACCCACTGCAGCACATAGCTGAGCTCTCAGACAAGCTGATGGCACCTGTGGGAAAGCATATTTAGGAAGGGATAAAAACACTTCACAGCAGCTGTGAGAGAGCAGGGGTGAGGAGTGAGGGAAAAGAAANNNNAAAAAAAAAAAAAAAAAAAAAAAAAAAAAAAGTGAGAGAGACTACCCTGAAGACACCAAGGTCATTGAAGGAAGGAGAGGAGATGCTCCAGACATTGGAGCAGAGATTCCCCTGCAGGCCCTGCTGAAGAGCATGGTGAGGCAGACCAGGGAGCTCTGCCTCAGAACTGCAATGTGGCAGGTATCCACCTGCAGTATCCATCTGCAGCCTATGGAGAACACTACGCCAAAGCTGGTGGGCGTGCCCTGAGGGAAGGTACCCGTGGAAAACCCTCACCAGCAAAGGTTTTCTGATAGAAACCGTGGCCCATGGAAGACCCATGCTGGAGCAGGTGAAAAGGAGGAAAGTGCAGCAGAGAGGAGCTGTTAATATTCCATTCCCATTTCCCTGAGCCAGGGAAATAGAAGATAGGAGAATATGGAAATGAAACAGAGCCTGAGAAGAATGGGATGCGGCGAAGGCATTTTAGGTTTTTTTCTATTTTTGGCATTCTTCTCAATTTTTCATTAGCAATATATTAATTGCTCCAAATTGAGATTATTTTGCCTGTGATGGTAATTGATAGATGAACTGTTTATATCTCAACCAACAATCTATCTTTTCCATCTAAACTGACAAAGTGTAATGGGTAATATCGAAAGTTACTACTTTCGATAACAGCTGGGGGGTTCAAATTGACACACACATCCCTTACCCACCACTCTTGTTGTCACTACTTACTTCTTTGCAGTGTGCACCTATGGCATTGTAGACGAAAATATCAGAATATGCAGCCTCTGTGGAAGAGATGGCTCAAATGATATTGTCCTGCACCATACTAGGGTTAGTATGATGGAATGGGAATGAGAGGTAGACACACAGTGTTACAATTGGGTTGTTAGGGACCAGTGACAAGACGTGCACCTTTTGGTCCTGTTACTTTATTTTCTGCTTTTACTTTCTCCTCTCTTAAATGTACCTCATTCCTTTTCTGTGATTAATTTCTGTCCTCTTTATCCTATTGAGCAGAAAGATTCATGCTAGGGGACAGCACCTTGTGGGAAGACCAAGTTTTCATCACTGAATAGAAAATCTGGGCTTCTATCCGAGTTGTTGTAATAGCAGTTTCTATGGTAACACACAGGTTGCAACAGTGGCTCTGATTCTCCCTCACAATTTCTGGCTCTGTGATAAAGCAGTTGTTGCATCTGTGAATGTTTTTTGATGAGTTTTCTTTAGGGGATCTCGGTGAGGCCTTAAGCTCTTCATTTTCTCTTACCATTTGTATGGACAGATTATGTCAGTCCTGACTGAAGCTAAAAATCAAGGTGTGAAGCAGAGGCATTTACTAATTCCTCTCAGATGATTGCTGTTGGTAGATTTGGCTGCCACAGAATCAAGGAAAAGAGGAAGCTCAAGAGTAGGTGTGAACCATCTCCAAACTAAGCTTCATTTTAATTCCCAGCTAACCTTGTTCTCTTTGCTCTACACTGAAGGTGGCTTCTAAACTTCCCAGTTTGGCACTGCATATATGAAAAGGAATCTCAACCTGTTAGTATTTAGAATAACATAAGAAAAGACCAGATAATTATGCAGGACTTGGAAGTGGTTACTGTCTAATCCCATATTAGGTCTACAGCAAAACAAGGGAAAAATAGCTATTTCTATCCTTTCCCATTAATTAATTCCCATTATCTTCCCACCCACTTTTAGGTTAAGCAGCAGACAAGGAGATTTTATCACCGGTTTGCAACCACTCCATTGTTCAGACATGACAGCCACACATACTACAGTGCAGAAAAGAAGTTAATTCCTGTACAAACAGGGTACATGCTTATGGGTGCAGCCCTGAGTTATTATTGGACTAAAAAGAGAAGATAGCAGACTTGTTTTTTAATCCATGTTTGTCCTGCTTAGGAATCACATAAGTAAAAGCAAGTTGCTAATGTAACTTTGCAGCAATGTTTCCAGACTCATCTAGAACATTCTAAATGCCAGTTTATTACTTCTGTCAACCAGATTTTCCCTGTAACAGCAAATAAACAGAGCAACATATTTCATCAAGAATATTCTCTAAATAGTTAAATACATAGTTAAATATGTTAAATACATAAATAAGGAGACACTGGCTCTCTCATGCTGATTTCTGGCACTTTTGCGGACAACTTGATTTACCCTTTGTGTGCTCCTTTTTAATCAGCTTTCAAGTTATGCATCCAGTGTCCAAAACCACTTTTATTTTATGATGCACCAGCTACTCTAAGATCTACTGTACAGTTGAAGAGATCCATGCTTCTTCCCAAGCCATGTGGTTTTTTTTTCCAGGATGCATCTACCAGTGCCTCCATCTTGACCATAAATTGAAAAAAATGGTGAGAACTTTATTCAAATCCCTGATGATTTCTCTGAATAGTTAATTTATTTTTTATGCGTGTCTCAGCATAAAAAAATAAATTAATCTTTACTTACCGACTTCTTCCTATAGCTCTCTCAACTGCTTCCTGAGAAATTTTACTGATAAGCAGTCTTATAAAATCCAATTTAATTTCAAATAGGAATTAAATAATTCAGGGTGATAGAAGAAGGGGAGGTCAGATTTTCGTTAAAGCTTTTTTTTGTCTTGGTTTATCTGCTGTTACCCTTTATTTTTATTCTGGATAAATTACAAAAATACAAAAGATCAAGTTATAAATACCATATTTAGATTTGAAAATTAATTTCAATTTTTCAGATATTGCTAGCTTTTGTTTTCTCTTTTCCTCTGTAAGTAGATATGGCTCCTGCAAAGTGCTATGATTTCAGTAGAAGAGTTTTGCAGTGCCTAACTTTCTAACAAAGTTTTTCTGACTACATCTTTATACTACACATATTCTTCCTACACCTGTGACTGATATAAAATAGCAGCTCTAGGTAGAATTGCTTAATTGAATCTCTATTATTTTCTTGTTCTTACTTCTTTTTATAATTCCAAATCATAGACTTGTGTTAATCTGAATGCTCTTGAAAGTGAAAAACACATTATTGTTTTATAAACCAATTTTCTCCACTTAGGTAATTGTATAGCCTCTAGATTGATGGTATGACAGCATCTTTCTAGCTCTACACAGTCATTAGAAAGGAAATTTAACTATAATCTCAGTCAACTTCAGGCTACCACTGAATAGAAATGTGGTCTTGTGTAAAACATGCCTTGCAACAAATTGGATGTGACAAGCAGGGAAGATGCATAGATTACAGTTCTGAAATTGTAAGAAAAATGGTTATACTCTAACCTATGTTTGTTACAGACTTTGCCAGGGCAACAGAGGAGTCAAGTATAATTTTCTATTCTCTTCACTGTCTTTGTCCAGTAGAGGAATCATTAAAAATATAATTTCCAACAGTATCATGTCAAGCAAATCAGAATATTGTAATAGGAAAGTACCTTGGCCTTTTCACTTCTTTGCAATTTGATTGGCTTGTCATTATACTCCTTCCTAATATTTGACTGAAGCTGTAAACAAGTAAAGAGCTGCAGTGCCTGCTAACCATGAAATTGAACAGGTCAATGCATCGTGACACTTAACATCCTATTCATTTGTTTTTCTCTTGCAGTACAAGTGCTGAAACAGAACCTGTGAGAGGCATGTATTTTTCCCTTTTCTCATTAATTGGATCATAGGTAAAATTGTGGTTTAGCTTTCTTTAGATTCAGAACAGTTGATCCCTGATTTCTTTTCACCAAGGAAACTAAACTAATGCAGCAAATCTAAGTCTTACTTCTATTGTGCTCTGTGATTAGAAAATGAACATGCTAGGTTTATTTAATATTTATGTCTTCATACAGCACACACAAATTTTGTTTGTAAACAAAATAGCATTCTATATAGCACAATCTTTCCTGTGCTCTTCAAAACCAGAGGATTCTTCTTTAATCCATGCTACCTCACAGGGTGATTTATATACTTCTACTATCTAATCTAATTTTTCATTGCTTTATCACTTCCAAAGGTGTGATAGGGATGCTCCAAAAGATGGAGAAAGCTAATAGACTCTTAATTTTCACTGATTTAAACATGTACACAGCTTCAGTCACAAATCTGATGACTATTGTTGCCAAAGAATATTAAAGGCTTAATCATGGAATATATTTCATATGTAACAGAAAGCAGGGAATAATGAAAGCTACAAAAAGCTTTGTCCAGAGATATGACTGTGACTGTCTATTGATAAATGTAGATTTGTATATACCTCATCGATTTGAAGTACAACTTTTATCTGTGTGGGATGATAGAACATAATGAGTTTTTCTCTTCAAATTAGCCAAGGCACAAAACTTAATATTTGTTTCCTTTATGTTAGAAAAGAATAAACAATATGAGATCCCATATAAAGTGTTCTGGAACAAAGTAAACACTTGGAAAGTTTTTAATACATTTCAGTCAGGAGAATGAATTTTTGCTGTTTCAATACTCTGCATTATGTGAAAACGCTGGGCTTTTGTTTCTACTAAGTACAGATTTCAAAATGCATGAGAAAACCACACAAATCTATTCCACATGTTAAACTATTAATACTTCCCAAATTTAATAAAATATTTTCAAATATATATTTTCAAGGTTGAGAGAATTGCAATGAACATTTCTTTTTCTTATTCCCAGTAATTAATATAATAAGAATGGCTAAGAATGCCTAAATAACCACTCATTTCATAAAAGACAGGGTTCTGCTCCTTCTGCTTCAAAATAATTGCAGAATGCTTTTTGACTGAAACAGACACAGGTACAAGTAGCTCTATGGCTAGTTGGAAAGTATAAGTCAATTTACATTGAGAATTAGTGAACTGTCTTATGATATTCTAGGTCTATTGGGTTAGTAAACTAAGCTTCCTGCATGAACTGATGCAGACTAATGTGGTTCCACAAAAAAAAAAAAAAGAAAAAAAGAAAAAAAAAAGAAAAAAAAAGACATTAAAGTAGCCGATGACATTGCTGTGAATTTGGTTTAAAATATTGCTCCCAGGCATAGAGCCAGATTTGAAGCCGGAGAAGACTTTTACCTTCTGTTAAATTAGAACATCTTATGTGTGTTCTAAGCAGAATTGCTGACACAACCTAGATCAAAACAGGCTGAAATGCATGGCTTTAATAGAGTTGTGCAATCGTTTCCATTAGCATAAATGTCTTCTGCAACACAAGCAAAACAAAACTCTCCATTTACTTAACACAGCAGAGTTTTGTGTGTTTTTATCATCTGTGATTTATGAAAGAATGGATCAGATTAAAACCAGCAGGCTTTCCAAAAGGAATAACTGTTTCAGCAAATGACTTCTAAAAATTAAAACCTCTACTCAAACTCAGATTGCCAACTCATAGTCATGCTTTAATCAAGAATCCAAAAATGCATCTAACAAGTTTGACATGACTGACTATAAAACATCAGCCTTTTTCTGTCTTCTATGTATCTTATTCCTTATGAAGGACTGAAAATACTCAGTTCATTAAAGCCTGCTTAGCAGAGATACAGATGCAGACACAGAGTAGTGCCACAAACTTGACCTAACTGGGACTTCAGGTATCATAAAGGTAGCCTGAGGGAAGAAAAATAATTGCTCAGCAGGGGAGGTACAAAGGCATATCACTAGCAAAGGTTGCCACTGCAACCTAAACTAAGGCCTCTTTCCAAAACCCCAATTTTGAGAGGTGGTAACAAATCTAAGATTCCCTGAACCACTGCCATTATCCTGGACTAGTGGACTTTTATTTATTCCAGGTAGATTAATTTATTCCTTCTATGATTCCACCAGCTTTCCCTTCATCTGGGAACAGGCAGGGTGTGAACCTGTTGATGCTCTCACAGTTCCCTGAAAGCCACCTTTGCACTTTGGAGGTTTCATTCTAGCCCCATGTTTCTTTTCTGTAAAGCAAATTTTTTCCTTGCCTCCAGCCCTGGCTGCATGCAGGAGGCTGCAATCTTTTGTATAGGAATACAACTTGAGCATTATATATAGACCACATTCACTCTTCAAAGCATTTCTGCTCATATTTCTGAGCTTCCAAGACAAGCAACAAACTTAAATCCTCCACATGTGGCATAAGGGATACTGTGTTAGATAGGATTAGACATCTAATCATGGTTGCAGAGGGAGGACTTTGTTTTCTGATGGGATATTTAAATATCTAAATCTTTTTTCCAGACCTGTCTCTTAGTTTACCTCTTTCCTCTCCTCTCTCTCCATCTCCCCCACTCTTTCCCCTTCTTCTTTCTTTCTTTCAGAGACTAGAAAAAGTAACTCTGCGTGTACTGTGCCTTGAACCCAGGTATGCTAGTGTGAAAACAGCATCTATTATATTGTTTACAATAGCATAGGTGTTGTAAAATAGCTGCTGTTTCTACAGCCGCTACTGATACAACACAGGGAAACAAATGGGTAAAAAAGTACCATATAAGGTAGAAAGAGAAAATTTAATAATTTTTCTGTTCCGCTGTAGAATATTAGACAAATATTCTAAAGACATTTTACTAATTCTCTTAAAATAATATTTCAAAGCTACTTATCTGTCTTTTTGCTGTGATGGGAAGATTCCAGTGGCACTCCCAGTGTTTTAAGGAGAAGATGTTTTCTCCAAACCGAAATAAAGAATTGTCTTAGAATGCCAGGAAAAAAAATCATAATCTATTTTATGCAATACACTGTAGTTGGCTGTTTCTTTAAAAAGCAGCATCTGCAATGTCTGCATGTGTTTCAATTCAACTCAATATACTGCAAAACTCTAGCCTTTCTGTATAAAATGAACTATGAGATATAACCAGCCTCTTAGGTAACACAAAAGACAAAATTAGCCAATGTCAAACATTTTAAATTATACATTTTGTGGCATTGATTGCAGAAGAAACTACCTCAAGGCAGAAACTCATTACCTGGTTAGAAAGGCAGGACAGTTGTTTTAAGCCTTGACCTTCAGGAAGATGCAGTGATGAAAACTGGCATGGTTCTCAGATATGATTACGACTTTTAAGGCAAATTATAGGATTAGAGTTGAAAGTAATTATTTGTGCAACACAGTTAAGTTAATTCAGTTTTTCTAAAAATATTTTTAATGGTGAAAAGTATGCTCTCATGTGACATTTGGTTTGTCTGATTTTGGGAATCATTTCCCTTTAATCTTCCTGCAATGGTCTCTATTTTCAGCTAGCATGGTAGCAAAATAAGGAGGATGCCCTTCCTATAATGGCAGCAAGCAAGAAGCAGAGTGTGAAGAATGTAATGGATAAAGCAGATTTCATAATATAAATCTAATTTTAGTTGTTTATAACAACTCGTCCTTGGCAAAGTGAAATGAATTGAGATGAAATGTGGAGTAGCAGCTCACTTCTTATCTTTTCTCCTAGACAAATTCAGGAAAAAAAAAAATCTGAAAATAAGTACTATACTCATGTTAGGATCCATGGTGGCTCTTTTCTCAATCTCTCTAGGACTTTGAAGGATGGATGTGGAGTTTGGCAGTGCATTGGTCATAGTGGAAGGAATTATGCTTTTAATCATGCTTAGGAAAAGAAATCTGTATTTAGAAAAGTTGGTAAGTTACTTAAAAACAGCTTTTCACACCTTTTCATCACATTCTGTAGTGAAATCCTTCTATTTCTCTTTCTATGTATGCTTTCTTTTCCTTTCTTACAGTCACTTATGTTCTGTTCATGACAGAACTGGACCACTGAATGTGGTGTAGTGCAAATCCAAATAAGACTTCCTTCTCAGGATCCTCTCACAAAATCCAGTGGAACTTGCCTAGACAACTATGAATGAGAGGTCTCCCGTCCTTTGCAGAAGTTTCTTTCAGAAAAATATCTGGCAAGACGGAAAGCAGAAAGAGAAATAGACGAATTGTGACATTTAGCTGAGTGACAGACGAGCACAAAGAACAAAAGACTGGGGACAGTTCAGGTGTTCCCAAACCCAGCTGGTCCAGCCTGGGACTGGAGAGATGGGAGAATGTAAGGAAGCAAAAGCTGCTGGCTACGGGGCTGTTTGAGATTCCAGAACTGGGAGCTCTGAGCACAAAAAGCTGCAACTAGTTTCAAAGTGAAGAGGTTGGTCTGGACACAGAGAAGCAGTGGTTGCTGGGAGCCTGGGCTCAGGCCAAATATCTAGCATTTACTTGGCAAGGAGTCTGGCAAGACTAGGGTTAGGCAAAGAGAATGCAATGATGTTAGATAGTTGGAGAATGAATGGATTGTGGCAGGGAAAATTTCAATCTCCACTGGAAAGAAACGTATAATAAAAACCCAGCAGTAAGAAGCCGATTTGAATGAACAAGACTGAGGAAAAAGAGCAGATATAGCTAAGGGGCACTGTGTTGGCTTAACAAGAATATAGAGATGAAAATGGGAAGAAAAAGAATCTATAGAGTAAGAGAAAAGACTGGGCCTTTAACAGCAGATAAGACAGGTATAGCTGCAGTAGAGATTTTGCCTGAAGAATAGAAACTGGAAGAGGGAAGATGAAAGCAATGTGACTGGGAGAAGAAAATTGGTTTGAGAAGGACAATGATTGGAAGAGGAGAAGAGAAAACTGTGTGTGTTTATGGCTGCACATTGTCAAATACAGAATTAGATTAGATACGGGAATTGAAGTGGAAAATTTTTTAAATTTTGTTATAATTATATTATCATCAAATACAAAAAAACCTCACTGACCATTGACAAACTGACCACTGCTGCTCTATCAGCTCCAAAGCTACACTCCAGTGCAACAGATCCAGTGATATTGACAACCAGAGCAGGTGAACATATATTGAAAAAACATGCACTTACCAACAACACGTCTGACCTTACATTTGATGCCCTTTGTCTAGAATAACAATGAGCTCAAAAGGAAAGAACCCACAGAAATTAAAAGTGTTCTAAGATTACTAAATAGGGCAAACATTGTTGAGGTAGTATTATTCTGAGAGCAGAATAACTGTTCATTGCAGTCACTAGGTAGAGGCTGCAAGGGAAAAAAAAAAGCAAGAAATTAAATACCGTGTCATAGCATACATGTTGTAGAGTTAGATTAAGCTTCTTAAAACTACATTTAATTCTGACTTTTACTAAGTTTTAATAATTCTGCACCAAAATTAGGTCATTTTAATGTATCTCTCTGAGCAAAATATTTTTAAAGCAGCTTTATCTGAAAGTTCTTTGTTCCCTTTTTTTAAAATTTAAATAATCAGGTCATATACCAGCTCTGTTTCTGACATACAGAGGTGTCTGGAAAGGCTGGAAGAATCAGATATTTTAGGCAGTTCTCTGCTTGTAGATACCAAGCAGCTGTAACCTCTTGACAGATCCAACATAGACTTTGCCCCCACTGAGAGGATGCAGCATCATCCTGCTGCATCCCCTTTGCAGCTGAATCCTGCATATTGATGGAATGGAAAAAGTAATTATGAATAATATATAATACAGTATTAGCCATAACTGCTGTCAAGGTTTTAAAATATCTACAGAGTGCAAAAGATAATCCTGAAAAACAGGCAGCTCAAAAAAAAACAGAGAATAAAACCCCAGAGTTTTATTTCATGACTTTTGTCGCTTGACCCCAGTTTATAGCTAGGCTGCAAAGATGCTCAGATTAGACAGAAGTGAAGGATACCAATGCATAGATAAGCAGACTGACAGGCAGAGAGAGGCTTTTGCCAGTTTAAAAGGTTGCAATGCTTTTTGTCACAAACTGAAATATATTCATACCTCCAACACGTGACATGGACAATTCATTCACTTATCCTCATTACCACTCTGCTGTGAAGATGACTGTCATTTAAATATTCTCTTTTATTTACTAAATACAAGATATCACAACTACAAGCAATAGTATTCAGGGCAATTACTGCAGAACTAGATATTTTTTGCATTTTGGTTTTTCTGCAGTGGCCATATACACAAAAATTGCAGAGCTGTGGATGTAGCTCCATTTTAGTCATGCCAGGTGAAGATTAAAGCATATATCACCCTATGGAGCCTCCCGTGGCTAAAAGAAAAACTTAACCCTTCATTCTTCCTTTGATGACAGAAACCTATTGGGCAAATTAGGTAGAGTGTAATATATGAAATAATGTATTCATCAATTCATCCACGAGGAGACAGAAGCAATTAAAATATTACTGGTTTTGTTGTCTTCAGTCAAAATGATGGAATGGCAATAAGTCATTTTTGTGCATGGACTAGCAACTTTTGTGCATATTTCCAAGGTATATGCAAGATATATGCAAAATATATGATGGGTTTCTTCTTCTGCTTAGACCAAAGAAGTGATTCTTTTTGTCCATCTTCAACTTATGCTATTGCATAAAGGCATGTTGGTACTTTCAGCTGTTAGCTTTTACATACAGTTTTTAGAGCAGCAGAAATACTGTGCTTAGCACTCGCAAGAAGTTCCATCAAAAGCTGCATAAAAATAAGGTCAAGCAGCCTCTGCTGATGTGATTGAGAATTAAAACAATAAGACATCTTATATCCTAACACAGTACTTAACAAAGTAAAATATAAATAGGCATGTAGGAATCAACACATTCACATTGCTTCACAACTTGTCAACAGCTGACTTCTTTGATAGCATCAACACATTTGTAAAACTGATATAGTCAAAAAAGTCATTCAATGTTCCTATCCAAAATGCTGGCTACATTGCATTTCAGACTTTGCTCCTTCCACATCACAAACCCAAATGAAATAACTATTTTTTTTAAGAACCTGAAACTGTGCAGTGGCAAGGGTTGTTGTTGGGGTTTGACCCTGGCTAAAAGCCAAGAGCCCACCAAAAAAAAGAAAAAACCCAAACAATTTCACTCATTGCCCTCTGCTATAGATGAGCAGAGGAGGGAGAAAAAAATGCTGAAGGGCTTATGAGTTGTGATAAGGATTAGGAGAAAACATTAAAGGCAAAACAGGCTTAAATTTAAATCATATAAAGCAAAATTAATTAACAGAATTAAAATAGGATAACACAGTTGTCTGTGTCCACAATATGGTTTCTGTTGCACAGAATTTGACCCACTCAAAATCTTTAAAATATGACCTCCACATCTTGCAGTTTCATTGCCACTAGATCACAAATATGGAAGGAAATTTTCAGGTCAATCTTTCCAAGGCTCCGAGAAGTGTTAATATGGTGCCTTTAAAAAACCTGCTTTAAAAAGTACGTATCTAACCTGTTCTGAAGTTCTGAACTTCTGCAGGACTTTAAAATTCAAATAGGGAACAAGGCTAGAATGTACTAGATTATGTCAAAATCATAGAATCATAAAAATATTTGGGTTGGAAGGGACTTCACAAAACATGTAATTCCAACCCCTCTGTCCTCTGTCCACTGCCATGGACAGAGACACCATACACTAGAGCGGGAAGAGCCCCGTCCAGCCTGGTCTTGAACACTTCCAGAGATGGGGAGTCCACAACCTCACTGGACAACCTCTTCCAGTGCCTCACCACCCTCACAGTAATGAATTTCTTCCTAATATCAAAACTAAACCTTCCATCCTTCTGCTAAAAGCCACCACCCCTTACACTGTCACTGCAATTTAATACTTGCCTTTGTAAGAAATCCCTGTCCAGTCCCTCTCTAAGTAGTGGAAGGTGCTGTATGGTCTCTCCAGAGCCTTCCCTTCTCCAGGCTGAACAACCCAAACTCTCTTGGCCTGTCTTCAATGGAGGAGTGTTCCTCTGAGCTCTCTGATCACTTTTGTGGCCCTCCTCTGGTCTTGTTTCAACAGGTCTGTGTCTTTCTTTTGTGAGGTGCCCCGGAACTGGACACAGCATTCTGGGTGGGGTCTCACCAGAGCTTCCCTCCTTAAAGATTACTTGCTATGTGCAACTGAAGTGAACTTTTCTTGTATCAGAGAGGCTTTATTTTTCAGTGTTGCAAAATATAGCATTATAATACTTCCTTGGCCTTCCCCTTGATATCCTAATGAGTCAGTCTTTTATTTTCTTGACTTTGATCAATTTGTTCTGAGCTGGCTCTGTTTCAGACCATAACTAACAAAAAATAAAATGTCTGGAACAATAAACGATCTAAATTTTATTCCAATTTTCTCTAAACTGACATTTAAGCTTCTTTTTCCTGTGTAATATAAAGGATAGATATGGCTGTTAGAAATTAGAACCTTTTCTTCATTACTGCCAAAGCTAAGCCAAAGCTTTTCTGACAACTGTCCTAATTTCAAGCAAGAATATAGATAAAAACATACAACTTCCACTGTATCATCTCCTACTTACCACTCTGTTTTCCAGCACTAGACCGGCCAATCCTAAATGACAAGATATTTAAATAATTTCAAAATTCAAAACATATCTCAATATTCAGCATGTTATTATTTCAACAGAATGAAAAGCAAGTGAAATAAGAAAAAACCAGAACTACCTAGAAAAATAAGTAATTCAGTAGAATTTCCCCTGCTAGGTAAAACTCATCTGTTTTTCTTCTCTTCTTCATTTTGTTATAGCTCCCATGGATTTCTTGTTGCTCTAATTGTTGCTCTGTATCTTTTGTAAGAATACCTGGAACAATATAAATAAAATACAGTTCCATATGTTATCAAATATACTTGGACCAGAAGTATAACTTGAGTCCCAAAATATATGTCAGTGTTTTGGCAACCAAGATCCATGTACCAACTCAGGACTACAGGTCATATCAGATCATAACTATGATGAAATCAAAGGAAAAAAACAGAAAGTTCAAGTTTCATAGCAATTGTTCAATCATTTCACAAGGGCAAAACTGGACATGCTAATCTTATAGATACAGGTGTAGAGAGAAGCAGAGTTGTAAACCTTCATAAAGTGTCTTCTTTCCAAAATTAAAAGAAAAAGAAAGCCAAAAGAGAAAAAGAGGTTCTCCAAGTCTACCAGGCTGTTTTATCCTTCCTCCTTCTAAAACTGTTTTCTAAAAGTAGGTAGAAATTATGTCAAGATCTTGGATCCAAGCACGGTGGTGTTTCGCAGCTACGTTTACAGTGGATCTTTTCCTCAAAGATCTCAAGTCCACATTATCATTTGGTCCATATATCAGCACCTGACTGCATGAATGCAGTTTATTCCTTGCAGACACCTAACCAGCATTTTTACTGATATAGATTTTGCTTATGGAGCCATTCTGCATTTTTTGTCCAGCTATCTTTGAAAGCCAAAACTAAAAGAGCAAATTCAGCTAAATGAAAAATACCCTTACTGTACAAACAGAAGTTGCATTTATTTCCATACACATTGAAAGGTCAATGTATTGTTGCATGGATACATACACTTTTTTTTGCTGTTGCATTCCACAGTACTTTGATTAAAAGCTGCTGAAATACGTGTATGCACTTTGATGTAATGGGAAAAACTGGATCCTTATCTCACAGCATTACACCAAAGCTCTGAGACCAGAAGTCTTTAGCAGCTCTGGTAAAAAGCAAGATTTGGTTTCATCCAAAACTATCAAATTTACAAAGACACAAAATTATCAATACAAATATAACAGAAATATCTATATTTCCATGTTCAGGAAAAAATAATGGATTCTAAAGCACTTAAACATCACATAAATACTCATTTTCTCTTCATGTATATTGAAAATAATAAAATATCTCTGTCCAATTTATTTACACTTATTGGGATATACTAAGTTAAGGAAATTTTTGGGCCAAGTGATCCTCTTCCTGTAGAATGTAACCACATTCGGTACAAAATTATTCAGTACCAAAAATTTATAAAATGGCTCTTTGTCATTGCAAACAAAGCAAGAGCTGGATTAGGATGAAATTGGGTATCGGAGATGGAAAAAGGAGATTGCCCTTTCTTCCATTTGACCACTGAAACTTAAAGGCTGGCTACCTGTGTAGCTCTGCTTTACACTGAAGGCAGCCTCTGCCTGACAAGATTTCAAGCACTCTCTGCAGCAGTAGCGACTCAAGCTGCTGCTGCCTCCTCAACTTTGTTTCCTTGGAATAATGCCAAAAGAATGGAAGGAAAGTGCATCAGATAAGAACACTTAAACAGAGATAAGCTACATTTTCAACTTTAAAATCCCTCTCAATCTATTTAGTTTTCCAGAGATGTAACAGAAAAAGAACTTTTCACGGGCAAGGAACAAAGAAAGAATAAAAGTTGGGAATGTCATTCCTCTTCCTCCTCATAGAAAGGAGAACTTTTCTCTATCAACAGCCCTGAGTACCTCCTAATAAAGAGGCAGTTATCAATTGCAGGGAAGTATTTTGTCTAGATTGTTGAAAATACTCTTTAAAGTTTTTGCTTGTGAAATTGGCACAACCAACATCACTTTTTTTGGAAGTTTATAAAATACAGGTATTCAGCTCATGATAGAACAGTGTAGTACAAACAGCGTAAGTAACTCAATAGAAAATTACATCTTTCATTGTTTGATTCAAAGTTTTCTAAAAAAAAGTTTTGACCTTACAAAGGCTATAATTTGTTTTACTGCTATTCTCAAAGATAACAAAGGGAAGAGGATGAAATTACCGTGAATGCATTCACATTACTAGTGCAAGGGAGTTTTATGCTCCAGAAAGGAAGCATATTCCTCCATACTCTGAAGGAAAGATATAAAGTTCAGTGGATGAGGATAATTATTCCAGTAAGTCTCCTTGAATATTATTACTGGTAGAAATACATCCAGGAATATCTTCTAATTAAGTAATTGCTAGTAGAGTCTCAGCCAGCCACTGTAACTAATTCTGAGTACTTAGTAGCCATTAGACAGTCCTAGAGACAACAGGTCAGCAATTAATAAAATACATGACAGAATAATTGCTTTGCCAATTGAAATTACAGGCTTGCTCCTGCTTTGTTACATTTAGTTATCCCTTGCTGTGGTTTCCATTTGCTTTGAGAGAAACCACAAATATCTAAACTTTTTTCATATGAGAAAATAATTCAAAATAGATTCTATTAGAAAAAGTCTTTGGTGTTATAATTTTTATGGAAAATGTAGTTACTTAACACCCCAAAGTTTGAGTCCATAGCAACGAAGTGTTAACATTTAGAAGTATTCAAGGCCAGAATGTGGCCCTTAGGAACCTGATCTGGTGAGTGCCAACCCTGCCTATGGCAGGAGGCTTGGAAATGGGCCGGCCTAAACCATTCTATGGTTCTATGAGTCCATGAGGTTATGATTTTATGAAATTAATTCCCAAATTATTCAATTTCTACACTTTGACATTTGAGATAACAGTGTATGGTAATTCATCTACATTGTGTAAAGTCAATTTAAACTCTAGTCCTGCACCAGTTTATGTGCAATCATATTCAGCACCATGAGCTTTCAGAGTAAATTCAAGGTACAAAGATGTTAAAAGCCTAATTTACAATGCACTACCCTGTATTCCTAAAGGTACTGCCCATATACATTAGTATTCCTCTACCAGGGAAAATATTTTCCTCCATCCGCTGTGATATATCTATAAGTTTAATATATTTGTAATGATGCCATAAAGGCTGAGTGACCCAATGTTCTTTTCTTTCACAACTCTATAGAAAAAATAGGATGAGTCTGGACACAAGAAAAAATCCAGCACAATGTTGACAGCAGACTCACTCAGAATACATTGAGCTCTACAACCCTGACCTAGCAAAGCATTGCTGTACCTGCTGTATACTGAACAAAAAAGTGATCTCATGGCTTCTACAGGACCTACTAACACTTTAACTCAGAACTTTTTGGTTTGGGTTTGTTTTTTAGTATGGTATACCACATTTCAACATTAGACAAGAGATGATGCAAAGCACACCTACTAAGACCCTGGAGGCTAGAAAACCTAAGCCTGGAAAGGCAAGCTTAAATCAGACATTTCAAAAGCCAGCAAATACAATGGTAAATTTGGGGACGTTTTTTCCTTCATTAGAAAGAAGTATAACATATATATTTTTTAAGGTAGGAACTCTATTTGTTCCATACCAGATTTCTATGGTCAAAATCACTTTATGAAAAAGGAGTTCTAAAGTTTGCTTGAAAGCTTGAACTTTTCCAGCCTTCTAATGCTTGCTTGAGTGACAGAATGATATTATTCTGAAGGTTGCACAGTGACTCTTTGATCTTAAAGCTTGTAAAGGCCGTCTCACATGTGCGTGTTCTAATATTCGCTGATAATCTGACTTGAACTTCAAGGCTATAAGACCTTGGATCAGTGATTTGCAATTCAAGTGCCTCAAAAAAAAAAAAAAAAAAGNAAAAAAAAAAAAAAGAAAACCAGCTTAGTCTTATTAAGTGTTGTTGTAAAGCTATTGAAAGCAATTTTTTCTTAAGCAGGTCTGGAGTTCTGGACAGAAACTTTGCCTACATAAATGCATAGAGAATGTCACAAATATCAGTGTGGGCTCCCTTGAGTCACCTTTTCCCCCTGCCAACCTAATAAGAAATCCACACAAAATTTTAAGCTAGAGTTAATCAAAATAATAAAACACTCAAGCAAGGAATCTAAGAAAATAGGACAGAAAAATTTATTTTTTAAGCTGCATCCTTAAGCTCTGCCACTTATTGTTATATGCTGTTTTTACTGCAATACAAATTGCAAACCTTCTGGATAGGATTGTCATAATGCAGTATGCTGTGCAGAGATGTAAAAGGGAAAATTGTGTTAAAAAACTTTTATAGGAAAATGAGATGCTAATACTAAATCCTGAACAAAATAAAAATTTTGAGACAGCCTGAAATGACCTGTCATTTGTCTGTGTAAATTCCTCTGGTTCAGAAGCCCAGCCTGACTGACAAGGGGTCCTCCAAGGCTTGATTGGTCCAACCTGTCATGAGAAATGTCCTCAGTGGAAGATGACTGCACTGGGGGCCAAGACTGTATCAAGTCATAGAAAGTGTCTTGCACTGAAGAAAATAGAAAACTAAGTCTACAATTTGTGCCCTTTATAAATCAAGTCATGGCAAAGTTCACTGAGACTGAAGTACTGCTCTATTTTTTCTCTGATTTTCCATCTCTCTGCTCTGTCTCCTTTGGCCTTCTTCATATTTTGCATTCTTTTTCAGTAACTACATGAAATAATTATGCCACTTTATCAGTTTTCATGTAATTACTGTTCCATCCTTATTTTAAAATACAGAGTTTGCATCAATGATTTTCTTCCTTACTGTCATAGGTGTGAGATAAAATATACTTATTTCTTTTCATTTAAGTTTGTGTTTCCTAAAGAGCAACAACATACATATTTGAAGACTAGGCTTGAAAGTACATTATGGTACACAGAAAATAGTATTGGGTTTGCACAGGGGAAAGACAAATTATTGCTGTCTGGAGAGTCACAGCCTTCAACAATTTTGGTTTTGCTTACCTATATTTCGTAATAACAGTAACCAGTGCACAAAATGTATACAGCTGTCTGTATATAGCTGTATATAGCTGTCTTCCATAAGATACTGATAAAGAAAAATAATTTGTTAATCCTTGTTGATATTATTAAAAAAAACCAAAACAAACCAAAACAAACAAACAAAACAAAACAAACAAAAAATCCCTACTACAACTCTTAGAATAATATATAACAGAAATCATTACCAATTTAAAACTTTCCTGAAACATCAAAAATAGTAGACAAGTGTTACAGCCTTCAGTTACCTAGACTGAAAGGATGGATGTTACAAGTGAAAGAGATACAATAATGGTTTAATAACTAAATACATTCTGCATTTCACTAACACAGAATTAATCAGAAGTTAAAGCTTTGCAAACAACAGGATGTAACAAAAACAAATGCAAAAAAATAGAAGTTGAACTATAGTTTGGCCTTGAATTATAAGGAGACTTTATGGTAGGGGATGATTATTTGGCTACCTATCATACAAAGTCAAACAATAAGCAAGGTGCTTTAAGTTTCTAAAGGTACAAATCACACATACCTTTATCAATTTTTCTTGGATAGCTATACATTATTATTATTTAATAAAGAGGTATTTAAGCTATATTTAGCTTAAATATAATAATAGCTATATTAATCTATTTATATTTAAGGTCTATTATTTAATGGACCTTAAATTATTTTTAGGAACAATAGCATCTTGTGATACACATTTTTCCAAGCAGAAAATCACCTTGGGCCCCAAATTCACCCCAAAATATTAACCCAGAAAAGTTCAGTCCTGAAACTTGGCCTAATGCCCCATACTTTTCTGCAGTGGATCTGGGGAGCCAATTCCTCTGCTAGAGATCTAGGAAACATAGTCTGTGAGGCCCCCTACATTACTTAAAGTACCATATAGATTAAAAAATCTGTTTCATTGAGACAAATAGGCACACATTTAAAGTAATGGAAGAACTACGCATTTTCCATACTTTTTTTAAGGAGACCACACAAAAAAGGCTCCTAGCAGCAAGTAATTGTTGCTGAAAAATGTGGTAGGAATGCACTCAATGTACATGACTGAAAATTTTTCAAGTGCATTATAATATGTAGAACTAGACCTTAATTTGTGTTCTCTAGCTAGAAGTTGCTGTACTGTTCCATCATTGGAGTTTTACAGTCTTCATATAATTTTATAAATGTGGATGCACCCATAATTTTTCCTTACTTGACTGTCTATCAGTTCCAAGAGATAGTCGCTGGTTTTTTGTACTGTATTTCTCTTCTTTTTGTTTCCTCCAGCTGCTTAATCTGTCAATCAAAATTCCACTTTCTATAGGATAAGAAGGGAATATCTTAACTGTGATGAATCTTCACTTAACAAAAAGTAGGAAAACACAATAGATAGATAGGCAGATAGGTAGGTAGGTAGGTAGGTAGATAGATAGATAGATAGATAGATAGATAGATAGATAGATAGATAGATAGATAGATAGATAGATAGATAGACAGATTAGATAGATGATAGACAGACAGAAAGACTAGCTTAAGAAAAAAAAAAAAGAAAAGAAAAATAGAGAAGTAAATTGTCTGCAGAATTGTACCGTAATAAAACTATTTTTAACAAAAATTACTTAATAAAAATTATATACATTCATACCTATGTCATTTATATGCATACCTATGTTTATTTTGTACAATAGAACTTTATAACATACATATTAGTCCTTTTATTTCTAGTTAATGCGTTTAAGGAAAGGTCACATTAGACACAGGCTAATTAATTATTCAACATTTCATTCTATTCTATTTGCTAAGCAAACCCCAGTGTACAACACCATAAAGCAAGTGATTAGAAAGGGTTTGTAAAATATATCCATAGCTAGGTATTTAAACAAATATGTGATACAGGAGATACACTCTAGATGCAATAGAAAAAAATATACAATACATGCCATAATGTGTGTCATGTTACCCATACCTAAATTTTGATTTATACCATCCTGTCTTTGCATTTTGGTGAAAAAGTGGTATCAAACTTGACAGTCAGTATTTATGGGTTAGTTCCCCTATATGTCAATCAAGGAAAATAAATTTCTCCAGAAGACATTTCTTAATGTAAACACCTATGTTCTGCTGCTAATGTTAAAAAACATAAATATGATCTGCTTCTAGTGATCTGCTTCCCAAAAAGCTTTTATGACATTCAGTTTTGCAACTCACTCAAGTCAAACTTATGTAGAAAAAATTCTAGGTATCTCTTTATTAAAAGCAGGCAACTTGCTACAAAACAGACCATGCAATTGGTAAACAGACAGCAGAGCTGCTTTGATTTCTCTGCTACTACATTTTTCACCATATGTATTTCACCTCTGTATTCTTTATTTTGCAGAAAAGGCATAAAATAAAATCAAACTGACCTAGAGACTTGACTTATGTATGCAAGGAGAAATAAAATATGAAAGTAAAGGAGGATATGGCAAATGGACCAAAATGCTTATTTATTTAGTATAAGTTGGGTGATTTAATTTGTAACATATTTCCTCATTGAAGTATTTTCTTCTTTTTCTATCAAATGATAAGCTTTCATAAAGCATATGATATGTTTTCCCATAGCATCACTGAGAAGTTTAATATAGCTCCAAACTGAGCATGACCATTGACAAATTCTTAGAGATTTTTTTATTTTGGAGGCTACATGTGATAATCATCTACCAGTGTGAAAGAGAAGGCTTATAAGGCATGAAGGACAAGCACTGTTAGGGGGAGTTATATAGCTTAAATGTCTTGATGATGCATGAAGGTTGTATATGAAACAAATTTACTTAAAACATATGTAGCATAGAATCATGGAATGTTAAAGGGTTGGAATGGGCCTTAAAGGTCATCTAGTCCCAGCACCCCAGCTCAGAGCCTCATCCACTCTGTCTTGGACACTGCCAGGGATGAGACACCCACAGTCTCCCTAGGCAGCCCTCATAGTAAATTTCTCCTAAATATCCAATTCAAAATTTCCCTTATTTTAGTTTGTACCCGTTACTCCTTGCCCTATCACTACAGTTCGTTATGAAGTGTCCCACTTCAGCTTCCCTGTGGGCCCCTCCAGATACGGTGAGGTTGCTATGAACTCTTCACACAGGCTGCAGGATGAATGGCCCCAGTTTTCTCAGCCTGTCTCTGCAGGGGAGATGCTCCAGTCCTCTTATCAATTTCCTGGCCTCCTATTCACTTGCTCTAAGAGTTCCATGTCCTTCTTATGTTGGGGACACCAGAGCTGGAGGCAGCATTCCAAGTAGGGTCCCAAGAGAACAGAGGGTGAAAATCCCCTCCCTTGACCTGCTGGTCACACCTCTTTTGATGCAGCACAGGATGTTAAGACCTCCCCCACCCCTATCTCTTTTCCCTCTCTCTCTCTCTCTCT
>VWZP01001885.1:73737-84285 GCA_013396995.1 Dicaeum eximium
GTTGAGACGCTGGAGCGCGTCCAGAGGAGGCAACGAGGCTGGTGAGGGGCTGGGAACACAAACCCTGTGAGGAACGACTGAGGGAGCTGGGGGTGTTCAGCCTGGAGAAGAGGAGACTCAGGGGTGACCTTATCACTGTCTACAACTCCCTGAAAGGTGGCTGCAGTCAGGTGTGGGTTGGTCTCTTTCTCCAGGCAGCACTGACAGAACCAGAGGACACAGTCTCAAGCTGTACCCAGGGAAATACAGGGTGGATTTAGAGAAAAAAATTTTTGCAGAAAGAGTGATTAAGTACTGGAATAGTCTGCCCAGGGAGGTGGTAGCGTCACCATCCTTGGATGTGTTTAAAAAAAGACTGGATGTGGCACTCAGTGCCATGGTTTAGTTCAGGTGTTAGGGCACGGGTTGGACTCGATCTTGAAGGTCTCTTCCAACCTTGTGATTCTGTGATTCTGT
The DNA here is from genome assembly GCA_013396995.1 of Dicaeum eximium. Classification (NCBI taxonomy): domain Eukaryota; kingdom Metazoa; phylum Chordata; class Aves; order Passeriformes; family Dicaeidae; genus Dicaeum; species Dicaeum eximium. The sequence continues at coordinate 74,194 of VWZP01001885.1, forward strand.
GATTGGTGTCACACATGAATCATGTAACTGATTATTGATTTTTGTATGTTTTGTTAGTCTTTATAAAATTACTTAAATAGCCATCCATTTTTTCCTTATATTTCTGGTATTTTAAAATATAATCTTGCTTAGTAATTCTAAATATGCTGAAGAACAGAATCTGTGTAAAGCAGAAAACATGCAAGTACTGTCAGTGGCAAAAGGTGCTTGTCTGCAAAATTCTAGCACGTATTGAATGGAACTAACAGTAAGTGAACTCCATATACTAAGTAAATACATATATATATATATGGTAATCTGGTTTCCTAAAACTTTTGATTAATTTGGTATTTATGTACAGATGTTCCACTTTGTTTTTCCTGAAATCCCAAAGCAGTAGATTCCAAAAAGTAAAAAGTACAATAGAGAGAAAAGCAGACATCAGTTCCAGTGCAATGTGACACTGTCCAATAACTTACCTAATGGTCATGGGAAAATGGCATCCAATATATATTTACTACACTGATAGTGAAAGGTTTATCCTTTTAGCTGCCCTGCTCATTTTTGATAGAGACAACCTCCATCTTTTAGAGAGGATTGTCAAATAAAATTACTTATGTCCATTTCCAAGTAGTACATATTTTAGTAGAGCTTGTATTCTTTTTAGGAGTTCCTAACACTGGCTTTCTAAGGGGCTTCTGTTTTCTTTCAGTAAAATTTATAAAGAATTATATATTCATTATTTGTAGGATAATCATGCATATTGGCCATTGACACAGGGAAGAATCCCAATGTGCTACACACTGAACATGGATATCATTGATTAACCACCAGGCTTACAACTGAACAAGAAAGTCAGCTGTTTCATTAGTTTCAAATACACAAAGACTGTGTACAAATGGGAGGCTGTTCTCATTTCTGTATTTATTTCATTATTCAGGTGGGCTGAGAAAAAAATTACTACAGGCTCATCTATATTACTACAGGCTGACTATAGGCTTCCTGGGAAAATATTTTTAAACAAAGCAAAAAAACAACTTAATTCAGTAGTTTACAATATTAGTATTTTTCCCTACTTATATTAGCAAGAAGGCTTGATGAACAGTTTAAAATTTGCAAAAATTATGGTTTTGTTCCATAATAGCTAGGTTAGCTGTGTAGTAACACAGACAGAAATTAATTATCCATCGTTTATCAAAGTGGTTTTATGTATACCTACATGAACTATTCAAGTATTATAAAGTATTTTTCTACTTGTTTTCCCTGAGGAAAAAGTGTGCTATTCCTAATTTCCTAGCATAACTATTTATATTTTATAATAACATCATAACAACTGGCAATGCTATCCATTCACTTAGGCACTCAACAAGTGTAGAAGAACTATTATAAAATAAGTAATCAAATTCATTGCTAACAATCACACAAATTAATATAGTCAATTTTATGCTGATAATAATGTCCTGCCTAGTGAGAAGGGTCACAAGGGAAATTTCCACAGCTGAAAATGCAGCTATTTTGAATTTCATTTATTGATATCAGATTAAAGTCACTTTATTGTGCCAAATCAGATGATGCCAAGATAATAATGAATGTCAAGGAAGAGAAGTGATGCCAGCAAATCCTAATGAAGAAGCACAGTCAAACATGTTTTCAGTATCCTAGATAGGAACACAAAATAGCATAGAAACTATATGAAATACAATTATTCAGAGCACATTGTTACAGTAAATGCGCTTTTAAACCATCACATAAGAGATCTTTCAAAGAAAATGCAGTATTCACTAGGGGAAGAAACAGGATAAATAATTCATTGAAAGCATGAACTGAACTGCTTTTTTTGTCCTGTGCACTGCGTGTTTTGAAGTCCTCTGACAAACATTTTGCTCAGCTGCTGTGCCAAAATAGTGAGAAATGCTTGTAGTCCCTCTCTCTTGGTAGGTAACTCTCTGTTCCTTTTTTCTAATGGAATGACACTGAAGACTTATAGAGCTTCTTATTGGCAGAACATCAAAGATAAACATTTTGAAACCCAGAGCTCGCTGGGCAGATGTCACAGTGCATGATTTGTTTTTCTCATCTCTTCATCTCCATACAACTGCTGTTGTATTCCACAGGACTCTATAACACACACACCAAGATGTGTTACTGAAAGTTGAGAAGCTTTGGGTTAGTTGATTTAGGCAATTACCACTATGATTCAGAAATATGTCGAGCTGTTTAAAGAGTGTAGCACATCTCTGAAAGAATCCTTACGTGACCTACCTAGGACAGCTTGTCCCATGCTTAAAATAGATGGGTTTTGGATCATATGTCCCCTTTATACTTCAATAGCAGTGGCAAAATACCTTTTAATGGAATATTGCTGCTAATTTATACAGCCATAAAACTATTTCCATACAATGGTGATAAAAATTGTAACAGCAAATTCTATCGCAGCTGCCTTCTTCACTGACTTCCAACATACTGTGTTCCATCATGTTGCAATGAGAATGGTCTTTGCAGCAGCAGCTTCATTTAAATCTAGAAATAACCATATGTAAGCACAAAGCCTGAGTCATTGAGAGTCAGTCCTTCCTTCCCATAAGCCTGATTTCAACATGTTTTTGTATGTACCAATGTGTCTAGAGATGCTTCCAATAAAGTTTGATAATTCATCACTTAATTTTATGAAGCCAAGATTTTTCATTAATTACTGTCAACAATAATTATGACAAGTTATCAACCAACCCTCTGACCAAATATCAAGCTCACATTTGCTCTTACACGCAACCAAAACTTCTTTTATGTTGATATCCAGTGAGTTCTTATTAATGTGGTTATTTTTCTGCTCCAGTGGTTCCAGGACTGTGCCCAGAACTGGACACAGAACTTCAGATGCAGTCTCACCAGAGCTGAGCTGAACAACTGGACCATTTCCTGTGTATTGCACTGGCAGCGTTCCTCCTGATGCAGCCCAGAACACCATTGGCCTTCCTGGCCACCAGGGCACACTGCTGGCTCATGGACAGCTTGCTGTCCATCAGGACCCCAGGTCCTTCCCTGCAGAGCTGCTTTCCAGCAGATCCACCCCCAGCCTATGCCGGTGCATTGTAGCTGGCATTATTCCTCCCCAGGCACAGAACTTGCAGACCTGCTTTTGTTGAACTTCAGCCCGTCCAGCTCATGCTGGCATGTCTGCTGACACAGACATCTGCTGTAGCAGACACTGCTTCAACAGCAAGGATCGTCAGCAAGGATCATCAGCAAGTTTGCTGAGGGCACACTCTGTCCCCGTTATGCAGGTCACTGACCACCTGGGAGTACATCTATAAGCCTTCAACCCATCACAACCCCCTGAGCTTTGCCATCCAGCCAGTTCTCAAACCACCTCTGTCACTCCTTTAATCCACATTTCCTGAGCTCACCTATGGGATTGTCTTGGTTTACAGGACAGGTGTCTGCTAAGGAAGGCAGAAAAGCCTCCCTTGGAATGGAAAATGTAAACCCCCCTCCGCCGAATTATTAATTTTTTTTTTTTAAATTAAGGGGCTCTCAGGCAAAGCTATGGGAATAGGAGTAGCAGTTCTTTATTTGTATATATGACGAAACAAACGAACAGCAGCACTGCGGCATTAACCCCAAACAGGGCCCGAGCCCAGTGACGCCGCTCGGCCATGGCGCTTTCCCTGCGCTGCAGTTCCNACCGAGGGAGAAGGAGCAGCTCTGGGTTGGGCTCTGGCAGTGGCAGTGAAAGTTCCTCTTCCTGAGCAGCGTCTCCTACTGTCCTCCTCCAAAAACAGCCGAGAGAGAGCGAGAGCCCACAGCTGCCCCTAGCCCAAAATCTCGTGGTATCCCCACCCTGTCCCCGAGCCATCAGTCCTCCATTAGCAATTCAATGGGATAAAATTCCACAGTGATAAGAAATGAACAGAAGAGAGAAAAAAAACCAAACCAAACCAAACCAAACAAACAAACAAAAAAAGAAAACAACCCCCCCCCAAAAAAAAAAAAACCAAACAAAACACCACAAAAAAAAACCCCAAAAAAACAAAACAAAACAATCAAACAAACAAAAACCCCCAACAACAAAAAAACCCAAAACAAACCAAAACAAATAAACCCAATAGGGATGTTATGGAAGAGTGTGTCTAAAGCCTTGCTGAAGTTAAGGTAGACAACATCCTACTACTCTCCTCCCATCAACACAGTCATTCTAGCCTAGAAGTCTATCAGGTTGGTCAAGCATGTTTTCCCCTAGGTGAATCCACGTTAACTACTCCTCATAACCTCCTTTTTCTCCCCAGGTAAATGACATCCAGGAAAAGCTGTCAGTTAGGTGAGACTATTTTCAGTCAGGTGAGACTGACTGGCCTGTAGTTTCCTGGGTTCTCCTTCTTGCCAGTTTTGAATACTGGAATGACATACCTCCAATCTGCAGGCAGCTCTCCATGACCTTTAAAAAATTATGGAGGATGACTTGGCAATAACATCTGCCAACTGCCTCAGCACTTGTGGGTGCATCCCATCAGGGCCCATGGATTTGTGGCTGTCAGGTTTGCCCGTATGACCTCCCAATTGATCCTTCTTGATCAAGGGAAAGTCTTCCTTTCTCCAGACTCTCTCTGGTCTCCAGGGGCTGAGGTTCCTGAAGGCCAGACTTAGTAAAGGGTGAAGCAAAGGAGGCATTTAGTAACCTACTCTCGGTTTGTCACTAGGGCACTCACCTCATTCAGTACTGGGCCACATTATCCTGATTCATTCATTTGCTACTGAGGTACTTGAAGAAAACTTGTGGTCGCTAACATCCCTTGCCAGATTTAATTCCAAATGGACCTTCACCTCTTTTGTAACTTCCTGCATACTCTGAAAACATTCCTATATTTTTCTCAAGTTGCCTGTCTCTTTTTCCATGTTTTGTAAAATTGCTTCTTCTGTTTGAGTATTGCCAGAACCTCCTTGCTCAAATCTTCTGTCTTCTTCACTTGATTTCTTGTTCACAAGGGTGCACTGATCTTGAGCTTGGAGGAAATGATGTTTGAATACTCACTGTCTTAGTCCTTCCTGCCCTCTAGATTCCTAAGGACTAGGGATCTTCCAAATAACTTCTTGAGGAGGCCAAAGTTAGTTCTTTCAAAGTCCAGGATTGTAATCCTATTTATTATCCTGTTTCCTCCAAGCAGGATCCTGAACTCACCATGTCACAATCACTGCCGCCAAGGCTGTTCCAGTCTCCACATCCCCAACTACACCTCCTGTGTCAAATGCTCTGGATGTGTATGTGTGTATGTATATATATATATATATATACACATATACACATACACATATGTATATATATGTATATATATACACACACACACACACACATATATATGCTCTCAAGTGTATATCAACACAAAGAATGCCTTAAGATAGGAAGGAATTAGGACATAAAACTGACTGCCAAAAAGTCACCATGAATATGCCAAGCAATTTTCAAAATGTTTGGTTTCTACTCAAGCATATAATCAGAGACTATTTTCTAGTCTTGTTTATAATTTTTTTTTTAATCTGGCTATCTCACAGGTTTGCAGGTATTGCAGGTACTTCTAAATCTTCTTTTACCTCTCAAAATTATTTTTCTCATCTTTATGCTTGAAATTAATCTGAGACTAACTAAATCTTTCCCAAAAGTAGTTTTAAATTCAGTTATCACATGATGTCAACATATTATCTTTGCAGCAATAACAATAATCATTGCCTCAGCAATAAAAGAATACACACCAAAGGCACCAAAATCAGTACACATGCAGCAATACTCTTTAATGTCACTTAAAAAAAACAACCAAACAAACAAACAAAACCAAAAAACAAACAATAGACATACTTTGAGGTCAACGAGTCTTTTAAAAAATCTTTCTTGAAGATTCTTTCAATTTTTTAAAATTGTTGAGTTTTTTAACAGGCCTTAAAAAATAGATGTGACCGGATCAACCCAACCTGAAAATAGTCAATGTGATGACCTTGATCAGAGGGACAAAAATGAGCTACTTCACACACAAAACACATATTAAAAACAGCTGCTTGCTTGTCTTGTAAAGCATCCACTTAGAATCATCAAGCAGCTTTTACCATTATGAATTTGAATGAGCATTATGACTACATAAAGATAGAGCTTGGTAACTCTTACTTTTATCAAGCATTCCAGGATAGGCGAGAAGGGAATATAAAACTTTTCCTATACATTTATAAAAGAGAGCTTCCTATTGCTTTATGTCTATCACTGTTGTGCATTTAGAGTTACAATATATTAAGTGTATATATTTGGAATCATCAGAGTTTTCCTGCATAAGTTCTATCACTCTAAGTAGGTCAAATTTGGTTCTTGCAGTTTAAACTCTTTCCTTTTGTATGGAAAAATCAATATTAATTTTAAATCAAGAAAAATAATATTTCTATGCACAAAATAGTGCTGAATATACACATTTCAATTAAAAAAAAAAAACAAAAACAAAAACAAAAACAAAACAAAACAAAACAAAAAACCCCAAAAAAACCAAAAACACCACCGAAAGGAAAACAGCCAATAAGTAAAGTATTTTATCCAAAATAATGTACTTAAGTTAACCATTAGCCTCAGGGCTTGACCAGTATAGTATTAATGATAGAATACTGATTGTCTTTAACACACTTTAAATAACTGGAGCAAGACCTTTACCAAATCCAAGTCCTGCAGAGTAATAAGGAGAAGAATGGATTTTTCTAGCCTGTAGGAAAGAAAAAAAATCCTGTCTCAGAGGTTCCACACATTTCCAAAAGGGGGGCGAGTGTCAAAGACTGGGATTTATGTAGCCACTAGCCTCTCACCTCTATCTGCTTACTCTCATACTAACACGTTAAAGGATTTAACTGGCAACTCCAAATAGCTTTCTAACTGTAGAATTGCTCATCTCTCCCAAATTGGAAAAACAATCCCAGAAAACATGCTTGTAGATTTCCCCGAGGAAAAAAGCATAGATGAGGGAAACAGAGAAATCAAGGCACTCCTTTGATTCCTGCCTATTGCACACAACTGAGAATTATGTTGAACAAACATTGGGCACTGTTTTTGTTTGGCTTTTTGCTTGTTTGTTCTTAATGGTAGTTCAAATGTGTGCAGTGATCTCTGCCTGGAGCAGCTACTCGTTTGTATTCCTGTCCAATAAAGGAGTAGCAATACCTTTAGAGACAAATGCAGCTGAAGTTGCTAGAACGGTCCGAGATGAGGAGCAAAAACTAGATGCAAGCCCAAATAAAGACTCAAACCAACAGCACAGTTTCTCAATTTTTCTTTTTCGGACTGTGCACAGCAGTGTAGCCAAATAAGTCAATCCAAAGCCATTTCAAGCAGAGCTGTTTCAGAAGAAAGAAAGGCCACCAGAAAGAAAGGCGACAGCCACAAATGTAAACTATGCTAGTTCTCATTTCTGAAAGGTCTCTATGGAGTTTCTTACCCAAGTGTTTCTGTGTCAAAACTTGCTCCTTTCTGGATGGAATCTACTGCATTTGTGTTTTTAAAATAATTTAGGATGAAAAGTCTTTGAAACACAGGTTGTTTTCTTTCACTGTTTTCCAGTTAGATTGTCAATGATAAGTTTTCTGAATAAAAAATTTTCAAGACAGAGCAGTTCCAGCAATAACAAAGGTGAGGTGTGAGCACATTTGTTACACTCTTGCTTTTCAAACTTTGAAACCTTTTTGCCGATTTTAGTACTGTGAAAAACTTTATTTTAAAAAATAATAAAATAAATAAAATGAAATAAAATAAAATAAAATACACAAAAAACTCCATATGAAAAGAATTTTTATTGAAACATCTCATTATTCCTTTTTAAAACTGAAGAAACTGCAGTAAGACAAGACCAAAGTGAAGTCTCTTACTAAAAGTATTGTGCTAACAGCAATGAGTTACAAAATCAATTTCAGGTCAAGAAAAAATTTGAAATAATGTGTTGAAAAATAGACATGCTCTTACGTTGGTACAATGAACACAATTATTCTGTCTTCATTATAAAACAATAGTGTCCCTGCATTCCTAACTCTACCAGTTGCAGTCCACATATAATGTAGAAAAACACAGGAGTAAAACAGAAAAAAGACAAAACCAAGTCAGGGAATAGCTGAACAGGGAAACCTATTTGAACACAGATTCTGCCTCTATTCCTTCTCTAACACCACCTGCCTTCCATCTTCATAAAATCTTTAGAGGTTTAATTCAAGCAGTGCCTACCATACAAAAGTATTCCTCAGCAGGCTACACTGTCCTAGAATGATCAGCCCTGCTAGAGAAGCTAATTTTTTTTGCATAAACCTCTGTCATAAAAGTCAGAAACTGAGTTGTTCCAGACCACGGAACTCTGTAGTGAACATTGCAGGAGATAGCTGATCTGCAAGATTTCAACTAAGAGTAAATATTCCTATGAAGGAAAACGAAAAGCACATGCCTGTTAGGTTGCTATGGACATGCTGTGCCTGAGATACCCACAACATCCCTCCTCTGCTCCAGGGACATGCCCAGACTTCATTGATTCTCAAATATTTCAGTCTATGGCAGTTATTGATGGACAAATTGATGGCAGAATCTAAAGATCTCCATAGTTTCTTCCCTCTACAGAAAATGTGAAATCAGTTGCTCATAAACTCGGTGCCTTTGGGTGCGCAAAGATTTTGTGTGGGTCATAAAATGCAGAATAATAGGGCTTTTCCTTTCTCTCTGTTACCTCTAGTTATCCAAAAGCTGGCATATTTTTCTTATGTTCCACCCACACCTGGGGAGGATTTTGGATGTATCCTGCTCTCTGCACTGCCAAAGCCCTCTCTTTAAATGTCAGACGGCTTGCTTAGCAGAACAGAGCATTAGAAGTTGAGTTTTAGGGCAACTAATAATGCTTGTAATAGACATGATTGCTAACGTGAGTAAAATGGCAATTAAGTTTATGAAATGTATAAACTGCCAAATATATTTTAGTGCAAAAAGACATTGAGAAAGATAACTTTTATTACTGTGCAGATCTCTAACAGGTCGATCAATTATACTTTTTGAATATTGTTGAGTGATAAATCACCATATATGAGGGAAAACTCTGTGGCATTTTTATCATGAATGATTACACAAGGAATGCTCTTGGGTTTACCTCCTGCCTGTGGTTTCACAGTTGAATTCTGCACTCTAAATTAACCTCTGAGCTAGTTTCTGACACCTTGCTTCACCTTCTGCTGCTGCCTAGGGAGGAAAAATAACAAAAAAAAAACCAAATAATGCTAGTTGAGGACAAACTGGTATGTCTCCAGCATAAAGGAGGTTTGAAGTAATTTCCACAACATGTGTGTGGTTTCCAATCCTCATATTAGACTGCTTCCTCAGGTGCAACTGGCATAGCACTCACAGCCCCTTGGGACCTGCTCTTTTTGCTTAAACTCAAAGCAATGGTGCCAACCTACTCTGCATTGGAAAAATAACATCAGCCCTTTAGGGATGAGGATGGTCACCTTACATACAGGGACAAGGCAGAGGTGTTTAACACATTCTCTGCCCCTGTCTTCAATACAGATGACAAACCAAGGGGGGGTGTCTAGTGCCCTCAGCTGGAGGACCATGACTACAAGAATGATCATTCCTGAGATGACTCTGAAATTTTCTGAGGTATGCTGCTCCAGCTGGATCGGGACTGATATGGTTATTGGGACTGATAGGATTCACAAAGAGTTGGCTAATGTCATTGCAAAACCTCTGTCAATAATTTTTAAGTGGTCTTGGGAATCCAGAGAGGTCCTAGCTGACTCGAAGCTGACAAACATTGTCCCAGTTTTCAAGGGCAAAAAGGAAGACCTTGTCCCAATTTTCAAGAAGGGCAAAAAGAAACTACAGGCCTGTCAGTCTCACTCCAGTGCCTGAAAAAGTTACGGAGAAGATTATTGTGGGGAAAGACACAGAGTCATTTGTCACAGTCAGCATGTCTTCATGAGAGGGAATTCCTGCTTATCAACCTGATTTCCTTTTTTGACAGGATAACCCACCCAGCTGACCAAGGGAAGCCAGTAAAGTTTTCAATACTGTCTCTTACAGGTTCTTCTGGACCTAATGTGCAGCCCACAGCTGGATAAACACATCATGGG
>VWZP01001885.1:84290-133081 GCA_013396995.1 Dicaeum eximium
AGCCAGGAGGGCCAGCCCTGTCCTGGGGTGCATCAGGCACAGCATGGCCAGCTGGGCAAGGGAGGGGATTGTCCTGCTCTGCTATGAGCAGGGGCAGCCTCACCTCCAGCGCTGGGGGCTGGTTTGGGTACCAGAGTATAAAACAGACATGAAGCTATTAGAGACGGTCAAAAAAGATGGTGAAGGATCTGGAGGGGAAGCAGTATGAAGAGCGGCTGAGGTCACTTGGTCTGTTCCACATGAAGAGGAGACTGAGGACAGACCTCACAGCTGTTACAGCTTCCTCATGAGGGGAAGAGAATGGACAAGCACTCATGTCTCCTCTGTGGTGCCCACTGACACAACCCCAGGAAATGGCCTGAAGTTATCTTGGGAGAGGTTTAGGATGGGTATTAGAAAAAAGGTTCTTCACCCAGAGGGTGCTTGGGCACTGGAACAGGCTCCCAGGGGAGAGGTCACCAGGCTGACAGAGTTCAAGAAGGATTTGGGAATTGCTCTCAGCACATGGTGTGACCCTTGGGGATGGTGCTGTGCAGAGCCAGGAGCTGGACTCAATGATCCTTGTTGATTTCTTTCAACTTGTCTTATTCTGTGATTTTGTGATTCTGCATTTTGCCTGATTAGAATCTGGATTGAGCCAAAGATTGTGAGTGGAAAACTGTTCAGAAATTTTTTCTTGCTTCCGCTTGTATCTTTCTTCTACTTTGAATACTGGGAATATCTAAAAACAACCAATAACAAATCCATCAAGAAAGTAATGTACCCAGTAGTTCTTTTCATCCTCAGGACAGAATTCAAAAGATCGTCTTTATTACCAGACTTTACCATCTGACTAGGCCATTTTGCAGTCTTGAAGAGAACCCTAACACTGACACATTAAAGCTAGATGGTGTTTTTTTAGTGCCTGAAATTGACTCACAGGAGAGATCAGCATTGTTGTAGACCTCTGCCACCAGAGACTGAGGCATTTGGACAAGCATAGACCATCGTTATTGCTTTGTTTGAAAACAGACTTTTGCTTCTCACGTTGTACACAGCTGTTCCTGTATTTCAGATTCACTGTCTGACTAGAAACAATCCTCTGATTTTACGTGACACATTAATCCCAGAAAGTACTTGTGCCATTGCAGGGCACATTCACTGAGTTGTCCTGGACAGGCTCTGAAGTCAGGGCAGCAATGACTTTACCCCACCTTCCATGTGCACGCACAATCTGCCACTCTCCAAAGCGCTCTGCAAGCGCTGGCTGTGAGCTGAAGAGCCTTCCCCAAATATGGTTACTGGGAGCAGTGTTCCCTGCCTGTCTGGGGGGGGCATGCTGGAACCATTCCAGAGACAGTGTAATGCATACAAGCAATGACTCCAGCATTTCCAGGAAAGCATTTCCCAGGTTTCTTGAACACTTACCACATTGTTTCCATCTGTTCGGCAGAATGTGTGCAAACATTGTACTCTGATTAGGTAACTTCTTTTTCTTGTATTTCCTGAAATCAAAATTCTAATTATTTTTTCCAGACTAGAATCTGAAGGCAATTACACAAATATTAAAACACTTTTGAGGAAATTAGGAATTTCCAGCTGTGGGCGTTGGAAGGGGAGAAGCAAATGTAGAGTTTTTCCCATTAATACCTGAGGATGAAAAAAAATTATTTCATTACCCAAATACAAATTAAGAACAGAAATTGCCTGTTCAGGTGATCAGAAAAAGGATAGACTTGTAGAGTAACTCCTCTCATATTTACCATGCTTAGTTCCCAGTTTAGAGTTTCATCTAAAACTTGGATTTTAGCAGCCTTATTACAGGCAATAGCCTGCTTTTATTAAATGTTTTCCCTGTTTAACAAAACAGAATTTGGGGTGTCAGTGCTTCAGGATGACTAAAACACATTAAATACAGAGCAACTTTGTCAGGTAGATAAGCAAATTACTCTTTTTGGAAGGTGTACAACCTGACTGTATATGCACACACACCACACACACCCACACACACACACCCACACACACACCCACACACCCACACCCACACACCCACACACACACACACACACACACACACTCTCTCTCTCTCTTTCACATAAACAGTTTTATTTATATATTCATTAATATATATATATTTATCTATTTATCCATCTATCCATCTATCGAATTGCAAGTCCTTGTCATTTTGCTCTGAATTTAATAGAGATAAAGGCAGAATTTTAAAAACTTAGCAAAATACCAGCACTACTTAAGCAAAGACATTTTTACTGAAGAGAAACAGCAAAGTCCTTTCTAGTCTCAGAGCTGCTGCAAGTGCCATATGGGCATCTTTATTGTTCTTAGCATCCTCAATTAAAGTGTGCATTGCAATAATAAGTAACAGCTGCATGGGAGGGGAATCAGGAAGTCAGAGAGGAAGTTTTTAATATTTTCAGGGAATGTTGATCGTACCAGAGAAGGCTAAAGTAGTGCTCCTAGATGCTGGGAGGACTGCAGTGGGAGGATACTTACTCTTGTAATTAAAGAGGTGTAGTGGAGGGAATCTTTCTATCATTCCATCATGGAGGAACATTGCCTTTGAAAGACATATGGTTGCCAGAAGCCAGGGCTCCAGCAGTACAAAACCTTTCCTTTCCCAGCATGGCTCAGCATTAAGGGCATTATAATTGAGTACTCACAGTATTAAATGGCAGGAAAAAAAGTTCATCTGGGATCTGATCCAAAGCACACTGATGTCAATGGAAAAAATCCTACTGATTCCAATGAGATTATGGTCAGACAACAGTGTATTTAGACAAAATTTAAAAAAAAATCTTTAGCGGTGGAATTGTCTATTTTCAACAACAAAAGACAGGTCAGGGAATTATGTAAGGGTGAATCAGTGTATAAATTACCTTCTTAGTCCAGAGATAATAACAGTAATAGAATAGTTTCGTTTTCTAGTGTTTATGTTTTCCTAGTGTTTATGTTCGTCCAGATACAAGCTAATGGAAAAAATAGCAGTCTTGTAAAAGTGATCTCTTTAGTTGATAAGAGAACCATCAAGTGACTTAAAAGCACAGAACTCTTGTAGCAGAAAGAAGAGAATCTCTCATGGGGCAAAGGGTGGGAAGCAGAAAAGGATTGTTGATGTACAGGCACAAAAATGAGAGGTCAATGAGTATACAGGAATATGAGAGTAGATAAGTATTTTTAGAGAAAGAAAAAAGAGAACAGAAAGAAAATTCTACAGAAATAAAAGGCCATTTGACATGCTTAGAGAGAAAAAAAAGCAAAGATAACATGGAATTTTTTCCTCACATAGACTGTATAGAAGAGGGAGAAGGAGAGAAGACAGTGTCAGCTGAAGCAGCTGCTCAACACTATCATCAGAACAGTGAGATCACTGAATCTGGGAAAATGCTCAGCAGGGAAAACACCTCTAGATGAGGTGCTATGGACAGGATTATAGGAAGATTTTGTAATATCAAAGCAAACCCTCCATTGATAAATGAGAACATGGGACGAGCCATTATACTCAAAACTGGTTTTAGATTCCCTCATACGAAAAGGAGAGGTTACTATACCAGAAGTTACTGTCAAAGGTTTGTGCAGTGAGATTTTGCATTCCTTTATTACAGTTATTAACTATCTATCCAACATGTTTTCTTGCTCAAATACAAAGGGCACAAGGCTGAACTTTGAGTCAAACCTGGTGACATAGCTTTCACAACCAAAGGCCATGGTTGGGTCTATCTAAATGGTTTAGGTATATGTCTTGCAGTACGTAATGTTTTTCACCTATTCTTGACTTGGTTTGGGGGGATTTTTTAGTGAGTAAGAGTTTCATCACTCAGCTTTACTTAAGAGCAGTACAAGAATGTAGCTAGCAATATTTCAGCAGGATTTCCCGAGGTGAAGGCAAAACTTCACACCTTTACAGACAGGAAACAGTAGATTGACCTGTCAACAGAAAGTACTAGATCTAAGCCTCTGTAGCACCTCAATTGCTAAGATCTGTGAGGTTGATCTACAGTAACTACACCCACCTACCCACCAACTCAGTTTTGACAAATGCAAACAACAGATCCCTCCACCCTCAGTTTCCCATCTGGCACTCAGAAAGGAAGTTAGGATTAGATCACAGTTACTGGGTCACTGCAGATGTGTCTCATAATACACTCTTTACAGAAGTTTCTGGTTGCAGAATAGTAAAAGGGAATGAAGAAGGATTAAATTGTCTTCAAGGACAATCCAAGGAAGGATTATTGTCTTCAAGATTATTTTACTCTTCTGTGAGCTAAGAATTTTTTTAGGTAGAAAGCCACAAACATGTGATTGACTGCTGCTTTTACAAAGTGAAAGAAAATTTGTTATAAAAGGCTACAGAGTCAGAACTGATGCCCAAGTGGAACTGACTACCAAGAGGCACAGAGTAATGTTAGGATGTATTGAAGCTTCATTCTCACTTTTTTTTTTCAGTGTTCTCTCTTGATCTCCTTGAAACTCACCTGTATGTAATGACTTTTTGGTCTTGAACTATTATCATAATCTTGTTCCAAAACTTAGCATACAGGTAGGGCCAAATTTATTCCCCTTACACTAACCCTTGTCTACTTGTCATTGTCAAATAAATACTAGATGGCATAGAAAGAGTACCACAGTAAATGAAAGAAAAATGTATGTGGCTAAGCTGCACAGCATTTATGAAGAAGTCAGAGTGCACACAAGCAGTTACCTGGCAGGTTTACACACTGAATGTACACTATAGCTGTGTCACAGCATCACATTTGCATATACATTCCTGTGCTGGAGAAAAAGAATAAAAATATCATGTCTCACTTTTGAGAAACAGTCATTTCTCATTAAGACTTCAATGGTGACAATGATTCCCAGAAAGTTCAATGGATTCATGACTGAATTGACAGTGGATCTTCTAAAAAGGAAGACTATTGGGTACTGAACCATCTCTTTTGCACTTTCCTTCCGGGTGAACTGCAAGTAGCACGATGCGGTGCAATCGCCCAAAATTAAGGTGAAAAATGTGTAAATAACCATTGCCAAACCTGCATCCAAGTGATGTGTATACCTAAGAGATGAAAATTTATATTTCAGTTACTTCTGTGCTCTGGGAAGAGCATTTTAAAAAGCCTTATGTATGTTTATAACACCCTCACTCTTTACATTTATAACAAAGTGCTGATACTCCCAGAAATATCACTCAAATGCAGACCACCTTATTAATTATAGGTGGTCCACATCCACAATTATAATTTTCTTTTTGGAAAACTAGAAACAGCATAAGAGCAGATAATCGCTCATGGATGAAGGATGTTAAAATCAGCATGCATACATTACTGCTAGGAGGCAGTAGCACTTGCTTGAGTTCTTACACAATTTTGTAGGACATCTTCAATATTTCCTGGATGAAAGGACAGATCAGCACTCAAGCAGAGGAGGGGTTTTCTAAACAATAAATAGGAGGGAAAATCATTATTAAACATGCTTTTGCATCACAGGTAATTATAATAAGAGTTTTCACTCTTAGTCTCTGAGGGGCTTTATTGTGTGGATGGGAAAAGAAGAAATATTAAGGATTTTTATGTATGTAAATCATAAAGGAACAGAATTTATTCTAGTGCAAATACTAAATGGTTGCTTTGTTTGATTTGAATCTTACCCTTAATGTGCTCTTCGTCTTCTATCCAAACAGAGCAAAGAAATTTAGTTCTGAAGTCCTGAATATCTCTTTTTTTATGGAAGTTTGATTTCTTCCTATGAGCAGGCTCCCCCATGTCTAAGAGAACATAGTGGAGAAAACAACTGTTCCAACTTTAACCCATCCCAGAGACATTGCAGCAGCTTATACTTAAGTCATATCTACTCAGGGCAAGAATCTCCCCCTCAAAATCTTTACAAAATGCAATGACTAGAACAATATTATCTTAACAATTCCAATCTTTAATCTGTTCCTTTATCTGTATTCTCATTCTTACATTAACCTGTATTTAACTTCTGGGTCCAGGTTTGTAATTTATTTATGCATTCAGAGAAAAAAAATTGATCTCATTCTAAAATTGGCTCATTGAAAATACTAAGAATATTATTTTTACTATTATTCATGGGGGCTTAGAGACCCAGATAACCTAAAATTTTAAAGTTTCTATTATTTATAGAGTGTATTAAAAATAATCCTTAGCATTTATTAGTTTTGTTATGTTCATTAAGTTTTCCTACATTTGGTTCTTTATAAAAGTAATATTCATCACCAAAAAAAAAAATCTTAAGCAAAAACTAAGGATCTGTATGGAAATAGTTGTGATAATTTGAGATGACAGATAACAAAGTACTTTTTTAAACAAAATAAAGACCATATGTACCAAGATTTTTTAATGCCCTAATACAATAATCTAAAAACCTCTATTTTTTCTCCCTTAACAAACCAAACACACCAAAAGAGTCCCCACAATATTATGCTGTGAAATATACTCAGCATAACTAGGTAGAGCCATTACAGAATTTTCCTAATGGCTGAGATCTCAAAAAAATCACAATTGCAACTGACACTAATTGGGGCCCTTACTGGCAGCCTGACCAAAGAGACCATGGCTTAGTCAAACATAGCTACTAATCCTTAACCCTGGAGGAAGTTTCTCTGGGTCAGTGTTGCTATACATCATTTGAACTGCATAGGCAGGCTTGTTTTACAAGGCATGGCCACTGCCTGTTTTACATCTGTACTTTCAGTATGTTTCTGTCTTTCCCTTGTTTGTTAAAGAGCATCTGTTTACTTCACTGAAAATGTAGGTGTGCCCTAATCACCTAAATTGTACAGAAATATGAAGAGAATGGGAATTTTGATAGCACAGCATTTGGAAATGTATAACACTGTGCATACTCTAAAAGGCAAACAAATACTTTGCTATAAATTAGAAGACAAAGTGTAGATTAGTGTGGTGCAATAAATCATAGATGATAGACAGCCATGGGAAGAAAACTCTTCACTGGCTGATTGGGAGATACCACTCAATTTACTGATGTCTGATTCAGTCAAACTATCTGCAAACCCCTGTTATCCTTTAAGTCTTGGTACGTGTAATTTAGGATGGAGCAGCTCACTCACAAGGATGCAAATTATGTTCTCTTTCAAACACTGGGATGCCACCCACAAGTGATTGCATAATTCTATCAATAAAATGCTTTAATCTAATTCAGAACATCTTTGTGGATGTTTATCCCATCTTCTTCTAAATCCAGGTAAAGAGAACAATCATAAGAAACAAATTTCTCACATTAAATACAGCCCACTAAAATAAATCGGTTTGAGAGAGCTAGAAGAATGTAATCTGGCATAACAAATCTCATAATTTGCTATGTCATGAGAGAGATGAGTGAGATCAGATGTTTGAGATATACCAACATAGATTCTGCCAAATTAAGCTGTAAGGTTTTCCTCCTAAGACTCTGTTTAGTCTCGTTCACCAGCTACAGAGGGGATGCCACTGTGGACCAGCTCTGCGGGTCAGTACAGAACCCCACATCACTCTGAAAGGAGTCTACCATTCCTCATCCTACAGACAAGTCCCATGTTTCAAGGTCAACCTAAATTTCTGTGCCCAAGTTTAAAGCAATTGATAAAACATTTCTTAATACAGTGAGAAATGTGCTAATAAGTACATTCTGCTTCTCATTATCTAAAAATATTTAATGATGGCATTGCAATTATCTTAGATATGCAATGGATTCTACGAGGAATTTTAAATAATTGCTTTTGCGGTTATCCTTTCTCTCCACCAGCCCCTTGTGTTAGAGGTCATTTAAGCATAGTTTCTTTTAAAATATTTACAAAAAAGTGGGACGAATTTTCTTGATTAGACAGCTTAAAATCACATTAAACTTCCATAGTTTAGCAGGTAACTTTTAATAACAAAGATGTTGCATTTGTAAATGATGTGTGTTCTCATCCTTTCATCCTTCTCAGGTTTTAGGGCAGTGTTTCAGTATCCTTGGTTTGGGTTTTTTTCTTTTATGTTTTCTATTTCTTTTTCTCTTTAATTTTTTTTTTCTTTTTCGGGGGAGTTTGGATTGGTTTTGTTTTGTTTTTGGGGGGGCTGGAGGTTTGTGGGTTTTGGGGTTCTTTTATTATTTTTTCTTTTATTTTAAACAACGCTTGCTCCATCTAGTGGCAGTTTCTCAAGGAAGAAAAAAAAAAAAAAAACAAACCAGAAAAACTCATAAATGCATATAAAATGCATACAGAAATAAAAATCCCATCTCAAAATCAGGAATTATTCCACTCAGGTAATTTGGCTTGTTTAAGAGCTTTTCCCTTTAACAACATTTTTACACAGAAAGAAGTAAAAGGCATATGAAGACATTTTATCCTTACCACAAAATAAAAAGATAAACTATTATGCAGTAAAAATCCACTGTAGCTTCTTGTATATCATCAAATACACGAAAGCAAATATTTGGTTTTTTAACTCTACAAAGACTTACTACAACTATCTTTAATACACTGATTAGTATCTTTTCGTAATCAATTCCATCAACAAAATGCCTTACCTTGCTGACCATCTAGCTCTACTTAGTGGTGCATTTATTGGTGGTCTCTATGTAGCTGGGCCTGTTACCTGATAGAATTGTTTCACATACACAAGGGAGAGGTTATTCTTAAACTAATTACACTGGCTGCATGGTGACAAAAATCTCTTCTGGCCCAGCTTTGTCTCACAACAATCTCTTGATAAGCAGCTGCGAGCAGCTGCAAGAAGATCTGTAAATTATTTTCTGATGGCAATAACTGAAGTGCTAATGGCTGGAGATTACTGTTTCAGCAAATTTATTTTTTTAAAGTAATTTCCATATTAGTTACAAGATGTATTTTTCCCCATGTGATAAAAGCAGTCATTCTCACAAAAATATAAGGGCTCGGGGCACAGTTGATGTTTTTCCAGATATATATATATATTTTCTGTCACAGTGTGCCCTCAAGAAACACAGGATTCAAGTTAGTATATTTGTACTCTTTTTAGTCCATTTATATATCCTCTTATTTCTCTGCTTGAAAACATGAGGAAGTATTGCCTACAATTCTGAACTTGAAATCAGTCAATCCATGATACATATTTTAGCAAATTGGATTAGTCACTAGATTTCTCCACATCTATTTTCCCATCTCTAATATGTACCAGTCATTGTAGAAATTAATTTTTGAACAACAATTGAAGCTGACTGATAGCTCCTGTAGTTTTCCTAAAGGAATCCAAGAGGCAAGTTTAACTAACTCAAAGGTTTAAAAAATTGAGAAAGGCTAACAAAGTCATATAAAATGGGTTCTTATTTATGCTGGTTTCAATAACTCCATTTTAATTGGACTTGTTCATAAAACAAATTACATTAAGGCAACTCGGTTGAACAAATAGACTATTAGGAAAGGTGGCCATAGAATATTGTTAAAAATATACTGTTTTACAGGCACATTCATGCCCTCCCCTAACCACTCCATAGGAAAGCAAAATGTGCCTTTCTGTTTTCACACTATGCCATGGGCATCACGTTAGGGAGGCAAGAACTCCAAACATACAGTGCAGTGAATGTCTGACCAGTCAGCTCAGCTCAGGCGTGTGTCATTTTCTCTGCCATTAGAAAATACATACTTAACTGTGGTTTGCCAGGTGCAAGTCTTAACAGTTGTTGGTATAACAGTCTGCCCCACTGAATACTGTGTCACTTGTTAAAGTGAATGATTTCAAAGTTTAGCTAACTTTTTAATCCAGCTTTTGTTACTCTAAGCACATTCAGCCAAAACCATTGTGCTTGATTGCCTTGGGGATGTCACACTTATTGTACGTTCACTGAATTACTAGAAATTCAAGCCTCCTGCAATCACTACAGGCAATAAGAGTTCTTCATTTACCATCTGTAACCACTGCAAATTTGTCTACAAACCCTCACACTTTCTCTTTTGCTAAGTAACTGAATAATTCAAAAACACGAGGATACAGAAAGACAAGTAACAGTCAGAAATTGTAACCAGCACTATTCTTCAAGTCTCCAGCTAAAATGAAAAAAGAAATAGTTTGAGGCTTGACACTTTCTTTTTCTTCTTGATAGCAGAAGAGGAAGGTTTAAGATTAAAAAAACTGCTATTTTAATTAAAATTAATGGAAGACAGAAAAGCTGGATATAAAAAGATCTCTTTTCCAATCACAAAATGGTTTGAATTAAGATGTTCCCTTCACCTCATGATGAGAAGATTTGGGATTTCGTTTTTCATGGCTATAAAATGGGAGAATGTCCCAAACAGCCAGCTACCATGTGGTCTCTGCTGGAGCTTGCAAATCTGTTCCCTAGTGAAAAAACTGCAAACAGAGCATTCTGCCTGTAAATAAAATAGGGAATGGGTACAAGCAGACAAACCCATTTCCTTCTATCACAATCCATATTTTAAGATGCAGAAAATGTTTAAGAAGGACAAGCAGAGTCACCTCACAAAAATGTTGCAATTTTTGGTACAGTCTTCTAAGATGTAGAATTTTGGATACACAAATGTGTTCTGATATGAGTAGAAGATACATTAGACAACTCTAAGGAAATAGGGGCAGTGTCCTTCTCAAATGTATATCAGTCATCTCCATTATTAATTCCAGTCCTAATATCTATCAAATACACTGGATTATGGTAGGGGATAGCACTGTTGGGAGGTGGAGGGATTTTAAAACTCCAAATATCTGCAAACTGGCTGAAAAGCATACCTTTGTCAAAAAAGTGGTTTGCCTTTTTAGGATTGATATTATAAAGATTTTATGCCAACAATTAAGGATTCTGCTGCTTTGAAAGACACTTAATGGAAACATTTTTAATTGTTCAGTGACATGGTATTCAAAAGACTCTTTGGGAGCTGCTAGTGACCTCTACCTCAGGGAAAAGGATTTAATTGTTGAAATAACAGCATGTTGGTCTATTTTCCTGCCCAATTCCATTTTTAGACAAGAAAGAGGACATGCTTGTAAACTGTAAATAATTCTAATAGAAGAAATTAATGGGTTAGGAGCATTGAGCTATATAGGACTCTGAGCAGACACATGCCAAAAAATGGCATGATGAAACATTTCCACAATTACTGCTTTTGGCAGCTAGTTTTATTTTGGGGTTTTTACCTACATCTGCAAAGCAAGTTAAAAAAAAAATCAATTTTACCTAAGATAGATTAAAATCTGCTTTATTTGACATTTAGGTTACACTGGTAACCTAGAAAACTATTCTCCCAGACGATAATGGAGATAAAATGCACTCTGTCCTCCATCATTATATTTACCTTAGATTCACCCTCCTCCAAATTTTTATAAGCACATTTTATGTAAAGTTAAACAGTGCCAAAAATTATTCTAATGGTTCACCATTTCTGTGCAGTTGTCTAGTAGCCCAATTAGTCACCACTTACACTGGAATGTTTTGACTGGATTAATTGATTGGGCCAAACTGAAAAGGACTCAGCCATTATAAGAAGTGAAAGTAGTAGGGATAACTGCAGCCTTGCAAATTGAATAGATGATTACTCATTAGATCTGTAAAGAGACAAATGTTCTCTTGCATTAATCTCAAGGAAGTACATCATATTCCCACATCTAGCACCAGCAGGCACCAAATTCAATACAATTCTACTTTGCATTGCTTTGCACCAGATTATACAAGGGCATTTTGTGTACAAGAGATGTATCTGAATGCGTTTGGAAAAAAAGGAAAATGTTGCCACTGAGAAAATTAAGGCCACAGTCTGTTCCTATCTCTCAGATGATTCTCCTAGAGCACTTTTTCTTCAGGCAAGTGTGGCAATTGTCCTTTAAATTCCCAGTATCTAAAGCTGTGCACAGTCTTCTCATTAATTTCCAACCTACACTTCATTGTATTCCCATACCCACACAAAAAAGAGAAGACTTTATTTATAATCCTACTTACTATCTCTTTTGCTTCAGGATGTACGAATACAATTACTCAATCCTTGACTGAAAAAGTAATTTCTACCTTCCTTTCAGTTACAAAACTTGCAGCTTCTAAATCCAGCTGTCTTGAAAATGGCTGTCTTAATTTCCCACATGCATGTCAGCAAATTTCTGCATGCACAAAGGCAGACTTCCCCTTCTCAATTCAGGATGCAATTTTCAATTACCTTCTCACAGCTTCCAGCTACAGCCTGGGTTTTCTGACTGCACATAACCCCTGACCTGTTGTGATAAGAATCACTCCCGTCTCAGAAAATGACAGTCTCTCATTATCACTATATTTTTAAACTTCACTTTAACACTTCTTCTCCCCTTTGATATATTTGTGGATATCTTTTCTATTCTGGCCTCATGGGTGAAGGATTTCATTTGTTTGATGAATAGAGGGTTTTTCTGCATTTAGAAATTCACACTGCATAACCAACTTGTCTGTTTCTTTACACACACACTTTGACAACTTGAATGCATTATCCTAAGTTTTAATTTTGAGCATCTTAAACCATTAAGAAGTTTGCAATTATTTTTTCTGCTCAAAAAAAAAAAAAAAGTAATACTAAAACATTCTCTCATGTATCTTTTTTCTCTCTTTTCAAAGTTAAATTTGACAGATGACTGACATAAGCTCCCTAACTATATTAACACAAAGCATGTTGCCTGAGTGGCTTCTCCAGCAGCTCAACAGTGCAGCTCAACAGTGATGCAAGAGAAACTGGAGATCACCATTAGTCTTTAAGTTGCCCTACACCTGGACAGAATCAGCATAAATAGTACTTATCTTAACCTGTCAGAAATAAGGCCAAAGTGTTTTTCACATGTGATACTAGTTGTATCACAAAGCTCATGGATGTGCCAGAAACTATTACCAGAGATTCATATCCACACTGAAGGAGTTAAAGACAAATATAAACTAACATTTGAATAAACATCTCTCAAACTTTCTGTAGTGAACCACTTGGATGCTGAGATTAAAATTTGCCTTAATCAAGCTGTTTTCAAACTAAAGGAGAACCATCTTTAACTGGAGACAGGACAGAGGGTGGGTTTTTTGTGCTGGTCTCTTTCCCACCCCATGAACTGCCACTGCACAGCTGCAAAATGCAGAAAATTTACTCAGAAACTTTGTGCAGAAACTTTTTTGCAGAAACTGTCCAAGCACACACGGACAGACAGGCACATACCTGCCCTCTTGATGTCAACAAACTTCCAGAATTTTCCAGAGAGAAGATTGAGCCTGTCCAAAACTCCTCACAGAGGATGTACTTGGGAATTTACTGGAAGAACCAGGAAAACAAATTTTCCATGCGTACACGGGCCCCTACCCCTGACAGTACAGAACTGTGAATCATGGCCATGATCACACACATATCACTGGAGCCATGGGTAGTGATTATCATCTATCTATCTATCTATCTATCTATCTATCTATCTATCTATCTATCTATCTATCTATCTATTTATCTATCTATCTATCTCTATCTATCTATCTATCTATCTGTCTATCTATCTATCTATCTATCTATCTATCTATCTATCTATCTATCTATCTATCTGTCTATCTATCTATCTGTCTATCTAATCTCTTCTCCTATCTTTCTATTTCTACTTTTCCCTTTGGAATTGTCCTCTCACAAGATGATCATAAACTCCAGAATGGCTATAGACCCCTTTTCCAATCCTTACAGGTTTTTTCTATTGTTGCTGCCTGACGGTGAATCAGGACTCTTTGACTCCAATATCAGAAGGCTTTATATAATTTATTAAAATGACTCCATTGTTCAGAAGGATTTTGGGCTATAGGTGCCCAGGTACAGAGCTCAGATGCTTACTTCTTCATGCTCAGGACAAGAATGAAAGAATGCTTAGAATTCAAAGATAACAATTGCCCACATCATTGGTTGAGAGAGAGAGAAGGATCCACATCCCCCATGTGGGAGACAGGGCAGCCAAACATCACCTGTCCTTGAAACACACAGCTCAGAGATATGTTTATTGAATTCCGTGCTGAGAAATGAGCTTTCCCATGGGAAGAAAAAATTCAGCAAGTCTGCACCCAAGAAACTCATAAAATATTAAGACTACATTTTTCCAGTTATATTTCAAAGCAATTTCTCAAATAAAATTTATTTTAATATCCTTTATTTAGAGTAATTTGTTTTAACCCACACCAAAGAATCTGTTAACAATTAACTCAGTTGGCCTGCCTTAGAGGTGGGTCACAACCCTTTCCCTTGGATCTTTTGTATATATTAACAGACCTTGGCACGAAAAGAAGACAGGTGAACAAAATATTCAAATTTCAGAATGATGTATGGTCTAAGTTTCATACAAGATGCATAAAAATACACAGCCTTTGCTTGTGAGATGAAATATTTTGATCATGCATCAAACAAGAGAAAAGAAAGGAAAAAAAACTGTCAAATTTTTAAATGGTAGAAACTTAATAGTATGTTTTCCTCACAGCTTATATGAGATCCCATGTTTTGAAGGGTCTGGAAACCCATGAGATTTGGATTAATCTAAAGAAGATGTCATGAGGAACTCCAGGAACAGCCTTATTCAGGTTAGGTGAAAATGAAATAGAATGTCAGCCTATATGGAATAATACTGTGATAACACATATTATACTCCTATATTGAAATCAATGGCTCACAAAGTAATTTAAAAGAAATACTTTTAAAGCATGACCTTTAATTAACTCTTGAATGCTAATGACTCAGCAGGTTGCAAAGGCCAAGAACTTAAGTGTTAATGAAACAAATGAAAAGGGATTATACATTATTTTGAACATTACAAATAACCAGTGCCATATATGTAGGCCTTTTGCCAAGTGCTAGCTTGCAGTCATTAAGATTAGTCAGCTTTGAGGGTTTCTTAATGAATTATATAAGTAACAGTGGGTAAAGCTACAACCACCCAACACAGGATGTTTCACAGTGTGAGAATTGCACCACAGACCATGTAATGTACCACTTCCCTGCTGAATGACAGAGTTAAAGGGGCTCCAACATAAAAAAGAAATATTCTACAGAGGAGGAGAATGAACTTACTACTTTGCATTAACCAATTTTTCCAGGTATTATTAAATTCCCAGGTCACATCTCTCAGTCCTACAAATATGCCTGCCTGTTGGTGGTCAAACCAAGGTTGCTTTTCTTTCTTGACTGGCCAGACACATCATTTTGACCCTTCTGTTCTCCCAGCTCCACCTGTTGCTGTGACTGGATCACCTTTCACAGAAATCCTCTCAGTGTTCAGTTCAGGAGCACAAGAGTCTGGAGTATCCACAGGAATCCCTATTTATAATTTATAACATTTTTTACTAAAAAATATATGAACACAGACACAGAAGAATATACACTGAAACAATGCAATTGTGTTTTCACACATTTTTTTCATCTCAAGTCTTCTCAGTTAAGGAGACTGGATAGACAAGGCAGCTTTCCAACATATAACTAAAAATAAATTATTCAGTGCCTTCACAAAATCCATCTTTGCTGTATTTAACATCAAAATCCTCCCCAGGATCTCAGATCATAAGCATAAATTATGCCTTCAAACATGGGTTCACTGGATTGTTCTTCTAGAGCTGATAGTTCTCCATCAAGGGTTCTTTCTCTAAATGGGCCTTCATTCATCTCATAAAGAAGAAAAGCACTAGAAGACATGTAGCAGCTGGATATCTCTGTGACAAAAGGTGACAAAAAATTACCATGATATATCTAAAAAACCATATATACCATGATATATCTAAAAAAAACCCTCAACACAGAGAAAGCAGAGCAGTTGCACTTTCATGAGGCATCTAGAAAGAGCAGCTAACAATAACAAATGGTTACAGCAACATTATTTCCACCTTACACTCATGCTCCACATAGACAAGGAAATACCATGTATTTCTGTTAAATATCATTAAGCAGATATTCATCATCTCACTAGCATCATCTCACTTCTGTCTGCATTTTTCCCTGCTCCCAATTTCTCAGCATGGCTGCTGACATCCCAAGAATCAAGGCAGAACATCAGCTAAGCCTGGAAGGTGAGGGCTCTAAGGAGAGGCTGACCTCTCCCAAGAGATGGAGCACAAACTAATTTCTTTTTCCAGATGTTTCCAAAGCACAGGCACATGCACAGCATCTTTGCAACAGAAGTCACATAAGTGATCAAGCCTTTCCTGCGAGAGGTGTTTGACAGAATCCCTGCATGACTACGCTTATTCAGCTCTTGACAAAAAAACCCTCATATATCCATGGCTCTGCATACTTTTCCAGTAAGGGAACAATTTAAAGCACAATTTATGTCATGTTTTCCAATGGGACAGCATATACTGCAAAACAGCTTCTACTTCTTTAGTCTTTCATAGAACAAAAGCTTACCCACATTCAAATATTTAATTTATGATCTAAACTTTAAGTAAAATTTCTACAGAACAAAAGCAATCCTCTATTTTGTAAAATACTGATATTTAAATGCTGAAGTACAGGTCAGGTATTGAGCACAAATTATACATTCCTAGCATTCCTGAAAAAGTGTCTAATATGTATACATAATTTTAACAACGGAAATAATGTGTTGAATCTACTGCTTCTCTCAATTTTTCACAACTGTTGTTAATTAGGATCTATCAGATTACAGTAGGGTATGAAATTTGTCTCTAATGTTTCCCAAGAGCTACATATATCACAAAAGTAGAAATTAATATAGAGCTACTACAGTAGTACATGTTAATTAGGTTTTCTGTCACAGCAACAAATGTTTCTTGCTGAAATGTCATGTTAGATGTGGGAAGGGAAAGGGAAACAGGAAGGAAAAGAGAAAGGGGAAAATGAAGGGGAAGATGCTGAAACCCAAACAAACGTGCATTCTTCTGCCATTTTAAAAGTCAACGAGGTTCGAGCGATTGTCACATAAACTACACTCTTTGACTAGAAGTTGGAAAAATTTTAAAAAGTAGAGTGTAGAACATTTTACAACCCTGATTTATACCACCCTAACAGAATTACAACTATTATTGAGATGGTCAGCAAATTTTCACATTCAGAGCTGCACTTGAACTGTAACAGACAATATTTTAAAGGATAAAAATTAGACATATATCCAAGTTTAGTACTTCAGAATTGTAGCTCTCTTGTCTCTCCTTAGGTAGCATAATTATTTTTAAAAAAATCTATTTGAATGTAACTACTCATTAACAACTCATATAAATTGTGTTTTGAAGTTTTGAAATATGCTACGCAACTAAAACTGATTTTGAAGATACATTTTCAGCGACTAATTGTGTCTAAAGAGGCAGTAGATTTTAAAAAATCAACAGTATTTCACAGAAAACTTATTTAATTTTATCTGTAGCATTTCTGCTTTAATTATTCTGGTATAAGTAAAAAAAAAAAAAATCCTTCCTTTTGTTGTTGTATAGTGGGACTTATCCTCACACTGAACTTTATAACATGGCTGAAAAAGTGTCTGGTTGGACAAACTCATACAATTTGCCATCTTTTACAGAAACCAATGGTTTTAAGCATCAGAAGAGGGCACAAAATATTTGATTCATCCACAGTAAATATTGAGAATTATTTTTGTAAAGTCACAGTTCTATATATGCAGACTTATATTTGTATAGTCAACTTATGGCTTTTTTCTAATTTTACAATGTTTTCTAATTTTCCAAAATAAATACAGATTAGGAGGTGTAATTGGCTTATTTCAATAGTCAGTTTTATCTCTTGAGAAATTTCAGTTAACATGCACTTCATTAAAAGGGAAGTAACCTTTCAGATAGTTCATGAAGTCCCACTCAGAATTTTTTTTCCCATCAGATATTTTAAAATAAATACATATTGGCCATTTCTTCACTGAAAAATTTTCAAGTTTTTCTTTATTCAACCATTTTAGATTAAAGCTATAGATAAAATAAGGCCATGGCACTGGAAAACTGACTTCTCAGGTGGATTTATTTGCCTGGTATATATGGGTCTTGATACTATTTTAATAATAAAAGAAAAATTCCTAGAAATCCATACACTTTTTTAGAAAATAGATATTAAACATAATATTCAAACATTGTTTTGCTGAAGATCAAAACTCAGCAAGAGCATTCTGTTCTTGTAATAGCACAATTTTGGCCCTGTATCCATTCATTTGTTCTGAATTAAAGACAAAATTAATGCCAAGATCTTTACTGAAGTCTTTTCAAAATGTATTTTAATGCGTTTTTTTTTTCAAAAAATTTAAGTTTTCAGCTAGCCTATGACTGCATTTTTCCTGGACAGTGCAACAGACTGTCAATAATAGAAGTGAGAACTTCACAGTGAGCTAAGCCTGAAAATCTGGAAAACAGTGAAGAACAGAATGGATCTGTACTCTAATGTCAAAATGTACTCTCTAGACCTTTTCCCGGGAAATTAAGGAGTTCAGAAAATATTTTATTTCTCCATTCTGCTTCTAGAAATTTCATTTACTGAGTTTTGTACTAAAACAAAAAATCTGAACTTGTCTCAGGATTCCTTTCAAGGAATTTGTAACCACAATAACATCATTTCCAGCACACATGGAAAAATGGGTTACTACTCTGACATGAAAGCAAGACCATAAATACTCATCTAAGCACACCAACTGATATTCTTGTGCAGAACTTTGCATTATGGTAGCAACTCACACACCCAGACTGCTCAGAAGTTGCACATCACCTTGATCCATGAGTCATCTCCTGGACAGGTGAAGTTCAGTCAGCAGCACTTTAGACAAGTTTAGCAGCACTTGTCAGTCAAAAGGTTTCATTGTCCCCAAGGTACATTTCCATCCTTTTCCTCACATTTAATATCTTTATTAATTGAGGGGCTGCACATTATTGGGAGAAGGATATTATTCAAGAGGGAAAGACAGCAGCATTCTTCACAGAGCAAACAGATGAAAAAATTTAGAAAATAACCTGATTTTGTCATGTATGTTATTAAACTACTCATTTTTCTTGATAATGGCTGAGAACTGTTTCCATGGCTTTCAAAACTCATTCTAACCATTTGTATTCAGAAATCTAAGTGTGCATCCAATGCATACATGAAGTGCGACATTACAAAGCAAAGCCTCAGAAAATCATGTATCCTACTCTGCTGGAAAAGTTGCTTTTTAATTCTGCAGGTTTCCCCAACAAGACAGATGGGCATCTACACAGGTATTGAGGATGCTTCCTTATAAAACACAGTAGAGTGTTGTATTCCAACCAATTGACTAATTCTGGCACACAGTAAAGAAATAACAAATTGCTGAGATGATGCACCGTATCTGATACCTCACTGAGTGCCTCATAAAGTGCTGTAGTGCTCCATAGAGGTCACTCAGCACCTTCAGAGGCAGCTAAAATATCCCCAGACTAGGACAGTGCAGCCTAGAACTTTGCCACTGTTGTCAACAATATACTAATCTACAAAATGCACTACTGGTAGTACTCACAAAAATTGTTTCTATTTGAATACATGTATTTCCTTTCTTCTCTTCAAATAAAAAGAAAACAATTTCTCACCACATAAAGTGTCAGTTGCCTCACAGTTCTTCTGTGGAAGACAGTGTTAAATCTGCCATTTACCTGAACAGCAGCGGAATTTCGCCAACATCAAGTACTCTTGAAAAATCCCTGTCTTCATCTCTGGTGTCTTAAGAATACATACACAAGAAGGATCAAGTTGTTACCATATAAGTTTCATAACATTTTCTACAAGAGATATCATTATTTCTTGTTTAATGAGCTGTGACATTTGATGGTGAAATCAAACCTGTTGCTCCAAAGGTTGCTACATTGGAAGCGCGGATGGAGCAAGCAACTGAAAATTTAGATGGATTTTTCTTTTCCATCATACTGTGATACAAAAGGAATAAAAAATTAAACCTAAAATCTATTCTTCCTTTAGTGCTGAACCGTAGGCTTGCACCAGAGAAACATGACAGCATTTTGAAACCCGTCCGTATTTTTGGCTGGGACAGAGGCCAGAGCATAAAGTAAAGCTTAGAGTGCTTTTCTCAGTCCTCCACCATGGAGAACTCTTTGTTTTACCCTCTCTTAACATGGCCTGAGAGGTGGACAGCAGGTTTGTTGGATGGGTGGCTGGCACCTTTTCTCTGTACCTGTCTTCACACAGCAAGGAAGAGGACATTTGTTACTGAGAGGTGGTTTTCCACAGGTGCATTGGTGTTCCTTGGGCTTGACTTTGAGGGCAGCAGCTGGGTGGTGTAAGTGTGGAGGAGATACATCTGTAAGAAAGGAGAGGTGTAGAAGAGGGAGGAGGCAGATGTCACAGTTCAGCATAAAAATACCTCAGAAATCAAGATGGGAGAAAAATAGAAATCACTAGGGACACAAAAAATTGAATACGTATAGCCTGTTAATCTATAATAACAGATATAGACAGAGTTGTTATGGAAAATCCTAAGTGGGAAACCTTCACAATTCATAATTTAAGCAAAAATGCAGCTGCAATATCTGAGTGTTCCCTGGCTAAAACATTGCAAAATGCAGGAAGCACTGGCTGGCCCTCCATGCAGAACTCCCTAAAGCAAACAAAAGAGAATCATGGTTTCAGATTGGCAGTAAAGTTTTTAATCTCTGAAGGAAGGGAAAAAGCCAAACTGTTCTTTCACCGAAGTATTAAAAATATGCTGTGCACCATCACCTCCTGCTCTACCACATGGATGTTCATTAGGTGATTTACAAATCAACAGCAATTCTAATGTAACTTAAATGTTCTGAATGAGAAGACACTAAGGGTCTGAAGGATGGCAGTGAAGAGCTTTTGTCTGTGTGCTGGTCTTGAATGCAAGAGAATTAAAATTTTCCGCAGTAGTTGTTGCAGTGCTAAGTTTTGGGTGCTGCACACATTGTTGACAACACAAGGCAGTTTTGATTACTGCTGAGCTGCACTGACACAGGGTCAAGGCCTTTTCTGCTCCCCATCCCAGCCAGCTGACTTGAGCAAGAAGTTGGGGCAGGGGACATGTTTGTGACAGCTTTCTCCAGCTGACTAAGTGGATATTCCATACCACATGAGGACCAGCTCAGTAATAAAAACCTGTAGGAAGAAGAAGGAGGAATGGAAGACATTTAGAGTTATGGACCTTCAGAATAATGGCATTTGCCTTCCCAGGTGGCTGTTATGCATGATGCAGGCTTGCTTTCCTTGAGATGACTGGAGACCTGCCTGCCTGTAAGAAGTGGTGAGTGAATTCCTGTGGTGAGTGAATTCCTTGGTTTGCTTGGCTTGCATGGACAGCTTTTGCTGCTCTTCTGACTCTCTTCCTCATCCCTCTGAGTGAAAGTGAGTGAATGACTGTGTAGAGCTTAGTTGCTGGTTGGAGTGCTAGAGATACTGACTGACAAGATCAAGTTTCTCTACACAATGTGAAAAGTAAAATCAAAGAAATTGTTTTCTCTTAACCAATTTCTGTATAATTTCAAAACTTGCATCTCTATAGCAAAGTATGCTCTTCCCAGATTCAGATGACATTTTAATATTAAAAAACTGTATTTGTTTAATTTTAGATATTTCCTGGGGACACTGGTGAAATCATTATTAGTCAGGGAATAATAATGATTTGGGGTTTGAGGATTTAGTGACATGAGGATCAAGCATTCTTAGTCTGCATTTTTCTCCTCAACAAGATAGAATACCTACGTCAGAGTACATCTAAAATACCCAATTTACAATAATGAAAAATAAATGCAAATATAGTTTCTATTGCCTAAGCTTCTATTTACATTATAGAACAAGGTTCATTATCTTTAATAGATTAAAATGAAATAAATTTTGTAGATAGTAAATCTAATGTAGTGACTGAGTAACATTAAGACATCTGCAGGGGAAAGATATGGATTTATTTGTGTGTGGTAAAGGTGAGAGAGAATTCTATGCATCTCATGCAAATGCCAGTAGAAGTATGAACAATAACAGATGTCTGATCACATGGGGTTTTTTGCTTAGGCTGTATTTTGGAAAAGTTTTGTAAATAATTTCCAGTAGTACTAATGTTCCTTCAATCCAGCTATGCAAAGCTTTTTTAAATATATGGTAACTAGCAATATTTCAAATCTATGACTTGAAAAGTGATCAGATTAATAATGATATATTTGACCTGCTAAAATAAAATCTTTTGTAATAAGGGAAACCAAGAGGTTCAGTACATCACAGCAAATGCCAGAAACAAACATCAGTAACATCCGAAAAAGCCATATCCTAGTTTTTCATGGCAAACAATTCTAACACCAATCAGCTATTTAATACAAGATAAAAGCCACTTTAGAGCAAGTGTGCTTGCAAACAGGATTGTTATTTTATGTTGAGTCTAGAAACTTACACTAACTTTCAAAGATTACTCTTTACAATAGATCTCCTATGTTAAAAAGAAAAGGAAAAA
Organism: Dicaeum eximium; assembly: GCA_013396995.1. NCBI lineage: Eukaryota > Metazoa > Chordata > Aves > Passeriformes > Dicaeidae > Dicaeum > Dicaeum eximium. The sequence goes on from VWZP01001885.1 coordinate 106,652, forward strand.
AAAAAAAAACGAAAAGAAAAAAAACACTTGTAAGGAATTCAGGGCTTTTCTTTTTTTTTTTCTTTTTGTGTCTTCAACACTTACACCCAACAGAAATATAGTTGCAAGCAACTTGCAGAAAGGCAGAAAAAAGAACAACATGAATCTAACTGATGGCATAGTTTTGCAAATTATACTGTAAATACAAATAAGTCTTTCTCAGAGCAACATATAAATTGGATCCTTTCTAAATTCCCAGAGTGGTTCAGGGAAAAGCTATCTGTATTAAACAAGTATCCAATTCTTACTGTTCAGTCAACTAACAGCATCCAGCAGGAAAGCTTTTGAAGAATTTACAATAAGCTGGAAGGCATGCAACAATTACAGAAGCAAGAAAACTTAACAAGCAGAAAAAGGTTAAGCGTGAACACTACTGTTTGCAAGCAATGCATTGTCAACATGGACATGAGGCAATATATACAGGCATGTGCTGACATACACATGAATGCATGTATCAACTTATAAATTAGTATGGGGAACAAAGCTCGTAGTAGATAATGACAATTTACAGAAGCAGACAATAATGCAGACTGGATTCACAATTAAAATATAGCATTTATATATGATGTGCCATGCCTCTCAACACTGGTGATTGCAGGCAGAATATTAATTTGCAAAAGGGGTTTAGACTTCAGGATAATTAGAGACAGAAGCAGAGATAATTGGCAAAGGTATCACAGAAACAGCAGAAAAATCACTATGAAGTAGAAACCATGGTTATAAACAAAAAAAAATCCTAAAATAAGAGGACAAAACCAAATCTTCTTAAAAATCTTTTGCACAGAGGTGCTTTAAAGCATATTTTTGCAGGCGTTTTAGGCATACTGAATCAGAAAGCAAAAACAATTATATCCAAGAGCCAATAATCTCACCAAACCCACACATATCTATAGGCCTTATAGTCTTTAAAGTCATGAGATGTGATTTTTTTCACTTATGTAAGATATGCCATGAAAAAATTCTTTTTTTCATTGACCCAAACTAGATGTAAGAATGTAAGATAAATATTTTTTAAATCCTCTCCAAAATATATTTCTCCTTCTACTTCCCTAATAAGATTTGTCATACTGTGCCTCCAGTTGCAAAAGACAGACACCTCCACTTCAGAAATAAAAATTATAAAAAAATAAATTTAAAAAAAGAAAGAAAAAAATATTATTTTGTTCTTTATAGATTTTATGTTTATATCTTACTAGTCCTCTCAGAAAAGATCTCTTCATGTGTGCTTTCCTTTTATTGGAAAGAACAGGTTAGATTAAATAACTTGCCTGACCAGCAAAAGACATTAACCAGAGCACCATGTTTGCTGAAACCAGTTGTGTCATCCACAATTCCAAGACTGTGGGTTAGAAGACTCTGTGTTATTTTTACCCCTTTCCCACAAAGGATACAGCTCTTGGTATCTAAAAAGCAGCTGCTATTTTAAAATCTTCCAGATTTAGAGATTTCAATGGCTTCTAAAGCAGACAATATATTGATGACTACCTGCAGCCCAGGAAGGCTTCAAACAGTTTAAAACTGAACTGGAGGAATCACACCTGGGATAGGTAACATGAGACTTATTAGGTAAAAGAAATTCAAAGAACTTGAATGGTTTGTAATCGTTCAAGTTGCTGGAACAAACAAGATCTATATAACACGATATATCAAAACCCAGAGTAACATTTTGGCTGAATTGTAATGTGTTCAAACTTGGGATAGAGCCACTTATAGTGTCATAAACAAATTTGTAACATATTCAGGGGAAAAAAACCCACCAAAACAAAACAAAACAAAAGACAAAACCAACAAAACAAAACAAAAAGCCAACCAAACAAACAAAAAAAAAACCCAACACAAACAAATCAACTTCAGTGGTGGAGTCACTAACTCAGTAACTCCTGAAGATGATGGTTTCAAAAATATCCCTCTAGGAGGTTATTATTCAGATCCACAGAGTACCTTCCAATATAGAGATCCACAGAGGAACTTCCAATGATTGCTCCCTCGCATTCAGAAACACAAGCCCGAAAGTCTTGCCAAACTCACGAATATTAGACTTTAAGAGACAGATTCCACAGCTCCAGAAGATCTGCTCTGTTACATTACTAGAAGATCTTTTGTTTTATTAGGGAAGAGTAAATCCTTGGAGGATGACAAAACACACCCTTCCTAACAATGTTTCTCAAGATAGCAGAAATGCTTCAAGCTGCAAACACACATCCATGTTTGCATTAGGTTCATGCACATAAGCATGTGTTCGCTTTAACGAAAGCCACAACAGGTGATTTTTGTTGTGGTTTGTATTAATTCTATTGTTAATGTATTTTCTTGTTAAGTGGTTTGCCCCAGTTCCCCCCTGTATTTTGTCCCTGAGTGGGGGGTCCCAACAATGTACCCTCCATCAGACTTCCCCTGCTGGGGAAGGTGTCTGCCCTCCTCCCTCTCCCTGTCAGTCAAGGTAGCGCTACCCCCTTGTCCCTGTCACTTCTGTAGACCCTGCCCTAATTCCCAGATTGTTCCCTATCAATCCTACCCTGAACCAATCCCTGATCTCTCCACCCTATTGTCAGTCACCTTGCACTCGACACCCCATTGGTTTTGTAGTCCTTTTGTCCCACCTGCTAGTTCTTACTTGTCCCTTATCAATTATGCAATGCAGATATCTCCTCCCTGCTGAGTTGCCATTAGTTAATGTTATGTACCCACCCCTTGATTTTGTTCAGTTTAAAAAGCCCTGCTCAGAGTTAGTCAGGGCTCTTATGTGGCTGTTCCCCTCAGTGCTCGTACCCTGCTGTACCTGCTTCCCCCATTGCCTTCTCTCCACCCTCCAAGTTTATTAAACTGGGCTTGCCGCCCCTGAAGAGACTCTCTCTCGTCCTTTGCCTGACCCATCGCCATGGGTGATATTCCTCACTGTTAGGGCATCCGCCCCAAGGTTCTGCAGCGGGCTCCACCCCCTGCCCCTGCAGTTCCCCACACCTGGCACAACTTGCCGGAGTGTGTTTGGGACCGGTGAGCTACGTCAGATTTTGTCATCATACTTCAGAATCAAGTGGCTTTTCTCCCTTCTACACAAATTTTAGCATTAGGAACTCAATCTATAATGTTAATCACAACACTTTCTACTTAACAATAAGCATTTGAACACAGTGTTTCCAAAAGTACCATCCCAATGCAAAGACTACTGTACAATCCTGGGAGTTAAAGGAAAAGGAGGGCCTAGCCAATCTATTGTATTTAATTTTGTGCAAAGGAGTTCAGTTGCCCTGCAGCAGGGTAAGAAAGAGGATTCTGTACCCTCCCAACATTGATTTCAGTGCCAGTTAGAATATTAAAAGAATGGCACTTGTGACTCAGCTACACTGAGCTATTTCTGTGATGAAACAGTATAATAAATCCAGCTTAATTTAATGGGTACATTTTGCTTACAGCTAATGCTTGTTACTGACAGAAACTCAATTCCAAGTTCTTTAGGCGAGAAACTATCTTTTCCGCCACATATTTTTAACATGCGGGACAAAAAGGTAGAGATTCTGAACAGAAAAAACTGCAGCAGACAGGACCCACTTGTGAAATCAGCTTGACATTTGCTCTAGACAGCTATTTCAGAACATTACTGTTTAACTTTGGTCACCCAATTAGATGCATAGTTTAAGTATGTACAGGAAGAATCCCTAGTGGTTTTGTATCATGTCCAGAGCAGGTAAATGACAGGTTTTTCTGCATCAAAGTTGCTAATGAAATATTTTTGCAAACTTCAGAGTGATGGAGACGGGAAAAGAACGAAAATGCCCCTTCCCAGCCAGGTTCTCCATTCTTGCTCTCAATAACTTTTGAGAGTTCAGCATTTCATTATCAAATGTGCCAACTACAATTTAATTAGTCAGCAAAGCCTCAGTACACAAAGCTAGTCTGATAAGTTTGGTATTATGGAGACTTAGCTATTGCTTCACTTTATGGAGCTGTAAATAGGACTGTTACTCTTGCCAGCCTTTCTAAATTGAATATGACAGCTTTGATTTTTTTATATGAAATATAATACATCAGGTTGAACAGCTGGATAAGCTAGAGCTTTAACCACTTACATGGTTTTGTGAAATATTAAATCAGAAATTTATTTACCATATAAGCTACATGCTTTACAGTTGCAGTCAAAAAACCTCAAAGCTTAAATAGATCTCATTTGTAAAAGTAAGTATATACTTGTGCATGTAGGAGTTATGTGTTTATCTGAAAACACATTTATGATATATACAGGCAAGGGGAAATTGCATGTATATGCATATATATGTGCTTGTGTATACCATCTCTTACATACATGTGCACAAAAATCACTGAATGCAGATGTGTGGTTTGGTGGGGTTTTATAAAACCCTAAATTCAAGATGCCTGTAAACTTCCTGACTCAACACCCTTCCACAAATTCCTGTAAAACCTCTAGTCCAACTGGCTGACCACTTCAGGGCAGACCGGAAGTTAAAGTCCACTATGAAGAGCATTGTCCATATGCCTCTTTTAAAGAGATGGACAAACATCTGGACATCAACGTATGGTCTTCTTTGCACCTTAACTCAGGCACGGGCAATTCTTAAACTTGGATCACAACATGAGGGCAGCAGCATGGTTGACTTTTTCTGGCTGCTTACCAGACAGGCAGCCTGACACATGTGCTGGTCTGGCATTGTCCCTTCCCAGGGGCAGGACTTTGCAGTTCTCCTTCACGAACTTATGGGGATTCCTGCCTTTGTTATAAATGAATAAAGATTGAATCTTGGGGGTATAAAACTGCTAATTGAAGTGTTGGGGTGATATGTATTGTTAAGTGAGTCAATGAATTAATACATTCAGTTGATTAATGTGTAGTTGTTGGGGGTAAGGGGTTAAACATACTGTTGTATTGTTGTACGTGTGTGTGAGTTGGTCACTGGTAGAACGGACGAGGATAACTTGTTCGACTGACGGCAAACCTTCGGGAAGGATTATTACATCATGGAGCTGGAGCAGTAACTTGAACCAGGATTGGAGAATGGCCTGCCCAATGGAAGGAGAGAATTCCAAAATGATTGGGTCAGAATGAATCTTGGTATAGACCTATCAAAGACTGGAAAACTGACCAATCAGCGTCCGGATCCTGAGCGCTCTAATCAAACAAACAGAGAGTGGCCTGGGGTGGTGAGCTGTGGGGCACAATCTGGACCTGGAGACTCCCCCTACTGGAAATACCTGTGCTGGGGCTGGCTACAGCCAGAATGGGCCTGGAGAAGGCCAGCGCTAGCCTTCGGGGAGAACAGAAAAGGAGTCTGGAACAATCTGGCACATATAGAAAGACACTTCCACAAACATCCCCAGCTACCCATCAAGAAAACAAAAAAACCACGACAACAACACCACCATATGCCCTGTTCACAACACTGAGACTTCTTCTATAAGTTTTGTGCATTTACTTTATTAGAACAGTTTGACCTGGAGGGCTGGGAACGCTTGAGGGCTGGTGCCTTCCCCAGCTGGGAAGTCCTGGCTTGGTCCTCGTTTGGCCAACCCCCAAGACACCCTCCAAGGTGACCAGTGCTGTGTCAACCTCTTATTAGCTGGAGAGGTGTGGGGGCTGTTCATCCTCCTCTGGCCCACAGTGGAGCTTGCACGGCCCTGGCTGGAAGTGGAGGGATTAAGCCCAGCCTCCACAGCTTCCTTCCAAGTCTCTTTGTGCTTTGCAGGGACAGCAATCGAAGCAAAGGGGGACCTTCTGGTTACCTGCACTTAACTTAGACTCTCTCCACTGGCCATGGTGAAGGTGTAGGGGAGCTCACTGGCACTGGGTCTTGCAGCACTGCTGAGGGAGGCTGGGATGGGAGTGAGATTCTCCTCGAGTGGTAGCAGGGCCAGGGACACATGCAGGCTGCTCCCTTGCCTGTGGTGGCACAGGTGCCCTGCCAGCCCAGCAGGCAACAGCCTCTGGTGCACCACTGCACAGCCATGAGTGCATGCTGCTGCACAAATATCACCATGGAAAAGATCTTCAGCTCATGATGGACACAGGACTGCAAGATGTGGAGGAGTGTTGGGTAGTTCTGGAAGTTGTTCATCCAGTTCTGGGCCTGAAGGTTGCCCAGAGGATGCCTGGGCACCCTTTCTGAAGCCCATCATTGGGGTGCTTCTTTTCCTTTTCTTCTTCTTTCCAACATAAAATTCATAAGCTTAGAGAAAAACGTTCCAAGTGTAACTGCGGTCTTATGCAACATATGGTGGCTTGTGCTCTGAGGACAAGAACATTTTGCCTAGATCTCCAAGCTTGCAAAGCTCCTCTGAATCCTTAAGAAAGTTTATTTCTTTTCCTTTCTTCAGGCCTGGCGGGACCTGCTCTCTCAGTTGTGAAGGCACCACATGGTACTTGTGCTGTGCAGAGGAGTGGCAGCTGATCATCTTCTTACTGAGCAGGGTTCCACACAACGTATCCAACAAACTGAGTCTGCCACAGGAAACAAACATGGGTCACTTAGACAGCCTACTTTGGGCTTTTTTTTTTTTTTTTTTTTTTTTGTTTGGGGGGTGGCGGGGCCTCCGGGGTCCCGGNGGGTACATAACATTAACCAACGGCAACTCAGCGGGGAGGAGATATCTGGATTACATAACTCATAAGGGACCAATGAGAACTAGCAGGTGGGACAAAAGGACTACAAAACCAATGGGGTGTCGAGTGCAAGGTGACTGACAATAGGGTGGAGAGATCAGGGATTGGTTCAGGGTAGGATTGATAGGGAACAATCTGGGAGTTAGGGCAGGGTCTACAGAAGTGACAGGGACAAGGGGGTAGCGCTACCTTGACTGACAGGGAGAGGGAGGAGGGCAGACACCTTCCCCAGCAGGGGAAGTCTGATGGAGGGTACATTGTTGGGACCCCCCACTCAGGGACAAAATACAGGGGGGAACTGGGGCAAACCACTTAACAAGAAAATACATTAACAATAGAATTAATACAAACCACAACAGGAGGAAACATTAAGAAAAAGAAAAAACTAAAGATCTGGACATCTTCCCCTTCAACAAGGCAGAGTGGTATGTGTGTTGTAGGAGGCAATTATTCTATGATTCTACCTATAATAATTCAAAAGGTATCTAGAGGGAAAATTAAGTCTGTAGTCTTCTAGTTCCATGAAAAATTTCACTGGTGGTGGAAAATCTTATATACAAATAGAATCTTTCACTGAACATCTGCACTCTCTAGGTGCGCATAGGATGATCTTCATCTCAGAAATATTTACATGACTTATAAAAATATTTCTAGATTCTCTCTCAATTCCAGTAGCATCTTAGAATACTTTCTGCAAAACATCTTAACCCATATAGTGCCCTGTGGCCTGGTGAGTAGTGGTGGGAATTCTTGACAACTATAAAAAATATAGATAAAAGATAAATTTTAGCTCTTATCAGAAGAGCATAAAGAGTTTTATCCAGAATTTTTCTCTGAAGACATTTTGGCAGTCATGAACCTACTTAAGGAATGCCCAAACTCATATATTATACTACAGTGTCATCAGCAGAGAATCTGGCCAATTATAATATAGGAATTCTTAGGGGCAGGGGGAGGGAGGGAATAACAGAAATTAAATAATACTCCATTAAATTGTTAAAAAGTACCACTACTGATACAGCTTGTAGCATGCCTGTAGGAAGCTGTCCAACTTCCTTGGCTTCAGAGCTTCAGAGTCCATTTTTGGGCCCTGAAAATATGACATGGTGTTTTTCAGTGCTGGGATGTCCATAAGTTCTGGTATCTTCAAAAGAGATCAGAATGTCGAATATATAGCTATCAGACAACTTGCTTTGTACAACTGTAGCATTGCTGGACACAATCTGGGTGTTGTTTATTCCCCATATTTTCTTTTTTAGTTGCAAGAGTTCAAAACAAACATAGATAAACGAAAAAAACTAAAAAAGTTTATTGACCTGTATTTTTTCTTTAATTCATAGCAATCACACCAAAAGTAAAATCACCTAAACAAAAACACTGATTTTAATATCTACAAAGTGTCTGTTCACACCTCATAAGTAGGGTGGAAAGATTAAGAATAGCCAGTCCTATAATTATTAAACACAGCGATCACACTGTTTTACCTATTAGAAGACGTATTCTCGATGGGCTCAAAATAAATGAAACACTAGTTAATAAATGTACATCAACATGCCATTCTAATCTGGCTTTTTCATAATACTTCACATATTAATACTGAGCTACAGGGGTGCATTTTCACTTTTGTACAACCTGTCAATCCCATCATAAGGCTTTTTTGTTTCTGCTGTGAATATCATCCACAGCTTCAGTTCAGTACCATCTGCTATACACCTTAGGACTCCAAAACAACAGCCTTTCCCTTCAAAACAGCAATCATTTGAGGTAATAAAATCCCCTACTGTGTTGGTATAATTTGAGAAGCATCATGCAATCACAAATTTCATTTAATGTTTCTCCATCAACTATTTTACCTACTTTTTTCCCTTCATTTTTATTAGCATTTTGAGCATGCTAGATAGGATTGGTCTCTTTTTGCCTGCTGATTTCAAAGTGATAAAACATGCAGGAGAGACAGCATATTAAATTTTCTGTGCTGTGATACTGTCTTGCTCAGAGGTTTATGAAAGATTGTCACCTTTCTGGAAACTCTTGTCATCAGTTCTCTTAAGAAAAGAGATGAGAGCAAATTCCAATGCTGAGGTGGCAACTGGTTTGAAGACAGTTGAATGAAGACAAAGATGAGGGTTTGGTTTGGTTTTGGTTTTGTTTTGTTTTGTTTTTTTTAATGTCCTTTGAAACAATGTTTCAAATGTTTGAAATACTCAGTCCTGATCTGTCCAAAAGGAAATTATCTGTTTTAGAAATTTACCTCAACTTTGAAAAAAGCCTTTAACAGCCTGTAGAATCTTCTAAATTGAAAAAATAAAGCATAGTTGAGTTTCCAAAATGCTTCCAAGAGCATATCAAGGCTCTGTGCTAAGGCAGTACTAACTAAACCTTGTGGAGCCAGTCTCAGAATCTGAGGTGTGTGTGTGGAACAGGTACATAAGTTGTACCTAAACAAGTGAGTTTACACCAGAAACATCTACCAGCTCTTGCACAAACCTTCATATGATAAGCAGGGTAAACAAGCCTGTAAAGCTAAACCAGACTGTGAAAGGACTGATTCCAGAATCCAAGCTAGCTTCACTAGCTCTTGTTTCTTCTACAGTCTGCACTGCAACCTATCCACACACAGACTAAGTGCTTGGGAGTTTTGCTTGGTTTTCATTAGCACCCAAAGCAGATCATCTAGCTTTATAACTGTGTACATACTGATTTTTTCCTGTTCCACAGTTCAGCATCACAGAGCACAAGTACTCACAAGACTAGACTTCACTGCTGTATAATTAGGAGTGTTGCCATCACAGGGCACTTCAAATATCCCTTGTACCCATAACATTTAATTTTCTTTAGTTTGCTTATTGATGCAGGAAATTATTAAAGCAAAAATTAAACAAAAATTGACTCCAGCTATGCTAAAAATGTAAGTAGTTTCACAACTGTTTAGTCAATTCCTGACTGAAAATACACTGTACTTTTTGTGTATCGCAAAAAGAGAATGGCATAACAAGATTATGAATTAAGGCATTGTTTGAGGAGATATGAATAGCTAAATTGATTTTGTCTACTTGAAAATAACCAGAACTGTGGTTATGGTGGAGGAAACTTACTTACAAAAAGCCAACAGTAATCAAGAGTATTTGGATACAATATATATAAAATTATGATAGCACAATGTACATCAGGCTGGGGCTTTTTCATTTTGTTGTTTTGGTTTTTTTTAGCTGTCACAGAGGAATGCAATTGGACTGAAAAAGCCAATTAAATAAAATTCCAGGAATCACTGAACATTTACTGAAACCTACAATAAGGTCCAACAGCTAGTATGAGATGAGAAATAAAATTATCTCTGTTTGAAATTATTGCTCTAGATTTCCACAGCTGTCACAGTGCAGAAATAGCAAGGATATTCTTCTCTATTTATCCTTCTCTATTTATTTATTTTCTTTTTTTCTTTTTTCTTTTGTTTTGGTTGGTTGGTTGATTTCTTGTTATACAACAAGTTTGCTATAACACTGAATTAAGAGTTGTGTACTTAATCATGAGCTATACCATGTCACATACAGGTTCGTAGATCTGTACAAGAATTCTGCACTTACAGGATCTCATACTAGTTTGGGTTGGAAAGAACCTTAAAGATCATTTGGTTCTGACTTCCCTGCTGTGGACAGAAACATCTTCCACTAGACCAGGTTGCTCAAAGCCCCATTCAGCCTGGCCTTGAACACTTCCAGGGATGACTATACACAACTCTAATAGAGGCGCTGAAAAACAAAACAAGTGTTTAGATACCATGACTTTTCAAGGCCAGTTTCCCTGCAGCAGTGAGTGTTTTTACCAAGTTTCAAGACTCAGCAGTTCACCATTTAATTTGAAGATTTTTGAGAAAGCAAGTTACTACTGCATGCTTTTGAAATTACTTGCAGCCTGGTCCTCTTGGGCAATTTCATAGTCATCTTTGGCCCTTAACGTCACTTGCTCTTTATCTTTCCCTTCTTATTCCAAGGCATTAATATGTATCCTATGTTGTTTTAGTAGTTCTTTTTTTTTTTCATTTAGTGAGGGTTGAGGCTGGTTTTTTTTGGGTTTTTTTTTTTTTTTGTGAGAATAAATCTTCTTGTTTAACCTTCTGATATTCCTATTAAATGAACACACAGTAGGAGACAACAGAGAAATAAGATACTATATGTTAGAATCAACAGCAGAAGAAAATTGTCCTTGATAACTGCAGTCAAAAGCATTCAGAATATGAGCTGGGAAGGCAGCTATACAGCAGACATTTTGGTCTTCTTTGTGCAAAAAATGAACTTTGCTAAGTCTCTGTGTTACACTGTCTCAACATTAATTATTTCATAACCCAGTAAGATTTGTCTGGTTCAGTAAAAACCTTATAAAAACACATCTTACTGTCAGCCAGCACAGTGCCAGAAAGAAACATGAGATACTTCAGCTCCATGACTTTGTAACCATATTTACACCATAATTTTTTTGTACATGTATGAGACCACCTAAGTAGCATGTAAACAGGGACTATACAATGTGTCACTTTAAAGCAATAGACAAACTTACTACCTGCATATGTTCCCTGGAAGATAAAAGGTTCTCATACTTAGCATCTGAAGGCCACTGTTTAAAGCAAGGAACATGTTAAAATCAATTTTTATTTACCTGACTATGAATATGAGTTAATTTTTCAATCTCTATAAATTTAAACACAGTGTTTTTAAGTGGTGGTTCTCTCTGACATCAGAATTCACAAGCACACTTGCATGAATGCAGAACAAGTACAAAGAGAATCCTGCACACAATAAGGCAAACCATCATGCTGATAAAGCCCCAGCGTCATCATCATGTTGAAGGAGAACATAGGAGCTGGTGATACACGATAAAGAAAATCACATAGAAGAGTTTGAAGAACAGGTGGAAAACAAACAAGCAAACAAACAAAACACCAACCAAAATGAAAACAAAACAATCTAGCTTAACTTGTGATTATATGTAATGCTCAAAGCCACATATTTCCTTCTTTAATTTCTTTTTTTGCCAATTTTAAAATATGGAAATCTTTCCTAAAAAGAGGGCCACCTACAGAGTAACTCATTCATATTATGGATGAATTCTACTGAAAAAGTGATAATTAAAGCAGAAAACATTTATTTTGTGTCAGCTTCAGAATAAATGTAAACTGTTCTCTCACACGTCTTTGGTTAGCCTTCTGAAAGTGGAAAAAGTAGGGAGAAAAATGTCATCTTACTAATTGCAAACAAGTCTCTCTGCTCAATTAAAATTTAAACTAAGTGGAATAATTGTACATATGGCATGCATAACAACAGCAATAACATCCTGTTCAGTTCACAACCATGGAAATCTCCTGCTGTTAATGGTATATAATGTCACCAAACTTAAAAAATTGAATGAAATAAAAGGCAAAAGTACTCTTCCTTAAAAATCCTTACACAGTGAAAAAACGCATACCTGACAGGACCTCAGGAAATATGTTTATGATCGTAAGATGGCAAAAGGTTTAGCAAAGGATGACATTCATTGCATCGACCTGTTTCCTGGTGCATGCAATAAACTTCTCCCAACAGAGGGGGTGCAAGATGCAATTGCAGCAATACCAGATATTTAAGCTTCATAAACTCGAGACCCCAACACAGTAGGAAAGAACTACAAATTTTGAGTCACATAAGATTAAGTTGAATGTCGATCTCTATGATTAAAAGACAAATTATTCAAAAGGGCTGTTAGTGAGACTCTGACACCAATCTTTTTTGTGATTGTTGCTGACTGGCTAGCAAAAATTCTATATTTCTGCCACAGATTAATATAGTATTTTTGATTATTTGGAACATCAGTACTAGTATCAAAATTTTCAGTCTATTTTGCATACATAGGCAGTCCACTTCTCAAGAAAAATACCTCAGTTCCTTGTCAATTAGAATGTTATGAAATGATACTACAAAATTTATGAGTATCATCAACGGACATCTTATTCCTCAGTATGGTTAGCTGACCACTGTGTCATATGTCATTAGGCCTGAGCACTACAACCTTTTCTTTCTTGGTGCCCATTCTCATTAATTTCTTTAAGCTCTAGGTAATACAGGTTCTTGAAACAGCTGATAATCTTTATCCTTTAAACAAGGTTTTTACTGATCTAAAACTTACCCAATTACATTTTTAAATAGAAAAAAACTAAGACACTAGCCCATCCAAAAGAAAATATGACAAAAAAATTCATAAATTGTTTTTAATCAGTGTTAGCTGGCAACAAAAAACTGTCTGTTCAACCATACTTTGATGGATTGGGGAAAAGAATAAACCATTCACATGGCCTTTTCAAATTAGATTTTTCTAGGAGTTTTCACAATGTGAATCACATTTCTAGTCACATCAAAATGGAAGATTTCAGTTTCCATAAAAGACTTTAGTACAACTCACAGATAGCTAGCATCCAACCTGTAGTTTGTTGGTTTCACAGAATTCTTTTTCTTATTGGTAATTTAATTCTAATTCTATATATACAAAAAGTGTTGCCCTAAACTGCAATTGAAATGCGTTGAAAGTGACTATTTTTATTCTATTTACTTTTTATTTTTTGGTTTGGTTTGAGATTTTTTGTTTGAGACTTTTGATATACAAACCAGCTGCATTCTTCAAATGCACACATGATTCTCTACATCAACGGGCTGAAGGAGAGAGAAAGGAAAAGAAGGGCTTATAGAGAAGGACACACTAATTCATCACCCAGTCAGTCTTCATTGATTAGGTTACTGTCAAGCCTTTATTTCTTCTACCTCTTCTGAAATAGTGATTTCTTCTTGAAGATAAGTTGTATTTAATTTTCTGAGGCAAAGAGTAGGCATGGAAACAAAAAGTTATGTCCTTTAGGGAAATGACAGTCCAGTGTCTAGAGCAAGTTAACATGAAAATATCTAATAGACACTTCATGGTTATTCAGATATAGCAATGTAATAATTATGCAAATCAAACCTTTCTCAGTCAGAGTGCAGGGATTTACATAATTGAGAAATAAACATACAATTATGGGTCAGTGATGGCACCGCATCTAGGTACTTGAGAGGAAATAGCTCAATATCACTGTATTTAAATGAGAAATATGGAGTAATTGAAGGGCAGTAGATGTAGTGTATTAAGCCTGAGTCTACAGAAATATGAAACCTATGAAAAATCTCATTCTATGCACCAGAATAAAGTGCAAATCCTCAGCTGCTAAAAGCCTACACAGCTTCACTGATTGAAATGGAGCTACATCAATTTCAATAGCTAGAAACAGAGCACTGGTAGAATAAGTCAGTGTGCTGTGCAATCAAGATAAAGACATGGAACCAAGATAACATTTCTTAGAGAATTACAGCATTTCCCCCCTCCCCCCCCCCATTTCCTCATCAGAAGGAATGTTGTGTGGAATCAGGATTACCCCTAATGTTATGAAGACCTGATCAATTCCCTACCATACTGAAGGGGCCAGTGGAGCAGCAGTCTCACAAGCTCTCTGCTTATAGCTACGCACCAGCACCCACAGACTTAGTGGCAGATGCTTGGGCAAAACCTTTTTGCCCAAAGACAGGATTAAATAATGTTTCCAGGTGTAATCTTCCTCCAGTTACAGCAGGTAAGTGCCTCACTTACTTAGTTCAATTTTAAATTTCAAAAATGCATAAAAAGAATGATTGAAAGTTAAATACTATTTTTACCTTTTTTAAATTTCACTAAGAGGAAATAGGAAAAAAATATGCCCCGTAATAGGAAAAGTAAACCTGTCACAATTTTCCCAACACAAGTAAAAAGACTTAAGACTTTGTTAGAGGCCTCGCAACAGAGTATGAGCTAATTTCAACTAACTACTAAAAGATTATATCATTTTCTATGTATCTCTTCAGACCCTGAAAGTTTGGACCTCTACTCCTGTTTGTGATTTTCAGATTTGTCTTCAAGCAAGAACTTCACTATGGTTTTTCAGCTCAATTTTCCTACTTTCTAAATTATTTAGCTTCCTGCCAAACATTGTTTCCACCTCTTTTTTCGCTCATGCTGGAATCAATGCCATCAATCCCTTGAGTGTCAATCAAGAGAAGGGAATTAATGAAGTCACATAAACTTGTCCAGTGTTGCAAACATTTCTTAAACCATGTAGCAGAAAGAAAGAAAAGCATGCTAAACTCAAGAAACCAGATTACAAAAATATACCTATAGTCTGCATTTGTTTGCTGGGACAGGGAGCTGGAAGAACAGGGAAAGATTTCCTTGAATGAAAGATGACTATTAACCTTTGGTGGCACCTCATACACTATCACAGAAGATGTAGGAATTACCAGTTTGCTAAAAATAGCTTTGTCCTTACCTTTAGCATTTGTTACTTTTCTGTTGAAATTTCTTCCATATACTTAGCCAAAAGAGGTGTGTCCTTTAATTCATACATTTGCTGGATTGTTTGTTTGTTTTGCAAAAGCCTAAATAAATCCACAGGATGATTTCTGTTTAGGTAGCTGAAATATATCTAAAGGCAACTGAAATAACATTATCACATTAATAATGAATGTACATATTGGGTTTTTTGCTCTCTGTAGTTTGTTTCCTACCTGTTGGGTTACAAGAAATTTTCCTGAAAATCTTTGTTTTCCTCTGTGCAGTTTCACTTTCAATTATTTTTTCACAAGCAGTTAGAAAAACACAACACAAAAGAAGCACAGAAACACCTGTTTAAAAAAAATTCAGCCAAAATGTGTGTGTTCTTATTTGTCAATATGAAACATATACTTCATAATTATAAATTACTGGTTATAATAAAAATCTGCTATATCAAAATCTTGCTATGAGACAGACTCAGAAACTATAACAAATATAAAATAAAGGAATTACTCAAAGTGCCACATTAAAGCAGAGAGTGTGTACCATACAACATATGAGTTAGGCTTTATAATCCTGTATTTAGGATTTTGAAAGGAAAGTATTTTCTCTTTTTAAGTTGAAACAGGTTTTTTTTTTAAATAAACAGAAGATTTTAAGTTCTACAAGAAAGATATTTTTATGCCTGTGATATTCACTGGCTTCCCACTGGCCTTATACTAGTGTTTTCCGCCTCATGTTTACACTAATTAATCTTACTAAGTTGAACGTTTCTGCATTAAATTTAGCAGAAGCTATTATTTATTTTAGCAGAAGCTATAAATTAAATCTATTCCCACTCTTACATGAAAGCTCATATAAAACACAGGCACTCGTTTTCCTTTCATTCAAGATGATCTGAAAATAAAATATAATCCAGAACTGAGTCTCAAAAAATCCCTCTTCTCCTTAGCTGCACAACTTACATGCAGTGGCCCTGGAAACCTGCAGTTCATATATTCATAAAAGCATGGAATTGTTAAGGTTAAGGTTGGAAAAGATCCCTAAGATCATTAAGTTCAACTGTTTAACTAACCCCTTTGTGGTAATCACTAAACCATGGCCCCAACTACCAGACCCAAGTGCCTTTTGAACACTTCCAGGCACGGTGATTCCATCAGTACCCTGGACATTCTGCTCCAAAGTTTGAACACCATTTCAGTGAAAAAATTTTCCTTAATATCAAAGCAAAATTTCCTCTGGTGTAATTTGAAGCTGCTGCTTGTCATTGTGCCACTTTTTACTTGGGAGAAGAGGTGGATCCCCTTCTGGCTACAGCCTCCTTTCAGGTAGCTGTAGAAAGCAGTAAGGTCCTCCTTGACCCTTCTTTTCTCCAGGCTCAACAATCCTAGGTCCTTCAAATGCTCCTCATGTTGCCAGGTGAAGAATTGCTTTCCTCTAGTGGGCTAATACAATGATAATTTTACAAAATCATTAAGCCATGGAACTGCACAATTAAAAGTTACGATAAACATTGACCCAGAAGAGGAATAAGAAACTGCACTTCACTTATCTAAGGACTCACAAAATAATGAACTAGACCAGATATATTAACTTCTCTCCTAATTTGGAAAAATAACACCAGCTCATCATGTGGTCAGACACAGCTGTGGGGCAGCTGACCACCAGGTATCACCAACAACACCCCCAAGACAGAAGAAGGTATGTGCTGATGGAAGGGAGCATATGTTAAGGGCTCTGGGGGAATTATTGCCACATAGATGTTTCTTCTGGGAAAACCTATGAATATGTACGTAAAATATAATAGCAAACAGGAGTTTTTTCCACACTGATCATGTAAAACAGGCGGAGCTATCCCCTGTGTATCTGGTGTCACAATGAAGAATGCCCTGCTCCCAAATACAGAAATTATAATCTTCTGGAGTTTGATTTTTTGCTGGTTTTTGGCAACACTCATAGAACTTGTGTTCCCTATCCTTCCCCAGCTTTGATGACCTTCTTCAAACTTGCTGCAGCACCTCAAAGTCTTTCTTGTAGTGAGGGGTCAAAAACTGAATACAAGATTCAAGGTACAGCAGTGCCAAGTGCAGGGAAAGGATCCCTTCCTAGTCGTGCTTGACACACTATTTCTGATATTGACACTAACAATGGCGACATAAAAACACGACTTGGCTTCTATGCTAATTAAAAGCTGTAAATATTTTTCTTCCATTACTTTTCATATTGCTGTAGATTTTGCACACCTCCTTAAAAAGTACACGGCATCAGCGGCAGCACCAGGCTGCTGGACAAAAGGAAAGAGAAAACCTCCACAGCCAGTGGAGCAATCAAGACCTTGACAGTAACATACAGCAAAGACAGCGACAGTACTGGAAATTAACACTGAAAGGGGATTTTAAATTTCACCTTGTAAGTTTTTTAATTAAAAGGGCAAGCTACTTACTTCCTGGTGGCTCCTCCTGGCTAAATTTTTTAAGACGAGCAAGATGTGTGGTTGAGGTTTACTGTGCTTAAACAAGCTTACATTATTCAAACAGGTGATTTTATAAGGTGAATTAGGAACCCACAGTTTAGCAACAAATTTCCATTTCTTTTTTGGTGACAACTCCCAGCAAAATAATGATACTAATCTTAACAAAACACTTGATTCTCTTGCTCCAAATTGCATTTCTGTAACAAACTGATTAATTTTCTGAGAAATGGAAAACTTCACTGTATGTGCTTTTTATTTTTCTGTACAAAAGGGGAAAAATATCTAATATTCAATTGACTAATCAAACCCACTGTGAAATGTAAAGAGTTCATAAAATTAATATTTCTAACTGATATTTGTATTCATCATTGTATTGAATTTGGCCAGGATGAAATTTACTTTCTACACAGCAGCCTTTTGGGTGCTGTGCTCTGGTTCATGGCTAGAACACTGTTGGTAGCACACCTGTGTTTTGTTTATTGCTGACCAGTGCGTGCTTGCACAGCATTAGGGCTTTCTGTCTTCTCCCTTCTCCCACTGTGAGCAGACTGAGAGTGGGGGGCACATGGCCAAGAGAGCTGACCAGCTCTGGCCAGTACATTATGTCCTACCAGACAACATCTTGCTCAGCAATTAATGCTCAGGGAGAGAAGGAAGGAGGGATCTTTGTGGTTCTGGTATTTGTCTTCCCAAACAACCATTATGCTTTTCCCCTGCTTCCCAGCAACATATTCTGGGGAGTGGGAGACACTCCTCATTTTCCTTTCCATGCAGCTTTTGCTTTTCATATCAAAATGTTGTTGCCTCCATCTATGAGTCTTCTCACCTTCTTTCTATTTTGTCCACATTCTGCAAATGTGAGCGAAGAGCTAGGTGGATGTTTGCTGGGGCAACCCACTACACTCACTCTATGATTTAACATGACTTTTTGCACTATCCATTCACTTTAATATTTCCTCTCTACTGCTTATCTTCTCTGATTAATGTATTCACTGGAAAATCTTGACTTTTTTTACCTTCCTTCCCCCTTCCCCTTCGTATTTCCCTGTGGAAATGTGTGTTTGCACATTTTAAAAATACAAGGATAATCCAATGAGACAAATGAAACAACTATGTGTGTCTCTGGTGGCACACAAAATTAAGATTCTTAAACAGAATTACAAGATGTTTCATTTTCATAGAACCATAGAAGATGGTGAGTTCAAGGCACCCATCAGAACCATGGAGTATAAGTCCTGGCCCTGCAAAGCACCCCACAAAAGTCCCACCACATGCCTGAGAGCACTATCCAAATGCTTCTTGAATTCTGTCAGGCTTGGTGCTGTGACCACTTCCCTGGGGCAGCTTGTCCCAGTGCACAAACACCTTCTAGGGGACAGACCTTCTCCTGATACCCAACCTAAACCTCCTCTAACTCAGCTTCATGCAGTTTCCTTGAGTCTTGCCACTGGTCAGTATTCTGAGGGTGGGAGAAGGCATATGTTTAAAGTTTGAGAAATATTTAAGAATATCCATATAGATACCTCTTCACAATCTTATAAACAAGCACAAGGACTACCTTTGAACCTAATTCAAAATTTCCAAAAATATCATCTGATTTTAAGGTAGAATATTTCATGAGGGTTTATTATGGCATTCATAATAAACATGAAGAATATTTTAAGAGTCATTGCAGAAGGATCCCATGGGCTTTTACATAAAAATTTTCCTGATGCAAAAAGAGTTCCTTCAAAATGAAGCGCATTCATTTTGCTTCATTGCAAATAAGTGAATTAAGTATGTGTAGAAAACTGAAATCAGAATATGGAGACCCCCTAAAAGTTCTGTGCAGTAAGAAATTGGTTAAAATGTGAACCATGTGACTTCCCCTTGAGCTTTTATAATATGATGAGAAGAATCAAGACTTGTCAGTAAGCAAAATGATGAAAAATCACCAGTGTGGGCATCCATAGAAAATGAGCACATTTTTTATACGAGCTTGAGTATGTGACAAAACTCTAATGTTGCTCCACACAGCAGTGCTGAAGCACATACGTAGTTCAGCGTGCCACATGCCACTTTATTCACCAACATAAAATAAAAAAAAGAAAGAAAGAACAGAATAAATTTTTTAAAAAGGGGGTGGTGGCTGTTACCCAAAACAATAAGACAGAGTAGACCCTAGAATGCTGATGCCTCGGAGAGAGAACTGCAGATCTTACAGAGTAGACGAGAATTGCTTAAGAATTAAAAATGTTGCTGACAGTATGCATTAGAGAATTATGTATAAGGATAGGGCAAAAAATCTATTTAAGGGCAACCTTGGTACAGAATAAAATGAATTCTGACCAAAGAAAAAGGGAGAAGGTAGCTCCTAATTGTCAGAATATGAGGCTTGACAACAACATTTGAGAGTTGTCAACTAAAAACATGAACTTGGGAAAAGGGAGAGGGGAGGATGTTATTTCCCATTCTGCTTGGCAAGGAAAACATGCATTCATAGATTTTGAAAAAAGTTATACCTATCGGAAGTCAGGTTGGTGGAGCAATTTTTCCAATAAGACATATGAGTCTTCCCACATGAACAACAAATGTAGTTCAAAAATATATACTTAGAGGTTAACATAAGATAATTTTGTAATATAAAACTATGGCTGGACAATTTTAATATAATTATTAGTAGCCAACTTATTCAACATTCAGTTAAGATCAGGCAATCAAGTCAAGAAATACAGTGAACCATGTGATGAATCAATTACAAACTTCATTGCCACATTCTCTTATTGTAAATTTGGTATGACATCTTAGAGGATTTTTTGTTAAGTACAAAAACCACTTGGCATGTGGCATTAATACCTATACTGGCTTACAAAACCAATGAAAATAAAAACATTTCCAATAGCTAGTTAAAGAAGAAAACAGCAACTGCTGACTTCAGATAAATAGAGAACTTGTTCTGCTACTGTCTACCCCTTTATATCAGTCTCAATCCTATGGCTGCTTTCTTTTGATATCTTCAGAATTTTTCACAAAATATATCAGTAATATCAAATTATAACTTCTTTTATGAGAAAGAGTTACATTTTCAACATCAAAAATGGCAAGAAAATAGTTTTCTAAAATGGCTACAAATGCACTAAAGATGTCTGTAAACTTACGGGAGAAAAAAGAAAGAAAATAGATGTGGTCTAAAAAGGATGGTTGAAACAAAGAAAATATTAATGTGGGTTTTTTAATTGTCAAGAAAAACAATAAAATAACCTTGTGAAATGTATGCATCCATTACATAAGTCAGGCTACTTCCTATATGACATTAAAGCTGTGGTAATAATCACATGGTACTCCTCTGTCTTTTTCCTATCACATGATAATTTCTGCAGATCTCTCCATGGAATTGATGTGGAAGGGAAAGAGAGTAGAGGGTAACTCACATTTATGAAAAGACATCTCACCTCCCAATCTGAATAAACAAGTTTCAGAAACCTCACAGAAGAAAAGTTACTAGGAATGGTGCTTAAAGTATTCTAATGAAAGTTGGCTTCAGTGAGACACTACAGGAGTGAGAAAACATAAAGGACACCCATTTGTGGGACAGCAGGGTCTGTAAGATAATTTGGCTACAAATCAGTCACAGAGTACTTACATTATGAGTTACAGTCACTGCAAGCCCAAGTATTACACAGAATCCATGGGATATTTACAGCTTATGAATCTAAAGACATTGCCCCATAGAAACTGAGGAGACAGTCATAGGAAATGTGCAAGCTGGAGGCAAAGTGAAACATTTGTGAAGCTCCAGAACTATTCAAAAAGCTGCATGAAATAGAATGATGATGATACTGTAAATTCACATTTACTTTTTATTTTTGTCATTTTATATAAGGATCCTGGAAGTAGAGGAAAGACTCACAGTTCACTTAACAGTCTTCCACAGTGCTGGAAGTTTCATCTAGATATCTTAAATTTACTTATTAGGCCAGATAATCCCTTTCAATAAATTTCATTGCTACAGTGTACTCACTGCTGTAGCCTTCTCCTTTCAATTCTACTCAAACATCTGAATAAAAAGAAAAGTAATGTGAACATAAAATTCATGCTCTTTTCTTTAACCAAACTGATCTGGACAGACACTAGAATGCAGGTAAGTGTCCAGCCTAAGGCTAGGTACTGCAAAATAAATTAATGTATAGGAGTGTATGTAATTTCCTGAAAATTTCTACCACGACATCAAAAGTCAAAGCAGATCATGGGAATGCCTTTCCCTTGGCAAAATGCCACTGATTTCCAAGGCATGAATTATATGGAATCAATCACTCTGATACTGGGTAGCTTCCCTTCTAATAAACCTTTCTACATCTAATGTGCAACAGGGCTTTATATTAAAGTGCTAGATATTACAGTAATCTGCAGAAGCACTAAAACTGGGGAGCAAAATCTTTGTATTCTAAAGTATACTTAGGAAATGTGATTCCTAATAATTAGATCAAAGTCTCTCTAAAGTGGTTGTGAAAAGGGAATAACATTTCATACATTTGTGCCTCTAGGCCATAATACCAACCCCAAGGATAAGGCAAACAGTGACACATGTAGCATTTGTGCTGGACAAGCCACTTTCAGCAGCTGCATGCCAACCCTGAGCATGCATCTTTTCTCCAGACAGGCAAGGAAAGGACATGAAATGCCAATGGACCAAAGGTGCTCTCCACAGCTTGCCCTACTTTCAGTGCGTTTTGCAGAACCACAATAAGCAGGGTTAAATAAGAGAATTTAAGATTACTGAATGAGTGGGAGTTGTGCTTCGTGAATGTGGGAATTTGTGTGGGAACAGCTAGCCAGATTCCCCCAGGGTTTAGAATGAGATCAAGGTACAGGGTAAGAGTGAGGAGAAGGGGCTGGAGGCTGCTACCTGTCTCCCATATTTGACAGCATCTGTCAATTCCAGCTACTTGAGCCTCTTCTTTGTTCATACCACTTGTGGTGCCAAAAATATGTCACATTAAGAGTCTCAACCAGACCAGAAGGCAAGTCTCCCCTGCACTCAGCTGCCATTTCCTCAGCACTCTGCTGTCAGACAGAAGACATGTGAGTAGGTAGCTTGCTTGTCACCACAAACATCTTCCAGATACATCACTTGTCTCACTGTGCTCTTACAGACAGGCTCTGTGGTCCCCCACGTGCCCTACAAAGTAGGAGCAGTTTGCATCTGGCTGAGGTGGAAATGGCCTTGCACTTACCTTTAGACTCACACTGCATCTATATGTGTGACATGGCTACAACAGTAAATTTCCTACTCACATTACAAAAGACAGAAGAACAATACTAAGCCATGGCAGTTTCTACCAACAGGTGTAATTGCTATGTTTTCTACGTACAAGTACAGCTTATTGAAAATGAAAATGAAAATTTCTTTCCCACAAACAGAGGACCATGGAGGTTCAGAAAAAATTACCTTCCTGCTTCCCACAATGTAGTACTTCTTAATACTACATAGATTTTTTGAAAGAGAGCTGGCTAATTTATATCTTGAAGTGACACAAATGAGGAGCAGCTAAATCTCCTGGGCTAAAAATCTTTATGAAACTTCAGAAAGCCAAGCTCATACAAGTTTGGAGGCATATTTTTTTATAGACTACTGGTAAATGATAAGTTAATGAAAGTCTTTCATGCTGAACTTAGAGCTATGAGGACTAGAGCAGACAGCAGATGGTCTTTCTTACATGAAAGAGACAATCACTGTGACTGTGAAAGGCTACACTTTGTTTGCCATCCCTCTCAAAACTAACAAATGTCCTACAGCCTCTACTGTCCCTGCATTACAGGATTTCTGCTGGCCAGCCAATCCTTGCTTTTTGCCAAGAGATGCTGAAATTTTACCTGCAGGAATAGACAGATAAAGGTAAATGCTAATTGCCTGTCTGTACATTGCTTTTTGCCACAGTTGTTGCTGTATCTGGACACAGGCTTCCATAATGCTCCTTTTGGTCAGAATGAAGACAAAAAGTAGGTTCTTAAATACAAATATATTTTAAAGTTGTGTAATACATAAGTAATAAAATATTAAGGGTGAAATGTAGGGTGAGACATGATGAAAAGGTAAAACAAGGAAAAATCATACCTGATAAAGGTGTTTGAGAAGAAATAACCCTGACTGTAATAGTGAACACAATTTCAGATTATACAGTATGACCTAGTCTTCATTAAACTGTTGGTTTTGTTCTGTTATGAACAGTTTGGTTTAGTTTAGTTTGGTTTGGTTTAGTTTCCATTAAAATTACCTCTATTGCAGTTTAGATAAAAATTTGGCTTACATTTCAAAAGACCTATGTAAGACATGAATCTGGAGAGAATCAAGTTCTAAATAGCAAGACAAGATGGCCAGAGCAATTATAGGGAGGAGAAGTGCATAACCCACACACAAATTCCAGTACCTTTGAAGTTAAAAAGCTTCTTGAGGTATTCTAGTTCTAGACTTGGAAAAACAGAGCTGTTTATACATTGCAACATTACCAGAGAGTGAATAGAAGTCACAATACATTTTGAAATTAAAAGGTATTCCTGGCTGAAGATGTACATTTCTGATAATTTCCAAACTCCTCTCTCATGTACCATGAAACTATTCTCTAATATTTACAGCCACCTAAAATAACAACTGACCAAAGAGCAGGTGAAAACTTTGAAGCTTCAGATCCATGCAGCAACATAAATAAAACCTTTCCAAAACTCTCAATCTACAATCTGATCAGCCAGGTATACAATCATGCCTCTCAGACAATAGAAGACTACTTATTTAATTCAGAAACACCTAGAGAATTCTGTTTTGTAACCTTTTTGCACTCTGTCTTTCCTAAAACCTCAAGCCTTTCCCTCCATTCATACAATTCACACTGAAAATACCTTATGTTGCCTCCTAGAAATTTAAAAAATTAAATAGGAGAAAACTGCCATGAAACTGGAAGGCCTTAAAAAACCTGAGTCTTGCATTTTGGATTGCAGTCACGCATTGAACCATATTGCAAAGTGCATGTACATCAGTGTTTTCTTCCGATCAGCTGACTCTTGATGCTGTACAAAAAAAAATTAAAGCTTTAATTTTTTTTTTTTTAATGTTGAGAATATAATATCAGTCACCAGTTTTCCCTTTAAATAATCTATATGGCTTGGTTAAATTAAAAATTCCAATGGAAAACTTGTCCAGAAATGTTTATCTCCCCCCCAAAATAAGTATTGGAATGATCAGTGAATTCTCAGTCAGTGTTTAATTTGCCTTGGGTTTTCTTTGTTTCTGATACTTTTATGGCTATATGGTTTTCAAATAAAAGATAGAAACAGATTATGAAGAATTCACCGGGAGCTTTTGAGGAAGGAAATTGAAACCATCAGCCAGATATGAAAGCTGTTGAAATTAGTAATTGCACAGAGCACAAGGAATGGACTGCAATTCCCAGAAGATTGCATGTAAAATGCAATACTTAAGTATCATGAACATGGCTGACTTTTTTTTTTCCAGACTTCATTCCTATTCCAGTATTACAGAGGTGCCACTTACAGTTGTTATTCTGATCGCTCACAGCAGCACTTCCCATGTGTATGTGCTACACTGATTTTAAATTGATCAGAAAATGTCAGGACCCAACAACTGGATAACCTGCAATGGATAACCTACAACTTCTTCACAAGCTGGTTGCTAATGAGGCAAGGCTGCAGTTTGGTGAATATTTATTTCAGAAGAAATGCTTTACTAAACCCCTTTGTGATAGTAGAAACAAACAGACAAGAGAATTTATCAGAATTAAGACATCCAAAAAACTTAATCTACATGAGTTCCCTGAAGGGGCCGAAAGCAATGTCAAGAACTAATTATGCTAACATAACACTGCAAAAAGAAGTGACTGTCAAACTCTGACCAAGATACCTTACTGGTGACTTCAGAGATTTCATCTGAAATCCTTCTCAGCTTCATTGTATATTTAAAACGATATTACTTATTGACCTGAGCTTCTCAGAGCTACTCGTATTTCTGATTTGATTTTAAACACAGAAAAAGACTTTTATTCTCTTCAACATCAAACGCCAAACACCTCTAACAAAACAGTAGCATCCAAGGACACCAATCCAATTGTTACTTAGTGAAAAAGTGTCTACCTTCATGTAAAGCCTTGTAGTACTAAAGACAAAGAAGGGAGTACTATAAAACACAGGATATTTACTGTGCCGTTTCCTCAATTCTAGGTTAATAACAAATGAGATGTAGTCCCAAGATCATACTTTCAACAGGAAATCCTACTAACAGGCTATACAGGTCTTCTTTAAGGGCAACTCCTCCTGCACCTGGGGAGGTTTCTAGAGGTTTCTCCAGGATGAGAGCACAATCCCTGAATGGCATTGCAGCCTTCAAATACATCGAACAGTCCTGCCAGTTTTATGTCATCAGCACACCTGCTGAAGGTACACCCTGTCCATCATCACGGTAACAATTCGTTACTAGTTCTTAGTTACTAATGAAGCTATTAAACAGGCTCAGACTCAGTATTGTCCTCAGGGAGCACCAATTGATACTGACCTCAAATTAGTCTTTGAGCAAGTGACCACCTTTCCACCAGGCCAGGCATTTCAATGTGGAAGCCTATCCAGCTGGTCAGGCGTGAACTGCTCCTGACGAAGCCACACAAACAGCTTGCCATGATGATCTTGTCAGCTGGCCTAGAAACAGTTTCCAGGGACTAAAGTGACATTTGATTTCTGCCAATATTCAGGTGTTTCTCCCAGACACCGTGATCAATCATTGCAAGGCATTTTTATTGCAGGGAAGGGAAGTTCAGGGAAAAAGGGAAGGGAAAAAGAAGGGATGGGAAGGGAAGGGAAGTTCCGGGAAGGGAAGGGAAGTTCCGGGAAGGGAAGTTCCGGGAAGGGAAGGGAAGTTCCGGGAAGGGAAGTTCCGGGAAGGGAAGGGAAGGTGCGGGGAGGTGCGGGC
>VWZP01001885.1:133862-160239 GCA_013396995.1 Dicaeum eximium
GGGAAGTTCCGGGAAGTTCCGGGAAGTTCCGGGAAGTTCCGGGAAGTTCCGGGAAGGGAAGGGAAGGGAAGGGAAGGGAAAAGAGAGGTCTGAAGTCTTTTCTCAATTACTTTGAAACTGAGAGCTCTGAGTATTTTGGTTTAATAAAATACTTCAACTAGTCCAAAGAGGAAAAGGAATCATGGGATATCTTCTGAGCAGAAACTTTTCTACAGCAAGACTTTCTAACATATACAAGGCATATTTATAGCATAAAAGCAGATATATATTTCATCATATCATATATATTTTATCATATCATTTTTTCCATATCAAGGTGTCATCAAAGATCATTCAATGCAATTAAAATACTATTGCTTTCCTTATACTTTCATTCCTGAATAATGAGCTACCATGATATGCCAACGTGTTCTTTGACAGATAGTTTCCTTAAGCTATGGAAAAAGTAAACCTGGCAATACAGACCTCCTTAAAATGTAAAAGCAAAATCATATTTTTTTTTTTTTTTTTTTTTTTTTAATTGGCCTAATGTCCTTTAGTTGCCTGGTTGTATCAAGTGTTGCCAGTAGTGGTTCCTGAAGTTGCCCATATGTGACCACGGAACTCACCTTCTCTGAATGCCCTCAGAGCAAATAGATGACCTGCCCGACTTCTCTGGTGCCAGGGCAGCACTGCAAGCTTGGGATCAACTTATTTGCAAATATTTATCTTGACAGAAAGTTGTATAGATACCACAGGTGAAAGATCATTACCATTTTGAAATCAGCAAACACTGAATAAGAATGAAACACTGAATAAGATTTTATCCATTTAGAGCCCTACAGTATAACAAATTGGTTTTTGCAAATGTATTATTTTATGTCATTACATAATACACAGGCTCAAAGGCTGATTGTGCTTCAAATTGTCTAAACCTATGTAACAAATGAAAAAAAACCCGCAATGTTGTATATGTAAATTTGAACTCAAATATTGCTCTTGTATAGACTAAAACTGATTTTCAGTTCTCTAAGATTATATTCTTCTTTATAGACCTGTTCACCAGGATTTGGCAGCTAATTTAATTTCTTTATAAATGTCACTGTTGATTTTAGGAAAAGGCTGGAAGCATTAGTGAAAAATAGAAAGTCTGAACATAGCCAAGGCAATATGTTTAAGATATAATTGCATTTTAGATATAAAAAGTGTTTTTACTAAGATTTTGCTGAACCTTGAGTAGTTATGTTGCAGCTGGCAAGAAAACAGAAGCTTCCAGGGAACAGTAAGAGACAGTAATGATCCTTTCATATTAATGACAGTCAGCAGATAATGAAAACACCATGCAAATCGCCTTTTTACACTCAGCAAAACCATAGCTGTTAATGGACCAGTGAAGTGAAGAAGAGAGCGAGCTGTAGTAGAGAATGTAGTCACAGCTGGAATCAGTCCAAGTAGCAGATTCAGCTATTGAAAAGAGAGGAGACTCTTCCTGAATTGCTCAGTGTACAGTAGTTACTCTAGAAGTACAGAACTAGAGTTATGCTGAGTTAGAGTTCTGAGGACCAGTTCAAATGAGGTCTCAAACTCAGTGGAAAAAACCCTTATTTTCCAACCTCCTCCCACTCATTATGAAGCAGGAGCTAATTTGTGCAGAAGGAGTGACACCAAAAAAGCATGAACATTGTTAGTAATTGCTGACTTCTCATTAAGAGTTGCTGAAGTACCCATTTGCCATCTGGACCTCTCTAGAGAGGTTTGCTGTCTAGTGGGGCTCACACTCCCAGTGTCACAAAGAGGCTGCCACACCTGGTAAAACCAGAGGACTATCATGCACTCCTACTCTTCCACACAGGGCCAAATTAGGCTGCAACAAGGAGTTTGCAATGTATCAAAAGGGCCTTCACATCCTTCAGAAAGATGTTGAAGGGAGCAGAACCGTGGGTAGTGTTCTCCTCTATACCCTAGCTCGAGACTGGGGAGTCAGAAAGAAGATGATCAAGAGAATGGTTGACTGCATGGCTGGTGTCATGCTCAGGGTTTTGGCTTCTATGGTCTAGGATGCACCCTTGAGAAACAGCTGGCAGTCAATGGGGCTCACCTGACTGGGTGAGATGAGCATGTTCTGGAGAGGAAACTGTCTGGGCTTCTTGGCAGAGCTTTAAACCATACTCAGAAAGGGAAAGGGATATATATCCAAGTGTCAGAGAGGAACAAGGAAACAACACCACTTCCAGGAAACAGCAAGGAAATACCTCTAAATAATCAGCAAGAATTAGGGAAGGATTCTCCCAAAAGGTGAAGAGATCTCCAGCCCAGAAGAGACTGTATGTATGTAGGTCAGAAAATAAATTCCAAGGAGAGTGTACTCCCATCTCTGGTATCTGCATCTGGTATCAAAAGATATGGAGAAGGATGGAATACTCAAAAAGCTCTTTGCTTCAGTCTTCACCCACCACTAGACACCCCATGTCTCTCAAGTCCCTGAACATCTAGGTGGGTTGGGGGAGTGAGTTCTCTCCCACTGTCAATGAAAAGCAGGCTTGAGATCACTTGATGAAGCTGATTAATCACAAGTTTACAGGACCTGATGACATGCATCTGGGGTCCTGATTGGTGATGTTGTTGCCAAGCACTTCTCCATCCTATTTGAAGAGTCATAGTGATCCAGTGAAGTCTCCAATGTTTGGGAAAAAAGGAAACATCACTCCTGTTTTTAAAAAGGGGAGAAAAGAAGACACAGAGAACTGTAGAGTGGGGAGTCTCACTTCTGTGCCTGGGAAGATCATGCAACATATCCTTCTAGAAAGTGTTTTAAGGCACATAAAATACAAGGAGGTGATCTGAGGCAGCTAGCACAGGGACTGCCAGTAGCAGAGAGGTGGGATGAGCCAGGCTGACCCTGCAAACTCCACACCCCCTCCCTCAAGTCCAGCTAAAGATGATAACCCTTCTGCTTCTGGCCCTAGCTGAACCAAGGTCCCACAATAATGTGGGTGGTATCGATGATGATAGGGGGTACAGAGACGGGGAGACTGAACAGACCCCAAAATTTGAGTCGCGTCAGAATCCGGAATCCGATCAGAATCCAATTTTATTGGGAACTTACAAGGACTTATATCCTGTTTCAGGAGACTAACAATGTTTAGTACAAAGATTAGGTAACAATCAAATACACAAACTTATGCATATCACAACATTCCTTTGGCTGACAGTGGTTAATGAAATTTCCTTTTCCTGGATAGCTGTCTGATAGGATCTTCTTGCAATCTTGACTCAATCTCAGAGTTCCATTTGCTTTTGCTAAGGCATTTTGTTTATCAGGTCCTTTATACTAATAACGTCCAAGGTGCTATCAGTCTTGTCCATCCCCACAGGTGGATGGACAGTCCTATAAACTACACCCCTGTTTTCCTATAACCACAACACTAAGGGCAAATTTCACCTGACCAAACCGGTGGCCTTTTGTGATGGAGTGACTGCAAAGGTTGAAAAGCAAAGACTGATCAATGTCATCTATCTAGGCCTCTGTATGGCCTCTGACCCTGTTCCACACAACATCCTTGTCTCCAAAATGAAGACTAGTTGTCTTCAAATTGGACATGGATTTGAAGGGTGGGCTGCTTGGTTTTGTCCAGCAGAAGGATTTGCTGGACAGACACATCCAGAGATTTGAAGTCAAGGTCCAGGTGGAGCTGATGACAAGCGATATTCCTCAGGTCTCTGTGTTGGGACCAGTGCTCTTCAATATCTGTCTCAGCTACACAGACAGTGAGGTCAGGTTCTCTCTCAGCAAGTTTGCAGATGAAACAAAGCTGAGTGGTATTGTTGACATACCTGAAGAATGGGATACGATCCAGGAGGACCTGGACAATGTTGAGAAGTGTGCCCATGAGAACCTCATGAGATTGAATAGGGCCAGGTGCAAGGTGATGCATCTGGGTCAGGGCAATCCCAGACATGAACACAGATGGAGAAGTCCTTGGGAGCAATCCTGATGAGGACTTGGGAGTTGCTGTGAATGAAATGCTGGACATAAGTAAATAGTCTGAATCGCAAGCTAGAAATACCAACTGTGTCCTGAGCTGCATCAAAAGCAGCAGGGCCAACAGGTTGAAGAGGGTGATTTTCTCCCTCTACCCTGTCCTTGTGAGACCCTACATGGAGTGCTGCATCCAGCTCTGGTGTCTGCAGCACAGCAAAGATGTGGACCTGTTGAGAGGGCCATAAACACAAGCAGAGGGTTGTCTTCTATGAAGACAGGCTGAGACAGCTGGGGTTGTGCAGCCTGGAGAACAGAAGACTTTGGTGAGATCTTATGGCAGACTTGCACTACCTTAACAGGACTTTAAAAAACAGGGAAAGCTATTTTTATGCAAGTTCATAGTTTTAGGTCAAATGGGGAACAATTTTAAAATTTATATTAGAATTAAACTAAACATTAGAAGAAATTCTTTACCAGAGTGTGATGAGTCACTGGAACAGAGAAATTATGGATGCCAATCCCCGAAAGTGTTTGGTGCCAGGTTGGATAGAGGTTTAAGTAACCAAGTCAAGTAGAAGTTGTCTCTACCCATGGCAGGGAGAGGTGAAACTAGGTGACCTACAAGGTCTTTTCCAATCCAGTCCATTCTATGATTCTATGAAAAATTCCACAAACCAGGACCTAGAGCCTACATCATCAAGAAAAGGCCATTTCATTTTTCATTTGCTTGGTGCTTCCTTTGCAGAAAGTAAACACAGTAAATCAGTTCTGATGTTTCATAAATGCTCAAGAGGGGAAAAGAAAGAATGTGTTGTACAGTGTTAACTGTAAACTAAGCCAATATCTGGTGCAAGACAATGCTATTTCTAGATAGTCGTTAATTAAATGAGATTGTTTGCTATCCTTATACGTTTGTCTTCCTGGCTATCCTTAGAAACAAAGCCACAATACAGAATAAGGAAAAGGAGCAAAATTAAATGTGATTTTCTAATTTACTTTTGCACATTGAGCCTATGAGTATTTTAGAGGACACATTTCAATTCCTCCCAGTCTTGCTGCTTTGAAACAGCAGCTACTTGTAAAGTAGAGCGAAGTATTGAGTTTTAGGAGGTGTAGTGTTTGGCAGCTGTAGAAAATGCAGTGCAGAAGAAAATACACATTATTTTCCTGAAGGTATCTAACTACCTGACATCAGAAGCTTGTAAATAACATAAATTGCCATTGTACACAAAATTGCTGTAATTCATAAAATTATTCACTTTCAAAAATTGAAAAAGTATTAAACATGCAAATAACAGGATTCTCTTTGGTAATGTTGTTTTCTAGTGAAATATAATAGTTTAAATTATAAATGCTAGTAAAACAGGTAGAAAAGCAATACAATTAGATCTAATTTTAAAAAATTCTCATCTATGGATAACATTTGAGGAAGCAATGTTCCGCAACAGCTAGGAATAACAGCTGTCAGCCCTGTGGAGGACTTGGGGATACTAATGAATGTGAAATAGACCATGATCTAGTTATGTGTTGGTGTAGCCCAGAAAACCAGCCCTATCCTGCAACAAAAGGAGCAAGGCCAGCAGGCCGAGGGAGGTGAGTCTCTCGTCTGCTCTCCTGTGACTCTGCCTGAAGTACTGCATCATTCCTAGCACAAGAAAGATATAGCCCTGTTCGAGCAGATCCAGAGGAGGGCCACAAAAATCACTGGAACACCTCTCCATTGAGGAAAGAGCTGAGAGAGTGGAGGCTGTTCAGCCTGGAGAAAAGAAGTCTTATTGCAGCTACTCAATATAAATAGGCTTATGAGAACACTGGAGAAAGACATTTTTAACAGGTTTTAAGTGACAGGACAAAGGATAAGTTTCAGTAAGAAACTGAAATAGGGTAGATTGAGTTTTAGTTAGATCTAAGGAAGAAATTCTTTATTACAACATTGGTGAGTCACTGGATATTGTAGGTGTCCCATCCTGGGAAAAATTCATGGTCAGCTTCAACAGGGCTTTGAAAAATCTGATCTAATGAAAGATGTCCCTTTTCTATGAGAGAGTGATTGGGATAGATGATCTTTAAATGTGCCTTCCAATGAAATCAATCTGTGATGCCATGAAAATTGTATTGAAAGATGTCTGAAGTCAAGTTTGAGAACTCTGTTTGGAACCCCTGTATACTACTGACCTTGCATTTTCCCTGACTTAATTGTTACAGATTTTTTTTTTTAACCGAAGTGTTAACCTGAACCTAAACATAGCTGGTGATTGAGAATTTGTGTTTTATAAGTCATCCCATTATTACATTTATGGAAAAACAGACCTTTTGTTTTTAATTCAGATATGTGAATTCAAGTTTTAGCCTTCTGCCTTATGTTTGCCTACTGCATTGTAAAATCCTGTTTCTAGACAGTGATCTTGCATTTATAAATACTGACAAGCAAATGGACTTGTGAACAATGCTGTTCAATGAACTTAAAAATGTATGGGTTTTACTTATGCTAATTTTTTGTTTCTGTCTCCAAATTATTTGTAGCACTCTTATCTGTGAACAGCAAAAAATTTTTGATTAGCAGCAATGCTAAGGACTAATACAACTCTCTTTTCATGTACTTTCTGTTACATATCCAATACTGCTGATAGTAGAATTTGCACTGGCACTTTTGTTAACTGTGTTTGCATCCTAGTTTTTTGTAGTTACAACTCCATGCAATAAACACAGCCTTTGTGATTTCCATTCCTATAATTTTCAGTGGATCATATTAGACAATGACAGAATTCTAGAAATTTAATTTCAAGCAATATCAGAACATATGTCTTACAGAAGTTTTTTACATCAATATAAATAATTAATCAAATAAATTTATAATTTCAATAAAATAAATTTTGGTATGATAGTTTCACATAGTGTAATTTCTCTAAGTCCATTTTGACACTATTTTATTCTATTTCAATTTCTTCATAATAATAAAATAATTGTCTTCTATTATTCTGCTTCGTATCAATGTGAATTTTTCTTATTTTTTTAAACCTCCCCCTGGATCAGAACTTGCCTAAAATCTGCATTAACACCTAGAGACCAATTTGAGCGAGATTCAATTTGATAGTAATATAAATGCAGAAGACTGTAAGTGGAATAAATAACACACCTACTATTTATTTTTTTCTTTTAAAGGATTGAATGCTAGAATGTTAAAAAGAAAAGAAAACATCTAAAGTTCTTTTTCTGTATGGAAGCCTGGGGAGCATATCCTTCATTGCTTTGCTTTTTAAATATGTTTACTTAAGTGACATTCTACTGCACAAAACTGAAAATAGCTCATCCATAACAAAAAAACAAAGATGTAAATATTGTCTCACCTAACTGCACTCATAAGTTTAGGGCCATAATTTGAGTGTAATTTGAGTCTCAGTTCTCAAAGTCTCAAGTCTTTTTAGATTAAAAAGATAGCTTTATTAAACAAAAAGTACATGTAAAACTAGGTTTCTGAAACTCTACTTTATATACACAGAATATTAAACAGCAAGCAAAATAATTTTTTACCAGCAAACTCATTCTTACACAACTTGGAAAATTCCAACAAATGTCCACAAAATCCTGTGATCTGAAACCATTAATATAAGACCTGTATCATCATTTTGCTGATAGTATTAGCTGACACTGCTTAGTACCTTAAAATCCTACTTAGTAGACTACTGTACTATAAGACTGCTTAGCACAGAAATTTCAATCACATTGGCACTTGAATTTGCAGAAAGGTAAAAGCTTAAAATGTGCTTGAAAAAAAGAACTGCCACAGTTTCTATATGTAAAGTTGTTGAAACTTATCTAAACTGAAAATTCCAAGAAAAATTTTCTTGCAGAACAGGATGTAAATGCAAACTATGGGTGTGTTCTTATTTGAATATTGTAAATACCTAAATCTGTCTTTGGTCTTAAGAAAACAACATTCATTTTCTGAATCAGTCTATCCCCTTTTATAAAATCAAATTTCTTCTTAAGATCATGTTTTGTGTTTCACTTTTTCAGCTACAGCATACAATGTCTTCATTCTTCAGCTATGCCTGTGTATACTTAATTACAGTGAATATTTACTTTCAGCAGGTCTCCATGCAAATTAGTTGCTGCTGCTGTGTACTTGAAAATAAGCATGTTGACTTAAAATGTGAAACAGCATCTTATGAAGGTTCTACTGCTCCTTGTTTTATCTGTAGTTACTTGAAAAGACTACAGAAACAACTAAATAGTTCAATATTATTTTGATGTCATTCTGGCCATCTATATTTTCATGTGTTTACTATTCAGGTGGATTAAAAGAGAGTTACTCAGATATTCAGTAGAGATCTAGAGATTTTTAATCTTCAGAGCTGGAGACTGAGCATTACTTTTGTAGTGTAGGAAGGAGTAGACTCTGCAAAAAGAGAAAAAAGAAATAAATCTCAGACTTTAGCTAGGTAATCCAGTGCAAATTAATGAAGCCCTTAGCTAGAAACAGCTGGGTTTGGTCTTGTATCAAAGGTACTCTACAAATTATCTCTGTGCTATCTTTCAGAAATTCTGCTGGTTCATATTTTATTGAAGATATTCCTTCTACAGTCTGTTTTTCAAAAGCAGGTATTGGCATAAGCTATAGCACAAAAGTTCAGAAGCAGGAAACTCAAAGGTGATTCATGATCCAAACTCCTCATAAAAAGCAGGGAAGTAAGTTCTGTCTAGGAAGGAAGAAAACTGTATCCTTGAGCTGCTTTGCCCCAGAAGAGCATAACCTGGCCTATTCTCAATAGGGTTGAATGCAGGTTTCAGGCAGCCTGTCAGACTTCCATGTTTCCTAAGACTGTAGATACAACTCCATCACTACATGTTTTATGGCTGTCTCTAAAGCCAGATTATGACCTTAGTTTTTCCTCCACTGCTTTCTTCTCTCCATTTTAATCACTGCTGTTACCAATTATCAGAATCCAGCACTTTGAGAGCAGACTTCAGTTTAGAAATAGACAGAATGAACATTCATATGCACAGCTTATAGATGTTAAGGAATAGAAGTCCAGCATGTGAACATAAGAAGTATTATGAAGCCACAACCTTCCTTTATATTTCTCTTATAACAGGTTTTGTAGGACCACTGTATAGACCACTTAAATTAAATGCAAGGAATGAAAGCTACTGTAAGATTCATTCCACAAAAAATCCTTTCCACACACAAACTTTTAAAGGAATTAAAATGAGCCTATGGGGTATTCTGTCTCACAGGAAACTTTCCCCCTTTTTTCCTAAGAAATCTTACTAAAGAACATTCAAGAGAGCAAGGATTTCTCAATGATGGTAAATATAAAACAGAATAGCAACATGAAGCAATATGTAAATTTTCAGGTGCTATGTAATAAAGATAAAATCAGGTACTTTACGGTAACTGTACAGTGGTTAAATAGTTAGTACCTTGAAGTAGATAATATTGTCAAAGAATATTATACCAATACAATGAGACTTTCTTATATACACTGTCCTTCTTTTTGAGGAGAAGAGGCACTTCTCCAGGAATTCAAAATCCCTAATACTAAGCCCAAGAGAAGTAAATCTAGACAATGAAAATGTTCTTTGTGTACATCATCAATCAATTAAGGTTAAGGTGTAAACCAACACAATTAATTTTGTATACATTTGTTCAATATCAAGGCTCTTAATTAGGGTTCAAATTTTAACAAAATAGATTTGGCATTTCACTATTAGTCTTACTTAATACCATAAAAGACAACTAGAGTTTAAGGGTATATTGCTTGTCCTCTTAAAAATGAATGTTCACAATATATGTCTGCATTTATATTCAAGATAGCAGGAAGCTTACTGCAAATTTACACATACCCCTTTCCCTTAGGTCTTCAATGTATGCTTTCATAAACTCTTTCTCAACTTGCTCACGTTCACGTTCATTTTCTATAATTTCTTCAGTGTCTTCACATACAATTGTTTCAACCGGACTGTCCTTGAGACTTACAAATCTAGAGAGATTAACACACAAATGGATGTACAGGCAGCTGAACATCACTGGTCATCATGAATGACATTCCAGAAATTGCTACCAGAGCCAGAAGCAGAAATGTAAAGAACATTAGCTCAATTCTGCATTATGGCACAGTTGGGATACATCTATTATGATGCTACTATTGACCCAGTCTACCCAGAAATGGCAGTGTAGACACACAGATGCACAATGTGGGTAACTGGTAGATAAAAATCATGAAACTACAGAATTTCCAATCTTTTTAATGCCTCCTTTACCACTCTGATATAAATTGAGTCAGAATTTGTAGAAACTGATGCTGGTAAAAGCATTTCTCCTGGGTGTATCTTACCTTATCTTCTTAAGAATATTTCCATTTCCCTCTCACTTTTACTTACTTTAAACCTGTAGTTGACTCACAGATGGCTGTGGGTATCTCAACCAGGTCATCACCACTGACAACTAGCAAACTGAGCTTTGGCATATTGACAAGAGCTCGTGGAAGATAAGTCAACTTGTTTTTCTGTAGGAGAAGTGTCTGCAATTCATCTAACCTGTGAAGATGTCAAAGATAAAGATGATGGAAAATATTTATTTCAAACAAGAACATCTAGACAAGATAGTAATACTGACTTGATCTTGTGTATAATAGGAGCGATTGCATGCAACATTTTTGTCTTCTTAAAAAGTCACTCAAGCCCTACTTTCACAAAGTTTCATCAACTTTAATAGAAATCTCCAGTACTGGGTCAGCATTGTAGTATTAATAGCATACTTCTGACAAGTAATGAGAAGGATGCTCAAGTTAAAAGGTTACAAAATTTACTGTGCTTTCATACAGAAAATGTTGACAGAACATGATATAAAGCCTCACCATGTGCATTCTGCAGCTAATGAAAAATACAGTCCACCAGGTCACACTTTTGCCCATATGCTGGTTTCTATGAATTAGGTATGTCTGTGGTAGGCACTACATCTCCATCTATTGTTTTTCACTAGTAATTAATACTGTGGGGAGCAAGAGAAAGATCAGCGCCTCATCAAAAGGTTCTTGCAAGCTGTCCCAATGAAATCAATTTAATGACAGTGTTTTGTGGAGGAACTTTTGTTTTATTTCCCCTGGCTTTTCCTAATGCAATAGAAATTTGTGTCTGTGCCTTTATTCCCTGTATTAGGTAGAAGACAAAAACATAGCAAATTGATGAAACAAATTTGTCTTATTTGACTTGTGGGGTCCATTCCTAAAACACTGTTGGCAGGCTATGCTTATCAGGCCCATGTGGTTTGTCTGAATTCAGGTAAATATATTAAGTAAGGCTCCAGTTTACTGTCAACTCATCTTTATCAATCGCAGACTATTGTAATGGTATTACAGACAATGATAATTCACTGAGGTTCTTTGACACCACAGGCATTGAAATCATCAGTCTGAATGAGAGTATTAGTTTACTGATGTGGGGGTTATCGTGACATTTTTTAGTCTTCTGAATGCACATGAGCCCAAAATCAAGCAAAGAATTATTTTTTGTTGTCTGATTATGATATTCTAGCATCAAATCTGGCAACTCAGTACAAAGTGGAGAAGATGAAATGTAGAAAGGGAAGCTAAGAGAATATAGGTTACAGGAAAAAAAGTTCTTTAAGTTGAGAGGGTATCCTACCCTAAAGAAAAATATCCTCTCAGAAACTCTTTGAAGTTAATTAAATCTCTGTCCAGATTGCCTGGGAAAAAATGGCAAGTTTATGTTGTTGGTTGTGAATTACTAACACAAGTTAAGACCAGCACTGCTGTCGAAGTAACCTGTGATTACACAATGTCCCAGAAAAGTCTTTTTGCCTGGCAAAAAAGGCCTTGTGAAAGTTAGGAGTGAATGAGTTTTCTGCAAAGTTTCTTCTGCCCCAGGGATTTCTATTCCCAGATAAATAAATATCTTGAATATTTTTAAAATAAATTTTCATTAATATGTTTGGGTTTTTTCACTTAAGGCTAGGTAGTTTCATAAACCAAGTTGCTGCAGCACTCTAGAGTGAATAGATAAGCTCAGGGATAAGAAAAGTGCTTTCTCAGGTGAGCAAGTCCCATTAAAAGGATCAGCATGATTTTTTTTTAAAAACTGGTTCAAAGTGGTTATCTAAACTGGGAGACTGAGTATTTGTGCACATATTCATATTTACTTCAGAGTAGAAGAGGAGGATTGTCAATGGGGTTTTCGAGTCTTATCAATATTTTTCTTTTTTACAAACAAAGTTTATCAGTCTCTTTGAGTAACTTAAATATGCTTTAGTTCACCTTTGCCTCCTCCCCATCTACCCTCCAGAGAGTTGCTGCTGCCAATTCCATGTGGTGAGTCCCCTTTGCTGGAACTGGAGCAGAGTATAACTGGTGGACTTCCCAAAAAACAATGTCGAGATAAAATGACAAATTATTATGAAAGCAACAAAAAATATATTTTGTTAACTGACTGCCATCAATGAGCTAGTAAAATTAGTTTTTTTCTCAGATCCAGTCCATCAATAACAGAAATGTTTACATGCAAAAATACCTGATATATTTCCAAATATGACTTTCTATCAACAGTGTCCCTTGGAAGCTTGTTACTTTCTAAATTCACTTAAGAGTTCCGATACCTGTCATTTAATTAAAACATAAACTACCTGTCTATGTCTTCTGGGAGATCTTTCAGGCTGTTGCTGCTAATATCCAACCACTGTAAATTAGACATCCGGAGTACACAAATTGGAATAGAATGGAACTTGTTTGCTGACACATCCACAAATGTGAGTTGTTTCAGGTTACTTAGCTAGAAAGAAGTGGCACTTTATTTTAGTAACTTTTTTCAAATACAAGGAGACATTTCATTCATCAACCATTT
This sequence comes from Dicaeum eximium, assembly GCA_013396995.1. NCBI lineage: Eukaryota > Metazoa > Chordata > Aves > Passeriformes > Dicaeidae > Dicaeum > Dicaeum eximium. The sequence goes on from VWZP01001885.1 coordinate 146,683, forward strand.
TTATTCTTCTAAAAGCATTTAGAAAGATAAGAATTCATTATTTTTTGCTCAACCATTTTGCCAGCCTTGTCTCTTACTCATCATTTTATAAAAAAAGTAATTTAGAAATCCCTACCCCCCAAATTGTTCATCACCTTTCTAACAGCATCAGGGGATTGAATGAAATTTTTATTCTTTAAAACCCTACAGGTTTAGATGACAAGTCTGGAACCAGAAAATTAGTTCATTCTGAAGTAACAAAAGACAATTTTTATAACTAATAGATACCAGGTTACCATTCTCAAAATCAGAGATTTGATAACCCCTACCAAAATTACAAAGATTCCCTTCAATATAACTCTACTGTGCACTGAGAGTGTAATACTAGGACATGATTAGAAAATGAAACTATCCGTTTCAGCCAACAGATAATTAGGTCCAATATTTTTCAAAGATCTTCAAAAACATATCTTCCATACTGCAAACTAAATATATAATAAAGTATACTAAATATTTTTATTGGAATAATTTTCAAAGGAATTCTATTTTTAAGTAATAAACACTAAATGCAATGAAGATTAAGTACAAATGTAAAATATACCTGTTAAAGAAATTAATGAGTTGAGTTCTCTGTGTAGTGAATCAATTGTGCACTCTACCAGTGTTCATAAAACCATGCAGCTAGCTAAAGTGAATGTCAAAGGTGTATAAATGATAACAAAAAAAGTATTATAGAATAGAAATTCTATTTCTGAGATTCTAATCATCAGTCACCATCACAATCAAACTCTACAGATCATGATACAAAAAAAAAGTAGCAAAAAAATTTCCTTGGCCTTTACCTGAAGGTACCTTAAAATATAAAAAAAAAAAACCCTCAAACCAAATACATTTACCACTTCCAAGGTGAGCAGAACACATGCAAATGATAAAATATGAAAAAATTATAAAGTAATAAAATACATTCTGAATCCTTGACAATAATTTTTTAATTATTCAGAATTAAGACCTGGGGGTTTTTTTATATTATCTATCCCAGCTCCTTTTTATTGCAATACTGCCAGACTTTCATCTTAATTTGACCCTTGCTATTTAAAATCCTCGTATTCACAGCATGGTGCTGTGACAGAGCTAGCCTTTCTAGAGACTTTTTGATGGTGATTTTTGTGGGGGTATTTTTTAGGGCTTTTTGTTTGTTTGTTTGTTTTTTGTGTTGGTTTTTGTTGGTGGTGGTGTTTCTTTTCCTGGGATGTAGGTTTCTTGTTTGGTTTGGGGTTTTGTGGGGTTTATTTGCTTGCTGTTTCATTTTTTGTAGTTATAGCCTCATAAGCTGCAAAATCTTATCATCTTGAGAAATATTTTCAGGGAGGTTTTCTGAAGCTATCCTATTACAAATGACTATACAATGAAGTTTATCTTTCAAAAACATAATAGAGGTTCAGAGTTCCTGAAGTCAAAGGTATAATTTCAAAATCTCGCCACCATTGTCTTAAAACAGTCCTGGTGAGTCATCACCATGGATATGTCTCACTACAGAGTCAGAGCAGGCAAATACAATTTATTGTGACACTTTTTACTTTCCAGCCATTTTATAATTTTGGAGACTGACTAAAAGCAATGAATACTCCATCATATTCTGTAAATTTTCCAGTCCAGAACCGTTTTTCCAGAAAAACAGAATCTCTCTTTGAACAAGGAAAGCACAGCATCTCTTCTAGAATGTAGCAACAAGACAGTACAGAAAATAACTGGCACCATTTTTATATTGCAATAACTTTGTGGTTTCAAATTGTTATCACAATTTCAAATCCCAAGCAAATATTTAAAGTTTCTCTGAACTCAGAATAACTTGCTAAAACTGCTGATACATGAATTTCAACAAACTGTCCTTCCAAAAATTTTGCAAGTATAGAATTTAAATAATATCCCACAGGCTTAAATGCCATCCAAAACATTCTCAAACCATTCCCAAAGAAGAAAAGCTGCAACCTCTAAATAGAGAGTAGCAGATACATGTTAAAATAGACTTTCTTTACTGTTCACTCAAGTTCCTAAACATTTTACTTCTACATGCAGTCACCTGTCACAGTGAAACAACTCGGTAACATTAAGATTAGATGGTAAATTTATATTTCTTCAACTAGTCTTCCCTTAAAGTGCTTTACAGAATTAAATATTACAAGCAATCTTAATGTAGCAGCATTACTTTTTAAAGAAATATAGCTGTTTCTTCCATTTTTCAAATAGTATGGTATATAGATTTGTTTAATGCTTTAATATTTAGTTAGATTAAAATATACATTTTCAGGAGTTTGTATTCCCATAAAAATGTACAAACCAAACGTAAGGTGATCTACTCTATCAATACAAATTTTGGTTCGGCATGTCACAGAACATTTGGAGCCATGGTTATATTGTGTATGCTCTAAGCCCTCAGTACTTTTATTTTGAGGGTAATATTTCACAAAGCTGTCCATTTCCTAGAGTATGTTGAAACCTAATGGAGTTTTTAATTTAATGTCTTCATGATATGTTGCCAACAAATGCCTGTGATAGATGATACATTGCAAATTATGGCAGCTGTGTGTTATGTTTTCTGAAGAAAACACTCTGTATTTTATTTCTTCTTAAAGGACTGATAGATTTTTGCATCTTTTACAACATTTCATTTTCAAATAAGCATGGCTCCCATATCATTTTTAAGTTATCATTCATTTTTGCTTCATGTTGATTTTTACTGTTTTCCTTTATGATGCAACTTTGAATCAATCACCATATAGGCTTTATGCAAGTTCCATTAAAAAAAGATAGCCATATTTAATACTTTAGCTACCTGGACAGACTTATTGTGCTACTTATGTTTAATCATTCTTGTCATTTTTCTTTGACAAACTGCACCATTTAACTTATCTTCAAAATTTTGTTCATAGAATTAATCCAAATAACATTGTAGAGGTCCACAGCTTCATTTTCTCTCTGGCAGTTAAACGTCCAGTTGAAAGAAGAGGACAGCATGTCCTGGATTGAACTATTATTTGATCAATGGGTGTGGTTTCATTTTTCTTCTGCTTTTTTGCTGTTAAAGGGATTTGCACATAAGGTTGCATGCTTCTTTACCATGAATTGCCTACTATTTAGCATCAACACATTAAACACATTAAAAGGTGTAACACATTAAACATATAAAAGGTGTAAAATTGTGTTAAAATACAATATTTTTCAGTGACATGTAAATAACAGAAACTGCAACCCATCAAAGTCAATACATGATAAGACGTGCAAAGGATTAACTTAGAAATGTCTATCCACGCATTACAAATGCAATTCTGCCCAGAAATTTCAGCAGTGACATCAGAGAAAATTTGTACCACTTCAGTAGTGTAGGCTATCAAATAAATTGTTTCCCATAATTGACACTAATTATCAATCTGCTGAATGTATATAAGATATACTGTAGGATATATCTCTCTGAAAAGAAGCAACTGCTCATACGCTTATCACCAGTCAAACAAAGCTCACCCCAAGCTATGGTATGGATAACATCCATCATCACTGAAGCCCTCCTGAAGAGACCTCTGTAGATTCCTGGAACTTGGACAGTAAATTAAGCCACCGCATCAGGAGCTTGAGATAAGATAAAGGTGGTGCTATTGTCTGAGTGCTATCTCATTGGGAATGGCAACAAAGCTCAGGGAGAAGAATCTATCACTGATAATGACCACAAAAAATGCAAAAATCATGGGCCTCAAGGAAAGTCAACTCAGCAATTGTGCTGAAATCATCTCCATCTGAGTAAAAGGTAATTCCTGCAGGGAAGATCATGAGCACCGACTCACAGCCCACAAAAGAAGAGAAAAACTAAGGACATGGATTTACTGTTATTAGAAGTGAGGTAGTCACATGACCAATAGAATAAGAGAATAATGTAGCCAATGAGCATTAATTCCTTTGTTTGCTAAAATGTATGAACAATGTAATTTTGAAAGACATTAAGAACCCTATCACCAAGAAGCCCAAGGTGATTAAGGACCAGTGGGATTATGCTGGATTCACGGGTGGCAAATATCTGCTACTTCATATCTCTCTCTTTCCCCTCTGCCTTTTCTACTTCTTTCTTTCTACCTCACATTGGTTGTTAAATGAAATCTTTGCTGTTGACTTCATCATATGGTGTTGTTTGCACCTTAATTAGGGCATTTCTCACTGATTGGATTTTGACAGCTTGGTAAGCTATACCCAAGAAATGTAAGTCAAAGACAGCATTCATTGTGATGGCATCATTCTGATCTTGCAGTGCTAAAATCCTAAACCTTTTGTAAAGTTAATCCACCGACACTGTTATCCTTGTGCCAAACTGTTTACTTGGAAGTTTAACATTGTCCCCTTTCACTGTTCATCATTCCATCATCCAAATCATCCAAACAACTAAAGTTTAGTGTCTAATAGAGTAAATATAGCTATGATAATCTTAGCATTAGAAGTTCATAGAAATGGACTTTGCTTGTTATTAAAGTAGGTTTTTTGTATGCACAAATCTTTCATTAGCTGTACAAAAAATTGAGAAAATCAGTTTTATCCAATATTGACAAAATACATGCAATACATGCAACACACACAATGTTCACAAAAGTATCAGGTATTGATCATTCACAGGTGATTGAAGAATCACATAGCAATAAGGGCAGGACTGTTGTCATACAGTTAAAATCCCTAAGAATGTGAATTGTGTGTTTAAGTCTAAGTATAGGAGTTGTTACAAGCCAACAGAAGAGCCACATGTGTGAAATTAAGTAGTCAATTAATGATTTCCTGGGCTAAAGCCAAAACTAGTCTTCTGTCTCAAAAAATAAAATTACGTTGATTACTTATGTTAAATATTCATAGCTTTGATGCTGCAGCTACACAGTCTGCATACATTATTTCCCATCATAAGCTTTGCCATCACAAAGTCATCTCATATTCAAATTTCCAGAACTTGTAAATTAAGGACACACTTTTGAAGGGAAAACTAGGCTCTACCAAAGGTCAATTAAAGATTTTTCATTAACTTAAATAGGTCCAGTAGCTCACTTGGGAGTGTACTCTTCATATGTTTCAATTAAAACCATTAGAAGAGGAAGAACAGCAATGTCAGTAGCATATGGACATTAAATGACCTATCCAGCATGTTTGGAGACAAAGTGTCTTTGAACCTATCAAAAGACTCTTTAAAGATATATTCTATTCCTCCCCCAAGAGATTATCAATATTGCTTACTCTCACAACAGAATAGAGACAAAACATTTTTTTCATTTCTGCTTCAAGGTGCATAGCAATTGAAGAAATACTATTCAGATGGTGCCATCTTAATTATGATTTAAGCATGTACAATGATTCTGGTTTGCCATGACAACCCAATACACCCTGTGAAGTTACCCTTCTGGTTCAAAAAACTGAGCATGCTTATTTGAGCTCATTCTGAAACAGAATAAATCACTATTTTCCAAACTGGGTTGTGGGAAAAACGTCCAAAAGATATGGAAATTTTATTCTGTAGAACCTTAAAAAATATAAACAAAGATGGCAGCTTAAATAAAGAATTACAATGCATTGGCTATTTTGTTTTATATTGATAAAATAGTAACCATTCACTTCAAAAGAAAAAATTATCAAGGATGTTTGAAGAGGTAATATCAGCAGAAGAGAACCAAATAATGATGCAATATTGACAGACGCAAAATAAATAATTAGGAAAATTGTGGGAGAAAATAATAGAAATAGAACTAAGAATGTGGTTCTGTAGTTATAATTTGTTACAATCACCCCATTTTAATGATTGATGATGAAATTATTTCACCTTATATATACTGAAGCTGGGCAACAATCTCTGGTCTACACCAGAGTGAGCAGAGATAGCCTGATAAGCTTGGAAAAAAGACTTTCATGAGACGTCAGCCAGAAATCAGCTTGCTAAGAAATTAAGTGGAAGACAAAATGTTATGGCAAAAAAGACCCTTCTACTTCAGCAGCAGAGGTCAGATTTGCAGTTTGTGAGCCACCTTTATGATACCAAAAATAAGCATCTCTATGGATTTTTTGCTTTGCAAACAGAAATGGTGGAATTTCTTTTTTTCATGACACAGAGTAACTTCACTAAAATGCACAAGATTCTTGCCATTTGTGGTGCTGAGAACCACAGCAGATGTGAATAATTGCAGCAGGAGAACCATGCAACTTGGATCTGGATTTGTCTTCTTGAAGCAGGAGTTCCATAAAGAATATCCCCAGATCTGTGAAAGCAAGAGGTCTTTTCCTGACTTGGACAAGAAAGCTAAGGACCTTCATACTTCATAGTGTTTTATACAAATAGATATCTAGCTACTTTCTAAGAACTTGGTGGTGCAATTAAGAGCACGAGGCCGTGAATTCTTACAGTTCTTTGTGCTTCATGGTTATTTTGCACTACTCTGTCCAGTCTGCACCCAAGTAACCTTAGGGCATCCACTGAATTATGTTCTTCTTATGAGGTTTCTGATAAATATAAAAAGGAATACTTATGCATATATGTACTTTAGAAAGCTTGCAACAAAGCTGGACTTCCAAGATGCATTTTAGAGGTAGAATTCCCCTAATGTGAAATTTACAGAGATGTGGCACAGGTTCTGGAGAGCAGCCCCTTAGTAATACCACTCAGCCATGTAATCTTTGATAGGGATGATAACATAGCAAGCCTACAAACATCATCTGCTCTTTACTGGAAAGTCTGGAAATTATCCTTTTCTTGGGTGTTTTGGTTGGTTGGTTGGTTGGTTGGNCCTGGCCAGGTCTTCAATGTAGCCAAGAGGCTCTTGTATTTCTGGGAAGCTGCTAAGTCTAAATTAGATCAAGACCTCTTCCATTGGCTCAGAGTACCTCAGGAAGATACAGGCACGAATGCAGCTCAAGGCTTTTTCCATAAGCCCCTTGGATTGCTAAATATTGTCCTGTGTCTCTTAAACAACAAGAAAAAAATGGCTAACAAAATCAGTCATCTGGCCTGTCCCAGCATAGCTGTTCGGAAGATAAATTGTGTAGAATCAGGTTTCATGGTACAGAAAGAGTATAAGCTCAAATACATTTTACACTTTTATTTCTATGCCCTATATCAATATAAGTAGCTTACAAACAGATGTTTTACTACTCAATTCCCTTCAGATTGTATCCAAGCTACTTATCTTTGTTTAGCTACATATTGCTGCTAGAGGCATATACAGCCCCAGTAATTTTTTAATAATAAAACAAAAAACTTTGACATATTTGTGTATATCATGTGCAATATCAGATCATATTTTCTGTGACCATGACATTTTACAAATACTATATAATGCTTTGAGCATATAAAAACATGAATATAACAAAAGAAAGTATGACTGCTGAGCAAATACATTGGAGTAACATTTATTATTAACAGCATGCATCTGAAGCTGTCAAGATTTTCACAACTGCAAATAAAACCTAATACTGAGAAGTACAAGCTAATGCAAGAACATTTCTTAAACTGACTGAAACCTGGGAAAAGATGGAGAAATGAAAAAAGTAATTCCATGAAAGTCTTGCATTCGCTCTGCATTAGTGGTCAAAAAAGTAAATAAATAGTTGGATGTATATGTAAATGTGATATACAATAATTAATCTCAAATTACTTCCCACTAAGTAAAACAACACTACACAGAAAACACCAGAATTCCCAATTTTTCTCTAAGTAGATTATAGTAATGTATGGGATTTGGAGATGAACAATAGATAATAACAGAATGGAAATACTTTCTTATTTTCTTTAAATTTTTGGTTTGCAGTAGTTCTGGAAGACCTAAATCAAGATTAGGAAAAACTGTAAAGGTTAGAACAATTTAGTGAGAAATTGGTAATTCATGACGTATTTTTCCTTGATAAGAAAAAATTCTTGTTCCTCACAAGAGCAACATAACCAAAAAGCTTTGCCCTTCTCGATAAAATGAAACCTCTCCACAATTAGATTCTAGAATTTGCAACAACATGTTTTTAAATTACTTTGCACATTCTGAGGAAACTGACATTTACACAAATAATTAAAACCTCTATGTCACAGTCCAAAGAAGCACAGTTCAAATTGTTCAACCTCAGAATATAGCACAAATACCTCACCAGTATTCTTGTAGAATAATGCTGCTTATTGGGATTTCAAACATCAAAACATCTAAAAGTTTAATTTCTAGTAAAGCTGATCTGCAGTTTAGGGTTTATTACTGTACTGATATCATCATTACCGGAGCACAAAAACTGCAAATGAATCTCTGATGCAATGCTCTAAAAAAACACACAGTAAGAGTTCTCTAATGTGCTGTTTCAAAATCATTAATAGTCACTATAAGCAAATGGGACAAAGGGAACAGAAACACAGTGGCAGGAAGTCACTTACCAAGGTGAAAAAGTACATCAGAGAAAGTATAACACAGGTTTCCTGATTTCTAATCTTGACATGCTGACGACCACTCCAGGTATGTAATATAACAAGTATACCAAGGCCTTAATTATGGCAATAAAATTAATTTATATTTAAGATTAACTATATTTTTAGAACCTCCTCATTCTTTTCCTTTTTTTTTGAAAAACGCAGTTCAACATTCTACAGTTGTGAAGCATCACATTAGGCCCTCTAATCTCAGTAACCTTTTTGTTGCCTCTCACCACTATTTCAAAGAGCATTTTATATCTGAGAATGAAAAATATTTCAGCTATATTAAAGACAGTTTGAAGTAGCCAGGCATCTCCTTAAACCAACCCTCTTCACTGAAGAAGTGCATTCAAAGAGAAACCATAAGGGCAGAAAAGAACAGCAAATCATGACATGGTGATGCCCACATGTGATCCAGACACTTGTAGCTCCTCTGCTACCACTGTCACACCCTTCAGACATAACTTCCAACTGACCACATCTATATTTCAAGATGAAATTAAATAGCAGCCTCAAGACGAGGTGGCAGCCAGCATCTAACATGACTGAAGCTAGGAGTCAGTAGCAGTCTGTGGTGCATACACTCCTCAGCCATGCAGCCATATAATCCTGTATCCTGTAACCAGACACAGTCAGGGGAAGTTCTGTCACATGGTCATACACACTCCTCACACAAACGCTGCACACAGGCAAGCACTGGTCACATATACCCAACATCCACACTGCACATGCAAACTGGCGTGGAGAATCTCAAACTCTGAAGCACAGAATTTGGCAAACCAAGATTACCAAACTTGGATTAGTCCAGAAAGAAACAGTTAGATGTGGCTACGGTAATGCAGGTGATGGGGAATCTAATCAAGCACATATCAATTAAAAATAGATTTAAAAAAAAGAAAATGTTGATTTTGCAAAGTAGAAGATAAGAGAAGACTGGAAATTTTATCCTTACAAAGCTATGTTTTAACCTTTCCATCATCTCTATAATATTTGCTTTTATTACCCATAAAATTACACATCTTCTTCTAAATGCTGCCAGTAGTAAATGGCTCTGTAAGTCAAAATAGTGAATTAGATGGATAGTCTAAACAGCAAGTGTAGAAATGTCGACATTTTTTGTATTTGTTCTGAGCTTTCCAGTCATTCATTTCTTAACCTGAGTTCATCCTGCTTTGTATCGCAGTTTAGAATGACAGAAGTCCAGGCTTGTGAGTTGGCATCCCTTCAGTAAATAAAGCAGAAACCAGTGAGAAATTCCTTCTTTGAATTCCCTCACAAATTCGACATCTCTTCCACTTCACATTCTTTGCTCTTTTGTCCAGGACTAGTAAGGCAGAGATTTTACCTGAGTTTTATATGAGATAAAAAAATCCTGGGACGATGTCTACTTTCAACTGATCAGGCTATCTCTGTCTTCATATCTTTCCCACTGATCAATGATGATGAGTAAAAATTACAGTCAGACTTACCAGGTGTTTTTTACAGCTGTGAAGAGTTGATCAATCATGTAACTACCTGTAATTAGTTAACAACTGATAGAAATATATTCAGTAATAAATTAAACACATTCATTTCAATTATACTCTCCAACTTTATTCTTCTTAAGGAATAAATAATACCTCTCATTATCTGCACTTTATGGAAAAATAAATAGCATGCTTTTCTCTCCCTTCAGCTATAATTCTGGTTTGATTCTCATCAATCCATGTATTTTGGCACCAGAGACATTTTTCTGCAAGACAAAACATGGCAATCTGGTAGTGCTATGTATTTGTTCTGCTCTCTGCTTCTATTCAGTAGGTATATAAAATCTGCCTCAGATTATCTCAGAGATGAATGGAGGATATATTACTAGAATTTTGAAAGCCTATTTTCCTTTCAAAGAGATTTGGAACTGTTTTGAGAGAAAGCAAACCTGGAACAGTATCAACTACTCTTTACTACCACTGAATTCTTTTACAGTTATATTCATGCTTTTTGTAATAATGTAGCCATGTTTTAATGCTCACATTATGCCCCTTTGGTCATTGTTAAGTCTTCCCTTATGCTGTAAAACTACTTGTCTGTCATTCCCTATTACAAAAACGCTTTAGACTGTGAAAGGTGATATTACTTTTACTGAACTAATGTGAAAGGTAAAGGTAAGGTCACTGGCACCACAGCATGGAGGTAAGCATGGTCAGATCTCTAGTGAAGTGGACTGCTATCATTAGCTGCTGACTTATTCTGATAGTGAAGTGGTTTAAAATGATGCTATATAAATTAGAAGGCTTTGGTAGCAGTGTCAAGAGTGGGATCAACTGACACATTTTCCCATGCTTAACTCCATAATCCTAGTTCCTAACATAGATGCATGTCCTTCATTAACCCCTCAACTTTTAAAATATTTATGAGAACTCCTGCAGCAGTAAGGCCTCCAAGAATCTCTTCTGACACCTAACACCTTTGCACCTGCTTTTTTGGGTTTCACACCCCTCCTGCTAATGTTTTATATTGCATCTTATACCAGTTCCATAACACAGCTGTTGTTTTGCATGAATTGACACTTTGACCAACTGCATTGGAAAGCAAATCATGATGAGCTTTAAGCAAATTCAAAAAGAATACAAGCCCTGAGCAAAGAAGGACAAGATGAAATCCTGTCTAATGGAGATGCAACCAAGCCAAGCAATTGGAAAACCCTTCTGAGACTGAAAAATATATGTATGGAAATTCTGGCCCAATTACAGTCAATTGGACTCTTCCTAGTGATTTAAAATGAAAAATTTACCGGAGGTTGGCTTCCCAGTACCAAGTTAATCCCCTTATTACAGCACTCCTCTCTGTTTTGTGGTCCTTAAAAACCCCCACAAATAAAATTCCATTTTTAACAAATCTTATATATGATTCCTCTGCAACTTACAATTCCATTTTTTACAAATATGATATATGGCTCCTTTGCAACCTATGAAAAATCTTGCAGATGTAAAGATTCAATGGATTCTTTATAGTCCCATTTAATAGGGCAGGAAGGACCTAGGGGTGAGTTCTTCCAGTGCCTTACCGGATAGTGCAACCACTGGGAAGTTAATGTCCTGCACATTTGATTGCATTTTTTATTTATAATTGTCACATGCATTAAAAAAAAAATAGAATGAAACAAGACAGGTTTGGAAGCATATGGATTTGAAGAATAATGTGCTGGTAAAACAACCTAATATTTTACATTTCTACAGAGATGGCTGGTGTCCCACCTACCAGGTAAGGGCTTTGAGATGTGTCAGCCACCAGTCACAAAGACAAGAAGTTATAGGAAAATGCCTAGTGGGGACTTACTTGAAGTGTCCACACACACACATAGAGCTTGTGCCTCTGTTCTTCCTGCTAAATGTACGGCTTTGATGAAGCGGACTGGACAGACTTACAAAAAATGGACCAAAGAGACTCAAAATTTTCCAATTGTTGAACCTCAGTTTTAAAATATCAATTGGAATCGTATTAATGTATAAGAAGTTATTTATGTTTATTCTGGATACTGTTATGTTTGAAAACCATAGGTGACTCATGTTATTGCCTAATAAATCCCTGATCACGTCAGAGGGTTTTTTAGGGTCACACCTGTTAGCATTATAAAACGATTTAATAGACAACTATTTATAATTATATTTTTCAGATATAAAGGCAAAGAAGAGAAATAGCACCAGTTATAACTTATGTGACCATAGAAAGCCTTTTCCAAAGGGAATGCATTCCTGGACCTGTAGGTCATCAATGCAAGTAAGCTAATTGCTGACATAAAGATTGGAAGCAGCCTGGGCTGCAGTTATCATACACTGATGGAATTCACAGTCCTGAGGGATATGAGTCAGTTGAAGAGCAAAGTCAGGACCCTGAGCTTTAAGAAAGCAAATTTCCAGCTCTTCAAGGGCTTAGTCAATAGCTATCCCTTGGGAAACTGATGTCAGGGACAAGGGTGAAAAACAGAGCTGGCAGATATTTAAGGATGCCTTCCATAGTGCACATGATCTTTCTATGCCCAGGCATAAATGATCAGGCAAGGATGACTGGAATGGCAAAGCAGGGAACTGCTGGTCAAACTCAAGGGAAAGAAGTAAATACATAGTGGAAGCAAGGATGGGTAACCTGAGAAGACTATAGGAGCATAGACTATTTGTATGGGGATGGGGTGAGGAAGGGCAAGGTGAAGCTGTAAGTGGATCTCTGCATCCCTGTGGACCTCCATGGCCCCCTGGTCTGCACCAGGGGCTGCAGCAGAACCCCAGCTGTGGGACCTGCAGCAGTTCCTCCCCTTTCTTCTGCACTGACCTTGGTGTCTGCAGAGTTGTTCCTCTCATATGTTCTCACCCTGCCCTTCTGTGGTTGCAACTACATCTGCACAACAACTTTTATTTCATTCTTAAATACAACAGAAGCATTGCCACCATTTCTGACTGGCCCAGCCTTGGCACTGGCTCTCCCAGACTTGGAGGAAGGTTCTAGCAGCTTCTGATAGAAGCCATCCCTATAGCACCCACACTACCAAAACCTGGCTATGCAAACCCAACACAGTATGCTAAGGCACACAGAAGATTGGGAGGCGATCCAGGACAGCCAGCAGATCTTCACAAGGAAATCTTGCACCTTCTCAGCCTAGTGGCTTTCTACAGTGGAATGGCTCCATCAACAGATAAGGAAGGAGTTACACAAGTCATCTGTATGGATGTAAAGCCTTTGACATGGTTCCCCACAACATACTCCTGGCTGAGACACAGAGACAGGGATTTGATGGCTGGAGTGGTCAGTGAATGAGGAACTGGCTGGGTGGCATCATCCCCAAAACACTGGTCAGTGTCTCAATATCTGGATGGAAGTTAGTAAGAAGTGGTGTGCCTCAGGGGTCTGTACTGGAACAGTGCTGTTCAATTTCTTCATCAATTATATAAGCAGTGGGATCAAATGGACCCTCAACAAATTTGTAGATGACATCCAATGAGTGATGCAGTTGATCTGTTTGAGTGATGTGTGTGATGTGATGTGGTGATGTGATGTGATGTGATGTGATGTGATGTGATGTGATGTCATGTCATGTCATGTCATGTCATGTCATGTCATGTCATGTCATGTCATGTCATGTCATGTCATGTCAT
>VWZP01001885.1:160266-212397 GCA_013396995.1 Dicaeum eximium
GACCCCACCTGCAGGGCTGCATCAGCTCTGGGGTCCCAGCACAGGAAGGACATGGACCTGTGGGAGTGAGTCCAGAAGAGAACAGAAATTATCAGAGTAATGGGAAACCTGCTCTGTTAGGACAGGCTGAGAGAGCTGGGGTTGTTTAACCTGGAAAAGAGAAGATTTCAGGGGAGACCTCACTGTGACCTTTCAGTTCTTAAGTGGGCTTCCAATAAAAATGGAGACAGTTTTTAGTAGGGACTATTGTCGTAGGACAAGGGTAACATTTTTAGACTAAAAGAGTTTAGAATTTGATGATATAAGGAAGGCATTTTTAATAACGAGGGTGGTGAAACACTGGCACAATCTCCCCAGAGAGGTGGTAGATATCCTATTCCTGGAAACATTCTAAGTCAGATTGGATGGGGCCTTGGTAAACCTGTAATAGTTAAAGATATTCTTGCCCATGACAGAGGGGTTGCGCTAGATGATCTTTACAGATCCTTTCCAACCCAAACTATTGGGTTCTATGATTTTGAAAGGTCTTCATGTCTGTGCTTGCTTATATTAGGACTTAGCTGAAACTGTGCATCAGAAATACAAAACAAGATTTAATTTGATCTTTTGAAAACATAGTGTGTTAAAGCAACCATGAAGCATAACATTTTAATTTCTCTGAATTTCAAAGATCAGTGATTGACATGAAAATGTAGGTATTCATAGATATGCACTCTGCTTGACAGATTATTCATGTGCCTTAAAAGTCTCTAATTCCTTCACTTTGCACTACCCAGATGATACAGAAAAAATTCTGATCACTTACTGGGACTGCTCAGATGTAGTATTGAACACTGTTGGAGGCATAATAACTTTGAAAAAAAAGCTTTTTAATTTGTTTTCTGTATCAGAACATCTAGTACAAGCATTTCTGTCTTGCTCCTGGTACTGTGGAATGACTTGCCTGTCCTGTGACTGACAGCATGTGCCATACTCAATGTTACAGATGGAGGAAATTAGAACTTCTTCATATTCCCTCTCTTCTCATTGTAGTTCCTTTGGGTCACATAGATACTGTTGGCTGCAGCAGCATTATTGGCAGAAAAAAAAGAAATCCACAACAAAGCTGTCTCTTTGAAATATCATGCACAGGAAACTCTAATTGTGTGATTCAGTAAATAACTTTAGAAAGTAATACTTTTTAAGAAAGCACATCTGAAATAAGGTCAGAGCAGTTTTTCTACAAACTTTAATCAGAAAATATATTATTTATAATACAGGGTTTTTTTTCTGGAGGAAGAAATTTATTGCATAACCTGCATGATGATGATAGTGAGAGGAACACTATCCAACAGTTAAAGTGCAAATACCAGCATCATACTAATTCTTAAATTCACACGCAAAATATACAAGAAATTTGGAAATAAATTTATCCACCTCCTTTTCCCTGTAACTACTAATACATAGTATCCAGTATAATCACACTATGGTAGGAGAGGGACTGGATAAGGTACAGGGCATGCCGCTCCTGAGCATCTTAGCTAGAAGAACAAAGTCCTGTTCACCTCAGAATCTTACGAGATATGTGTTGTATCAGAGAGGATTGACAGCCTCATAGTGAACCTTCCTCTGTTACACTTGGCTACTGAGGTCTAGAAGCATCTGTTACAAGCTGACTACATAAACATAATGCCATGTGGGTCGACTTTTCTTATATGTACTCTTATATTTTATTTCAATTTATATTTTTACTCGTGTCCAGAGGAGGACATTATTCATTTGCAAGTGCAGCTAATACAGATTTAAACTCCACTGCAGATCCATAAACTTTCTCTGCCAAGTTTTACTTTCAATTGATACTAATCAAATATTGATTTTAACTGTGACTTTTTAATATCTAAAAGTGTTAGTCATCTAACAATAGAAGAAATTTTTTTAAATTGTAAGCTAGACATTGAAACAAATTGCTCTTCCTTGGACATAATATGGAATGGTATGAAGTCCTAAGCCTTGAGAAAGTAAAAGATGAGAGCACACATCCTCAATTTTTTTTCATGTAGCATCAGATTACTTCATTTTAAGATTTAGTGAGATGACTTACAGAGTGCTGAAAGTGGCCTGTACAAACAGAGAAAGAGCTTTCTGCTAGAAATGAACAGACAAGTGAGCAATGTGCTTTCCTCCTGATGCTATGCCACAAGGTACGTCCCTCAAGGAACAGTTCCAAAGCACATCCAAACAGAAAAAGTGAAAAAGTCCAGGCAGTTGGACATACACGTTCCTAATAGGCTGATACAGCTACTCCATGAGGCACATTTGGAAAAGAATAATGATATGGTTTTGGATGGGGTGTCTCTCTAGCCATTACTCTATGTAAAAGCAAGAAACCTAAGGCAAAATTAGACTTTAATAATTTCTACTGTGCTGCAGCTGGCCTTTTTTACTTTTGACTAAGTTTTACACTGAAGAATACCAATGCCGTTCTCCATTAATCTTCCCAGAAGAAACTTCTAAGGATTTGAAAATCAAATAAAAATTTAACTTCCTAACAGAGGATAAACAGGAAACATTTTTGTCTACATTCTATGTTATTTTTTCTATTAGTTACCAAGTTTTCTTTTTCTTCCTAATTTTCTAAAAGGAAGCTATTCTCCTACAAAAACAGAACTTGCACATATTTGCTTTCTTATAATCTCCAATTCCCAGTACTGACTCCACATGAGAGACACAGCCAACCCTTATGAGCATTTCATTGGATTAATGGATATTAGCAAAAATTGTATTGGATGATGAATGCTTGTAGTGTGGGAAGTTCAGGGGAAGACACTCTGCACAAAGACACCAGAGTCTGCCCCAAATGGATACCAACAATTCCAGATGGCTCCAATGGACTGAGCACAGGGCACAGCAAAGCTCCTCAGCAAAGTGTGTGGTGCCACTCTAAAAACTGATTTAAGAAAGAGGAAAAAATCCACCAGAGAAAGGGGGAAAATAAAAAGAGTGAGAAAGAACAGAGGGAATATCAAGACAAACCAGGAGGAGCCAGAGGTGCTGCATGGTGGAATAGATCTCCACACTACAGCTCATGGAAGATTCATGCTGCTGCAGATGGATATTCCTGAAAAAAGTTCAGCCCATGGGAATCCCACACAATGGGAGGACAAAAGTGTGAGGATGAAGGACAAGCAGCTATAAATCACTGTGTACTGGCTGTAATCTCCCTGGCCACCCTGCACTACACAGGGATGGAAGAGGGATCTGAAATGAAGTTGATCTTGGGAGAGAGGGGATGAAAATATTTTGGTTTAGTGTCTTTGTTTCTTACTACTGAAATATTTATTGACAAATATTAAATTAATCTTCCCAAAGTACGGTCTGTCTTGCCTACAAAAGTAAATGAGAAAAAGATCTCCCTGTCTTTTATCTTGAGCCATGAGATTTCTCAAATTGTTTCCTCCCAATGTCATGCTGAAGAGGGGCATGAAGTGATTAGACAGGTAGGCATTTGGCTATTATCCAAAGCTAGCCCAGCACTGTCTTTCTGTTTTCCCTTTTTAGATGGTTTAGACTAATTCAATATTTTAATTAATTAAGCAGTTACCTGCTAAGCACTATAACTATTTGTCTAAGAGTCAACATTAGACACCTGTTGTGTTAGCAAGGATTCTGATGCAATTGTTCTGAATAACTTGAGCCACAGTGAGTATGCCAAAGGCCAAACGCTTAGCAGCATTTCACATCATTCAACAGAAGTGTTCCTTTAACTGTATGTTCAGCTTCCAAAGCTGCCCTTGAAATGTTGATTCTGAGAAACTGAGTTTATAATCTAAATCAGAAGAGCTTGTGTAGCCTACCTCCCAGATCACTACAAATATAAATTGAGTTTCAGCCTCCAGAGGAACACAATAGATAATGCCAATATTTTTCTTCTTGACCTTTTTTACCATACTAACATGATGTTGCTTGCAGTTTTTACTATTATATAAAGTTATTTGCACAACTCCATTTTTTTTCCCCATATGTTTTAAGTGAACCATTAGGCCATAACCTACACTAAGTTTTGTGGCTTTCAATCTCATTGAAATGGAGGCTTTTGGAAGGAAACAATATTTTGGAGCTCTCCAAAAACACCAGTTCCTCAGGCTCAGCTGTGGAAAGACTTACATGCATGGGTAGGTTTACATTCAAAGGCTACCCATAATGCATAAACATGGGTAAATCTTTGCACTACAAGACCTCTGTGAGCAACTGGGAAAATACTCAATGGTTTTAAAATAGCAACGACTGGGGGTAAATTTACCATCCATAGGTTTGAATATTCAAATTCACTATTCTAAGATGGTTTTGTTTAATTCCTTTGCTGATTCAGGACGTATGATTCCCTGATTCCATCGTGATTCCTTTTTACTAGTTAAATTCTACCTGTTTCATTCCCTGGTTTTGCTATCCGAAGGAGAAGAGGCAGGAGAAAGGAGACCTGCGCTGCTTTTTCTGTTGCTAGCATTTCTTTTTCACATCCATTTATAGTGGGAAGGTTCACTCTTTGCTTCTGTTTTGTTGACAGAATTTTTTTCAGCAATTTTTTTCAGATAAACTGCTTTACTATGAAAAGTCAGCAGAGAAAATTAATTACTATTACTTTCCTCAGAAAAGAACATAAGCAGGGCTAAATCAGATCTCACATAAGTTTAATCCATTCCAACACTGCCTGTGATTCATCAGTAACAGATGTTTAGAGAAAAAGCAGGAATCAGTAAAGAAGAGCCTGACACTTTTCCCTAAAGATCCCTCTACTCACCCCCCAGAAATCAGGATATTGAGAACCTGAGAAATACACATGACAGCTAAAATTGTGGTTAGGTGCCAGCCAATGATTTTATTTCTCCCTGACAGTAAGTCTCAGAGCAGCTGTGGCAGAGAGCAGTTATGCAGCCAACAGAAAAAAATAATGTTGGTGCATGCCTGGGAGTTCTTTTCTCAGTCTATTATACATTCATGCCATTCCTCACATGTAATATCCCTTTCAGAGAGATATTTGTGCTCGTAGCAAAATGCAGGGCTGTTTATAGAACTCTCCATACAGTTTTCAAACGAAAACAGACACTGGGAACAAAGCATGTATGTGAATTTGACTACCAAGATGCACTTCATTTTTACAGAAAACAGCTATTTGTAGCCTTCTGCGTATTACCACAGCCAAATACCCTTTAGGATCCTGTCCTCCTTCATATACCAGAATATAGACAAGTAAAATTTAGTCACTTGAAAATAAAACCAAGTACCTTGGCCCTATTTAAGCGCTTCTAAGGCATTTTCAAAGATATTACTAGTAAAACTGTTATTGTTAAAACTATTATTGTTAAAAACTGCAAGGAATGTGATTTAATCTGTACAGAAAAGATTTGAACACCGTGATAAAATACCTTTTAAGGCAAATAAAAAAGATGGAAACAAACATAGATTGTTATCTTACTTCAAATGGGAGCTCTGTTATTTCCATATTTCCAGACAAATCCAGTTTTTCTAGATTCTCACAATCACCCAATTCTGGAGGAACTGACTTCAAATTATTGAAACTCATATTGAGCACTTTGAGGTTTTTTAAGCATCCTGTGAGGGTAAGATAATTCAAATCAGTGTGCTTAAAAACAAAAAAAGAAAAGAGAAAGCAAAAATAAAAGGCATACTCAGTTAAGCAAAGAAAAAGCTCCTTATTGTGATGATGAGTAAGATCAATAAATATTTTCTGCAGTAATCACTAATATTTTGAAGGGCAATAATGCCCCTTTATCAGCAATGTTTTTGGAGAGAGTTTGAAAGGAGACAGCAAAGACTTTCACATATCTCTTGACCTCAGGTGAAACTAGAGAAGTTGTCTTTTGGCTTGGCCACTGTACAAAATTTGCCTGCCAACTGAAACACATCTTATCAACTTTTATATAACATCCTCATTGGGAACAATCACTCCTACTAAACTTATTACATCAAGAATTCTGTATTTAGTATCCTGCATTGCACACTTTTGATTGTATAATGGATGTACGCATGTGTTTCATTATTTTCTTTATTGTGATTTATCATATCTACTGGCTTAATTTAAAGGCCATTATAATATTCTATGCTACATTTTGTAACAAAGTTTTTTGTTTCTTCAGATTATAAGATTACATAATTGTCAGCAAAAAGAGGGTTAGAAGCATAATTAAAATGCAATAGCCTAAAAAATGCAAGTTATTCTGTGATATAATCAAACTGAAAGAAATTTGAATGTATCAAACAGCTGATGTGTTAGCAAATGAATCATTAAATACATAACAAAATGAGAAAATTTTAAGGAAAGCCTGGTTGCTGTATTACATGAATGATCACAGAATTGCAGAATCACAAATGGTTTCATTTGGAAGGAACCTTCAAAGATCATCTAATACAAAGCCCTGTCCATGACTGAATAATCTGACTGAATACTTCCCATGGTGAGTCATGAGCAATTTCTCCAGGCATACTGTTCCAATGTCACATCACCTTCATCATAAAAAATTTCTTACGTCCAATCTACACCTACTCTCTTTCCATTTAAAGCCATTGTCCCTTGTCCTGTCAGTACAGGCACTGTTAAAAAGTCTGCCCCTAACTTTCTCATAAGTGCACTTTATATGTTGAAGGGTGGCAATAAGGTGCCAATGGAACCTTCTATTCTCCAGTCTGAACACTCCCAGCTGTCTCAACTTTCCTTCATAGAAGTGTTCCACACCTCTGACAATCTTTGCAACCCTTCACTGAAGCCATTCCAGCAGGGTCATATCTTTCTTGTATTGGAAGCCCCAGGACTGGATGAAGTATTCCATCTGGAGTCTCACAGTAACATCCTCCCTTCAACATATTGGTCACACTTGTTTTGCTCAAGATACCAGATGGCATCCCTTCCTGTATATGTTGATGGGCATCCCATCAACTGTACATACTCAGTTTGTTATCATCTACAATATTCCCCTCCACTCATTTGTTTGCCTGTAGTATTCCATTCTACCCAGTGAAAGAATACAGCATTCAGAAGGAAATGCAGCAGTAAGAAACACAAACGCAATTCAGCAGTTGGAAACTGGGAGAGGACAATGTCATTGTCCTCAGGTTCTCAAAGCCGACTAGATGTTTCTAAAGCAAGACAACACATATGACAACCAAAAACTAACACTAATCAGAGTCCCAGGTCTGGCCAGGAGAGGGCTAATTTTTCCAGCAGATGATAAAGGGCATGGCCAGGACCCAGAGGTTATTCTGTATCACCTCACATCATTGCCTGGAGTGGGAGAAAGAGATTTTCTTCCAGGAAGAAGGGGTTCTGGTTTGGCCAAGTAACCATGGCAGAGGGAGCCATCTGATTTATTAATTTTCTATCATCAGGGTTTTTTTCTGCGTGAATCGCGTCTTTTCTTATAACTTCTGTCATTAGTATTGTGGTTGTTACTGTACATTTTATTAATATATTTCTGTTTCTGGTAAATTTTTCTTCTCTCAGTGTGCAATCTTTGCCTTTTGTTTCTCCCATTCTCCCCTCCAGAGTGCTACAGGGAGAGGAGAACGGGAAAACCAGGGAGCAAGACGGAGTGGTGCATGGCTTGAAGAGTCTTGGGGGGCCATTGAATTGGGGGGTACCATTCCTAAATCACAACAAGCAGTCTTCTATTTATAATAACTTTTTTTAAAGAATCTGGTGCTTCATTAGATTTGGTTGACATTGCAGAGTACGAAGTGTCCTCAAGTCAGTGTCATAATAGTGATCTTATCTTTAAGACATTAACACTTAGTTAAACTTCTTCCAAAGTAAATGTTGGCTTAGAGTTGCTCACCTTTTGCAATCTGTGGAAATCCTCACCAGAGGCTATTTGGTGCTTCCACAGAAAAGGACAGAGAAAAAGCATAGGGTGTATACTTTTTTTTTTCACTGAGAAATTGCTGTTGCCAGAGCCAGAGACCTGCAGTTTGATGGCCAACACTAGCAGTCACCAGATGACACAGCATTTTACATAAACCCCATAGTTTCCTTTGGGCACAACATTGTCTTTAAATGATGACTGGACCACCCAAATCATCTCACATGCGACAGACAAGAAATATATTATGAGAACTCTGTTATATTAATCTTTGTAGGTTACAACAAAGAAAAACATGGGGTCTTCCACCCAGCTTCCTTCCAGTTTTAGCTCTGCCAGAAACTGGGGTATATTTCAAAATTCAGCTCTCCTTTTAGGATGGTGACCTCGTTTTCCTTTACTGTAAGCCACTGGTTTAGTTAAAATGGAAGAAAATATTTCTGTAAGACTAAAACAGGCATTCCTTTGCCAGTACACTACTATCTGACAAGGGTTGTTGGGATAATAAAACTAATTTAATTGTATCAATGTGTGAACTACCTTATCCCCATATTTATCAGCGCCTAAAAATAATAGAAGTTTAGTCTACTGATCAGGAAATCTCACCAGGTTTAGTACCATAATGTAGATGAAGATATTATATCACATGCTAAGTGTCATAACAATGAATTTACCACTTCATTGCAACAAAATAATCACTGAAACAGAAATGCCTTAAAACTAGAGAATCAGAAAATGGCAATTTACTTCCTCAACCAATTAATCCCGTGTTAAAGGAGAGCAAATCCCATTGGAATGAAAGAACCATTTATTCAATAGCCCTGAAATGTTTTGCCTGTTCTTTCAGCACTGGAATATTGTACTGGTTGTGTCTGGAATGGAGCTAGTGCTTCTTATAGCAAACTCATATGGTGCTATGTTTTGGATTTATGACCAAACAGTGGTAATAACTGGACAGTGCTAACATAGCAAAAAATTCTGGTTTTCACTCTGCTGCCCCAGTGAGTCAGCTAGTAGGCAAGAGGCTGAGAGGGGCAAGAGGCTGAGAGGGGACATCTATCCTGATGCATGAAAGGGAACAAGGCTGAGTCACTGTATCCTAACAGACCAAAGGAATATGCTATAGCATATAATGTCACATTCAGCAGTAAAAGCTGGTGACAGGGGCAGAATGGGAGTGAGTTTTCCAAGGTCCCTATTGTTTAGAGACTGAATGTGGATCAATTTGTGGTGAGTGAGTGCTTTTGTATCACTGGTTTGTTTACATCTTGTTTTTAAACTGTCTTTATCCTGATGCATGAGTTTTCTCGCTTTTGCCTTTCCCTTTCTCTCCCCATCCTGCTGTGGGAGACTGGACTGCAGGGGACTGAGCAAGCTGTATGAGGCTTAGCTGCCTACAGGTGTTAAACCACAACAGATGTTGCTAATTTTTCAGTCACTGAAATTTCTACCTCTCAGTTCCATTAGTAATTGGAGAACTAACTACTAATGAACTGTTAGGCAAGGCATCTGGTGTTACCAACATGCTGGTCACTGTCTGGTCTAGCTCTGTTCAGCTGGTCATCGCTGATGCATTAGAGACGCGGAGCTGAACCATTTATGAAAAAGAAGTCACAAAAATGTAGCAGCCTTTCTGGGTAGTGTGATGGACTCAAGCACAGCTTCTCTGTCTGACTTTCACCGCACCTAACGTGTGTCAATGCTCCCAGTATGGTTTGCAGGTATGAGAAAAAAGATAAGTAAAAAATGCATCACATTTTTTCTTGTAACATATAATCTCTCTCTAACTCAACATAAGGGCACTACAGATTCTACAGTCAATTTACAGTAATTGCTGTGACTAAAATTATGAAAATTACTGGGAAAAGGCATGAGTCATGTAATTGAATTTTATTTCCATAACAAACTCAGGACAACATAGATGAATGGGATGAAGCTTGCCAAGATCTGCCTGCAGGGAGCAATCTCTTGAAACTCTATAGGGGCTATTTTTCACCTCTGGACTCTTCAGTGGATTAACTTATGCCACCCGACAAGTAAGCAGTAGTCAAGCATTAACACACCCTCTAGGGCAATGAGACATATATAAGACTAACCAGGATCTCCTGGATAACATCCTTGCATGACCTCTTCACATAATCCCATTTTTTTTATTTCTCACATTCCATTTGAAATGTAGTTTATTTTTTACATCTGCTGCTGTTATGCTGTTATAAGAAGTTACTGAGATTCATAATTTTCTTTATTTGGGATAATCTTCAGATCGGTAGCCTAAATTTATTAATAGAAGTTTTATAACCATTCATTCTTTTGTCTAGTTCATCTTTAAATAGGTTTTTTCCTTCCCTGAAAAGGAAACTTCTGATTTTTTCATAGGTAACAGACATCTCAGAATTTATTTTACTAGCCTGAATAAGTCGTTTTTTCTAGTCTCTGCTGACAAAATAAAAATTCTCCTCCTTAAATGGTCCTAATAGATTTATTTTGCATCTGTTCTCATCTAAAGTTACTGAATAGTCCTCCTGTGACTGTTAGATTTGGATTTCATTTCTTCAGTTTTATGCATTTAATGATCTCTGACATGCTGCACAAAAACTGAATACATGACCTTGAGCTCTGCAACTGTGAATTTAATCTCTGTATTTTTTCAGAAGCCTATCTGCTCATCAGCCCTACCATATTTCTGCCTGTTTTGCAATGACAACACACAGACAAACCATGTCAGAAAATTTCAGTAACCCTGTTCCTGAAAATTACTAAGTGACCAACACCTTCTCTTTCCAAATAAACACATTTTTGTCTCTGGTTTAACAAATCTTTTGCTCATTTTAAAATTGTGGCATCAGAGTCCATTCTGTTAGAGTTAAACACTCATTTTCCATAGTTCTTGGAAACCAAATGTATCAAATATGTATCAAATATGTCATGAAATACCAGGTAGACAAGATGTACTACTTGAAACAATCATCTTCTCGAAAGATAGAAACCAAGTGAGTTGGAACAACTTGCTTTTCCTTTATAAATTTTTTATTTCAACCTGGTTTCAATTCAGCACCACATCTCTAATCATTCCTTCCTCTAAATAAACGTTTCAAATTTTTACAACCAACAATGTAGATAAGGATAGAGTTAGGCTACATGAGTTGTCGCTATGGTAATCCAGATTACAGAGTGAGATCTGCTAGGCTAACTTTGTTAGAGAGAGAGCACAAATAAAAAACTTTTAAAAGTGACTATAAAAAACATTCATGAAAACTAAAGATTCTCAAATCCTGTGTCTTGACTGAAGGAGCACAAAATTGTGGAGGGATGAATCCCAAAATAGCCTTCAAATACCACAGACATTGTCATTTGGAGGAGGGGGAATAAGAAGGCTGGTAAGGTAGTATGTACTTTCACAATCCTGAAATGTGCATCTAGGGGCTTATTTATGTCTTCTTAGAGCAGAAGTTCTCCACCATCTTTGGTATGCTGCCCAGTAAGCATCAGACTTAATGAGCATGTAATACAGCCATTGAGGCAGCTTTAGGAGGGGAGGGAGGAGGTGACATCCTTTCCATGACTGCACAAATGTAGAGCAGGATTTGACTCCCACACATGTTACACATACATGCAAATTATATTCAAGCACAACTTCTGAATTAAAAGTAGTAATAGTAAAATCACTGCTGTACAATACTCCTTTTAACTGTGCTTAATGTCACTGAATTTTCATTCTATAAAAAATGTAAATTCTGGAACTAGACAGCTAACATATCTGTGTTTTCCAAGGAGAGGCAGTAAAAGCCAAAATGAAATCCATGGCCTCCCTGAAAGTTTCCCAATTAAGATTTTCTTTTTTTTTAAAGATGGGAGACCCAGTGTCATAGTTGTTACATTTATTCACAGCTTAAACTTTTAATTCATCTTTAAAAACCTGAATTGGTAAGTAAATTCTCTAATTTCTTATAAGCAATGAATCATTCTAATAACAGTAGTACAAATTCACCTTTTATACAAGCCTACATTAGTGATTCTAACAAGATGTCAGAGACAGAATACCAATGAGATTACGGAATGTCTTTAT
The DNA here is from genome assembly GCA_013396995.1 of Dicaeum eximium. Taxonomy (NCBI): domain Eukaryota; kingdom Metazoa; phylum Chordata; class Aves; order Passeriformes; family Dicaeidae; genus Dicaeum; species Dicaeum eximium. The sequence goes on from VWZP01001885.1 coordinate 172,183, forward strand.
TATCTAAAGATCCCATTCAATACAAATGTAGATCCACTTGTGCAAACGGAGTAAAACACTAGACAACTTTTTGCATTTATCTGCAAGCACAAAATCATTGAATTATGGAATGACTTGGGTTGGTAGGGGCCTTATAGGTCATCTAGTTCCAGCCCCCCTGCCATGGCCAAGGTCACCTTTCACTAGACCAGGGTTCTCAAAGACCCATCCAATCTGGTCTTGAACACTTCCAGGGATGGGTCCTCCACAGGTTATCTGGGCAACCTGTTTAATTGCTTGATCACACTCAAAGGAAAGAATATCTAATATCTAAACTAAACCTACGCTCTTTAAGTTGATGGCCACTATCCTTTTTCCTGTTACTACATGCCCTTGTAAACAGTTCCTACCCAGCTTTTTTTATAGGCCTCGTTCAGGTACTGAAAGACCACAGTAGGGTCACACCTTCTTTCCTACCATCTGAGCAATCTCATTTCTCTCAGCTTGTCATCATAGGAGAGGCCCTCCATCCCTCTAATCATCCTTGTGTCTCTCCTCTGGACTCACCCCAACAGTTCCATGTCCTTCCTGTGCTGGGAGCCCAGAGCTGGATGCAGGGTTCCAGTGGGGTCTCACCAGAGCAGAGCAGAGCAGAGGGGCAGAATCCCCTCCCTCCCCTGCTGCCCACGCTGCTCTGGATGCAGCCCAGGACACATTTGGCTTTCTGGGCTGGCAGTGCCCATGGCTGGGTCATGTCCAGCCTCTCACCCACCAAGCCCTTCTCAGCAGGGCTGCTTTCCATCTGTTCATCCCTCAGCATGTGCTGATACCAGAGTGTTCCTCAACCCAAGCACAGTACGTTGTACTTGGCGATGTTAAACCTCATGAGATTCACACGAGTGAATCCAGTCCCAAGCTTGTCCAGGTCCCTCATCCAAGTTCACCCATCCTTCAAACAGGTCAACCAGACCACTCAGCTGGGTGTTGTCTGCAAATTTACTGAGAGTGCACTCAAACTCACTGCCTAAATAATTGATGAAGACACTGAATAGCACAGTTTCCCATGTGGTCTCCTGAGGCCCACCACTTCTCACAAACATCCGTCCAGACACTGAGTTTTTGACCAGTACACTCTGGATGAGACCACCTAGCCAATTCCTCACCCACTGAACAGTGCACACATCACATCCATGCCTCTGCGCTTTACAGAGAAGGATGTGGTAGCAGACCATGTCAAAGGCCTTACCGAAGCCCAGACAGATAAGAGCCCTTCTCTTGTCCATGGATAAAGTCACTCCACTGTAGAAGGCCAACAAGTTGATCAGGAAGCCATGTGTTTTCCTTAGTGAAGCCATGCTGGTTTTTGAAACCACCCCCCTGGTCTCTGTGTGCCTTAGCATAGCTTTGAGGAGGATCTCTTCTATGATTTTGCCAGGGACAGAGATGATGCTGACAGGTCAGCAGATCCCAAGGTCCTCCTTTCTACCTTCTTCTAAAATGGCACATTTCCCATCTTTCAGTCACCTGGAAATTTACCTGACTGCCATGACTTTTCACATGTCACAGAGTGGCTTAGTGGCTACATCAGGGCATTCCCTCAAGCCTCTGGGACGCAATTCATCAGTTCCCTCAGACACATCTATATTCAAGTTCCTCAGGTGGTCATGAACCTGATCTTTGCTTACAGTGCAAGTGACTTAACTGCCCCAGTCCCTGCCCTCAGTGCCATCCACTCAGGAAGTGAGAGACGAGAGGCTGCCATTGAAAACTGAGTCAAAAATGTCCTCATAAAAGTAGTCAACACCAGTGTTTAATACTGCCTTTTCAAGGGGGTGATATAAACAAAATTTTCCTCTGTTTCATACAATACTGAGCTGTTGGACAAATAACACTGAATAAATGACAAAGGTAATAGTTGAGTTTGCAGTTCCTCAGAATAGGCACTTAAGATGAGAATATGTATTTTCTTCTTGGAAACTCACAAAACACATTGGGAGTCTTATTAATAGAAAAAGCTATTTTAGATATCGAGAACTCACTTAAAATTCTATTACTAATAGTTTTCCCTTCTGAGTTCTAGAAAATTAGATTAATGATATGCACAAAGGAAATTTTATACTGTGCAGTAGAAAAGAGACTAAAATTCCCTATGATTTCTTAATAAAGTACGTTTCAAAAGCAGTTATTTTTAATCCTAAATATTTGGAAAATCAAAAATGGGACAGGACACAGTACAAATATTTTATTAACAGCTCTTTGAGAAGCATAAGAGATAATTTGTGGGACAAAAAAAAATCCCAATATAATCTTACAGTTCCATGGCAGCACAAAGGCTTTGGGAACATATGAAACTTTAGTTCACTACTTCCTATGTGAATATGAGAATATATTGTTGGATAGTTTCAGTTATAGCAATTACTAATGTACTAGCACTACTTTATATACAGCAACTGCACTGCACCCATGTAGTCAAAGCCAAAGCTGTAACCTCACTCAGGAGACAAAGAAAATCCCCTGGTTACACCCCATTCATTTTTTTTTCTGTTATTCCTAGACAAACCATTTTAAGACAGACAACTCCTTTCTGCAGTTTTCTTTTCTTTTTTTTTTACTATTCCCATTACAATATTTTCTATTACACAAAACCTATCAAATCAAAAGCATTCTTAGGTGAGCTGTCTTCTATTACAAATATGTTCTTGTTCATGTACATGTGACTATAAAAATGTGATTTGAAATATCTGATAATGGATTCAATGCTTTCTTCTGTCTGATTCAGAGTGGATCATTATCTTCTAAATCTGGTAAAACAGGAATATGAACTTCAATATTCCAGAAGTCCAGAAACGTCTACTGCAGCAATAATTTTTTTTCATTGAAAATATTCTTGTCACCTGATGTTCTCTCATACCTTTACCTCTTGTGAGAATCAAAAGTTGTCATAATATGGCTCACTAGGTTATCCTCTGCCAGATGATTTGTTGATCTAAACTTGACTTCAATTCTGTCTGAAGATTAAAGACTCAACAAGATGCATGTTACTGCCAACATCAACTATCTGTCATTGCTCTCAAGTACATTTTAGCTGTGATATTTACCTAGTTATTGCTATTTTGTAAGCAGAAGATAAAATTATGAATACCTTGGCACTTAACCTTTCCAGACACCTTACCTTCTCATTTAACACTCAGTCCTCACTCTTTGCTTAGATAGAGCTCCCAAATCAAATCCACATTGATAATTTTCCTTGTGAAAATTTAGTACATAAGCTGACTCATATATAAGTATACTTAAAATATGAAAGGTTTCATTTAGAAGCAGTATTCAAAAACTTCAAAATATCCTTTCATAATATTGTCTTATGAAAATAATTAACATTTCCAATACGCATTAATATCCATCTCTGTATGCATATACAGTATGTGAAACAAAAGCACAGCCTTTTGCAAGGATGTCCCCTTACACGTAAACAAAGAGAGCATTACAAAAATTAAGACAAAGCTCCTCTGTAATTTAGGCTATAACAAAAAGGGCAGTTCCACTGCCTTACTAATAGGTGGCCTATCAACACACAACATTCAGTAAGACCGAAAAACATCAGGAAGTTTTGGCAAAAAAGGGGCTCAACAGTTCAAGTGCAGAGTCTTGAAGTGGATTTTTGTATTATTTCTTTTTAGACTAAATCAGTGATTATGCATCATTTTCTGGATAGGCTGGAATACTACTGCAATGTAGAATTATATATGTTACATATATATATAAAAAAAATATATGTATGTATGTATAAGTAGTATCTATGGCTTAGAAAATTTGTTAATTTGGTTATGCAGTGTCTAATGTTCAAATCTATGTTTCCACAGAGGAGTGCTTAGATTTAATGAATCTTGAAAAATAAAATTTCTGAACAGAAGTTCCCAGGTAAAAGGAGGATGGTGAGTGCTTTAACACCGTTCCTGAGGGAAGCCCTACAACAAAGCATTTTCTAATATTCTCTGGTCCTTCCAGACAAACATTTGCATAAAAAAACAGCAACAAAAACATTCAAAGAAAGAAATCATGTGTATAAGATAGCAAGAAAAACATATTGGAGGGAAAGTGAATAAAAGGGAATTACATAAAACCTAATGATGAGCAGAAATCCCATCATTTTAATGCAATTGAAAGAACAGTGATTGCTGCTAGAAACAATGAGACTTTTTTCCTTGTTTCCCAAAAAAGGTCTGATATAGGCTCTACATTACCTTCTACTAGAACAATCAACTTGTCCCCTGGTCATCAGTGGTGTTCTCCAAGGCTCAGGGTTGCAGACAGCCCTCTTTAGAGTCTTTATTACAGAATCACAGAATCACTAGGTTGGAAGAGACCTTCAAGATCATTGAGTCTAGCCTGGATCATTGAGTCCAACCCAAAATCCCTATTGCTGATCTGGATGTTTCCTCTGAGAGTTTCCTCTGAGTCACTGCAAACAACACTAAGTTGGGTGGGAGGACTGATCTACTAGAGGGTAGGAAGGATATTCAGAGTCATATGGACCAACTGGATCAATGGGCCAGGGAAATTTTATGAGGTTCTATAAGACAAAGAGCCAGGGCAGAAAAGGACCTGGGTATGCCAGTCAAACATGGTCCAGCAGTGTGCCCAGGTGTCCAAGAAGCCCAAAGACATCCTGGCCTGTATCAAAAATAGCATGGCCAGCAGGACCAGGGAAGTTATTGTCCTGCTATACTCAGCATTGGTGACACCACACCTCAAATGCTGTGTTCACTTCTGGCCCCTCTCCTGGTTTTGTCCAGGACGGGGCTACATTTTGCAGTAGCCAGGAAGGGGCATTGCTAATACCCAGAGGTTATTCTCTACCACCTCACAGTGTTTTTCACTGGGAGAAGGGGTCCCTTCTGGTCAAGTAAGTGTGGCTTGGTATCACTGCTTTGCTCTCTAACTGATGTTCTAGCTGTTTCCAGTAAATTGTTCTTATCTCAACCCATGATTTTTACCTTTTGTGCCTCAAATTTTCCTCTCCACACCGCTGAAAGGGGAGGGAAGAGGGAGATGGGAATGACTGAGCGTCACGTGGTTTGGAGTGCTTCAGTGGGAACTTTCAATGGGGAATATCATTTCTAATCCATGATAGCCCCAGATACTGAGGCGCTGCAGTGTCCAGAGAAGGGCAACAGAGCTGGGGAAGGGTTTGGAGCACAGATTTTATGAGGAACAGCTAAGGGAGTTGGGGGTGTTGATCCTGGAGTAAAGGAAGGTGACCTTATCACTGTCTACAACTGCCTGAAAAGGAGGGTGNGTGCTCTCTAACTGATGTTCTAGCTGTTTCCAGTAAATTGTTCTTATCTCAACCCATGATTTTTACCTTTTGTGCCTCAAATTTTCCTCTCCACACCGCTGAAAGGGGAGGGAAGAGGGAGATGGGAATGACTGAGCGTCACGTGGTTTGGAGTGCTTCAGTGGGAACTTTCAATGGGGAATATCATTTCTAATCCATGATAGCCCCAGATACTGAGGCGCTGCAGTGTCCAGAGAAGGGCAACAGAGCTGGGGAAGGGTTTGGAGCACAGATTTTATGAGGAACAGCTAAGGGAGTTGGGGGTGTTGATCCTGGAGTAAAGGAAGGTGACCTTATCACTGTCTACAACTGCCTGAAAAGGAGGGTGCAGCAAGGTGAGAGTCAGTTTCTTCTCCCACACGAAAAGTTGGAGAAGTGAAATGATGAGAGGAAATACCTCAAGTTGCACAAGGGGAGGTCTAGATTGGATACTAGAGAAAAAATTCTTCACTGAAAGGTTAGCCAGGCATTGGAACAGGCCACCCAAATAAGAGGTAAAATTACCATCCTCAAAAATGCTGAAAAATATGTGTGCATATGTCACTTAGGGATGTGGTTTAGAGATTAACACAGTGAAGATAGATTTATGGCTGGCCTCAATGACCTTAGAGGCCATTTCCAATCTCTAACAATTCTGTGATTCTGAGATCTGTGTTCATGCCTTTATTGTGGAAACAGATTTTAACAGCATTAGTGATAGTTTTTTTCTTAGGGATCATTTTCATTAACAGTGCATAATATTATTATAATAAAAAAAACCTTTTTCTGCTTCTGCCTGCCTCAGTTGTTAAGCAATAACCCCTTTAAACTCTCTGTTTAATGGTTTAGGGTATCCTCTGGCAGGAAACTAGTAGCCTTTCTCCTTTCTTCCATGCTATTTACCCTTTCTTCCAAACTATGTCTTATAAGGTGTTTGCCCATCAAACTCACTGACCTGAGTTCTGCAAAGTGCTGATAAAACAGTTAGTGTTCATTTTTTATCCATTGTCTCCTGCTTGTGTCTTGTTTATGATCTGTTAGTAAGTTTAGATGCCAGGCTGAAGCTATAAAATAGATCTTGATGTCTATGTAAAGTTTTATTTCTAAAATATAATGCTAGTAAATAAATCAAAAGCATGAGTGTTATTTGACTAATAGAATACTGAAAGAGTAGAAAGTTCAAGCTCAGATTTCTGTGTTTCAGGATGCTCTCTCTCTTCCTGTTAGTTAAACTTATGATATCAAGGGAGGTGGAGGTTTTAGTCTTTAAGCTGTTATCTCCTAGTGTACGTAAGGAATGGCACTCATGGGAAAATCTTAGGACTACTGTATTTAAAGGCTGAGGTATTAGTACACCTGGGTGCAGGAGCTCGACACTGGTGAGCCCACAATAGGTCCAGTTTCTTCAGCTCTCAAAGATGCCACCTGTTACAACTATATTTTTCCTTGTAAGAGCAGTAAATCTCTCTCAATACTAATTACATCTGTCAAACAAGCTTTTTTATTGTAAGATCCAAAAACATAGGAGATGGAAGCATTAAAATTATTGTTATGTAGCTTAAAATGGCACGGGCCAATTGAGCATTGAGAATTTGTTTCTCTGAAACTTATAACATCAGGTTGAGTAGATTTAGCTTAGATATTACAAAGAAATTCTTCGCCGTAAGGGTGTTGAGGGTATTGGTACAGGTTGCCCAGAAAAGCAGAGGAAGCACCATCCCTGGAAACATCCAAGGCTGGGTTGGAAGGGGCTCTGACCAACCTGGTCTAATGAAAGGCGTCCCTGTCCATAGCAGTGGGGCTGAAACTAGATGACTTTTAAGGTCCGTTCCAATCCAAATTTTTCTATGAATCAATTATTCTATGATACAACTCTTCAATAAATTAAGATCATTACCAAACTCTTCAAAACACCAAATATATATATATATTGTTCATTTTCCTGCAATCTTATGTTTCAATTCATCTTGTTGGAGGCTTAAAATTCTGTAATATTTCTATTTTTCTTAATCTGTAAGGAGTATAAAGTATTTCCTGTTCCAAGAAACAACTCTCCATCTACTTGAATACAAGCAATAACTGCCTTATAATCAGATAAGAAAAATGTGCTAACTTTTTCCCATACTATATTCATGGCTTTCAATACAATTTGGCAAGTATAATTAAAGCCAGAAAGATATAAAAATGTAGTGGGGACTGTTCAGTGTAAACAAGGAAGAAAATTATCAGTAAATTAACAAGAATATCCATGGATGCTCATTTCCCTCCAATAGAGTTAAATGGTATGAGAATAAATATCTGAATATCTTGGACCAACTCACCAATCTCTGCTGGAAGATAGTTGATTTGATTTTTTGACAATTCTAGTACTCTCAGATCTTGAAACAGTGCAATGTAGGCTGGAATGGTTTGTATCAATGTATTGTACACATGCCATTCTTTCAGATAGATCTGTTCTTTCAGAGAATCCGGGAGTTCCTGTAAATGAAATAAGAACAGGGAAATAGAAAGCATAAAGTTAGAATTTTGTTACCCTGTTTCCAAATAGGGAGAAAAATGCACTTTGCTTTAATTATCTTGATGTAGAATAGTAGTTTGCCAAAGCCTTACAGAAGCTGTCTGGTTTTGAGGAGCATTGCAGCTGTTTTCATCACATATTCTTTTTTTTAACTCCTAATGCAATTATTTGCTCTAAAACAGAAACCTATCTGAAGAGCTCAATCTGTTTGGTGTCTCACACATTATTTCCTTTTTCCAGATGGAGGATTTCTTTAAAACACATTTCAGCACTTTAATTCACACATCAAGATGTAGTAAAATGCAGCATAGAAGACAAGAGTGCATAGAGAATATCTAAAGACGGTCTGCTAAAAAAAAAAAAAAGGTGTGATTTTGTTTGGAATATGTGCCAATGTTTCAAAATTTGTTTTCCAAGAGGGAAGAGAAACCATTTCAGATACTATACACACATATTGCCTGGCTTAACTGCCTAAGATGTTGAAATAATGTTTAAAAAAAATCTTAGTGGATTTCCATAGAAAGAATAAAATAGATTTTAAAATTGAAAAACAAAATTGATTTTTAAATCAGTCCACATTTGCAAGTAATTTTTAATTCAGTCATGCAGAATCCTTTGCTTTCAAATTTTCAGTAATTTTGAAATTTCCTGTAATTTCTGAGTTATTTTCAGATTATTCTATTTTTACAAAGCCTTCAATACATGTATGAAACTTAAATTTATAAAGCCTTTGATTCTTTAAAAATTGCTTTAATTAATTGGTATTCACTTCAGATGCACATGTCTTTGTTTGAATTATGTCACCAAATTCTTTGAACTTGAAACAGACAAAAATCAATTCCAAAAGTTGAAGGTCGGATCATTTAAACTCCACTTTCTTAAGCATCACATAATTTACCAGTCTGTCCTAGGTTTTATAACACTGTGCACTGGTAACATGTGGAATAAATAATTTGGAAGAGATTCAAGCACTAACGTGGCTCTGTAAGAAGAGATGTCAGAGTTTCAGCCATTGATTATTTCATAAATTTCAGATTTGTTTTCTATGCATGAAGAATGTGACACAGTAGGAATTACTTGGGTTTGCCCTCTTTTTTTTTTTCTAGATTTCAGAGATCTCCCAAGACATTTGTAAGAATGACATATTTGAATTTTTTTTTTTATTAATGCTGAACTTCAGGATTACCAATAGCTACTTAACTCTTAGTTAAATTAAAACGTATAAGTGTAATTACAGATATACTGGACTGTTGATCAGAAGCCATTTTTTGGTTGTTACTGCCTCTCATTTCAGTTCTTTTCAAATTTACACATGCAGACATAAAACCTATGTTTTGTTGTTCTGCCTTGCTACCTTCCCTTCCATATTTTATACAGATAATTTCATTTCTTACTTCACTTTCCAGTTAGGGTGTGTGTATGTGTGTGTGTATTGCATTGTGATCCATCTTCTATATTTGTCCATTTATAACAATTGAAAAATAAAATGCCTTAAATGCCTCAGGGCTGGTAGTGAGAAATCCCTCCAAGTTTGTGGAATTAGTTACTATTTCTCATTTCAGTGCTGCACATTTTTCTGCTGCAACATAAAGTAATAGAGGACAGCAGCAAATGCAATTAGTATTGTCTTTCCTACCTCTAAAGAATGGAAAATCCAGCACATAGGGGATAGTATTTAGCTGGAGTGTCATGGGTATCTCTGTAGGGAAGAACTGCAATTCAGAGAGAGAGATGAATAATCATATTGGAGGGGGAAAGATGTCTATATTTAGAGACACTATTTTCCACTCTATTTCTCCACAGTGCAGATCAGTCTCTGCTTTTCTACTGACCTAATGGTTTTTTGCACTTTATTGTCACAAGACACCATCTCCAGCTCTTTGGTGGCAAACACAGCCCTTTCTCCTCTGAAACCAACAGCGATGCTGTTCTCCCAGGCTGAAGGGGCTACTCCACAAAATTCTCCTTGATACATTGAAAACAGTGCAGCACACAAGACTTTCTACCAGATCAAGACCAAACTCATTCATCATTTTAGAAAAATTAAGCCAAAATATGAAAAATATTTGTTTCTTATTATTGAATAAAGATTTTTTAAAAATATTTATGTCTTCATTAAGACTTCTTTAGAGCACCAAGATATTCCTGTGCAGCAACAGAAATGCATTTAGACATGACTCGAAAGAATGAAAGTCGATTCCATTCTTCTACCAATTGCCAACTTGCCTTGCTTTCTTGCCAATATTTATTTATTATGATCATATTTACAATTTGCAAATGCAAGCATGCAAATACTTTGTTACTATGTGCTTTTTCAATATTTTCCATTTTAAAATGCATTTATATTTGTGTTGCTGAAACACAAATTGATGTGGTATTTTGCTTCATTGAAAACTAGATATGAATGGGAACTGAAACTTCCACAAGCTTTATGTTTGCTTTACTCTCTGATTCTCTTGTGTTCTTTTGTAATCTTCTGCTGTCATGCTAAAGCTGGCAGCCTGCTGATAAATTGCTGCAGGAAGACTGACACTTGGAGGATAGCCAGTCTTTTGCCTTCAACAGCAAAACAATACCTCAAACTTGTTTGATTTTTGGAAGAGAAAAAAAGTTTTAAAAGGAAATACAAAACAAACATACAACAACTGCTGATTATAATATCTCTAATTAGGAGACAATTCACCTGTTAGACCTGAGCCTGAACTAAAACTGTGATCAAAGCTCTAAGAAGTTTAAATTACGTTTCTTTTCCTGCTCTATACTTTTATCTGTAATGGGCCAAAATAAAATTTTGGATCCAAATCTCCCACTCTTCTAAAAAAATTTGAAGCTAGTTCCAGGCAGTCCATGCTGCAAGTTCCCAGCACAACACCAGCACTGTCCCTATGTCCCCCCATTGTCCCAAAACCACCATGTGCTGTCTTTCACTCAGTGTGTGAAAGGCCAATCCACACATTAGCATTCTTTGATTAATTTACCGTTCTGCACAGAAAGGGTTGCTGGGCAGCAAGCCCTAAACCTTAACAAGGCAATTCTATCAACAAGTAGTTTATCCTTCTGGCATCTGGACACTATCCCCAGGCACTGGCTGCCCAGGGTGGTGGCACGGTGGCAGCCGAAGGCAGACAGGGCTGGGCTCAGCCGGGACACGAGCCCTGGGGCTGTGTGGGAGGGGATGGTTTAGGTCAGCTGAAGCCTCTGTGTGGAGAAAGCAGGGCCTGCCTAATTCCAGCCAAGGCTGCTTCCATGGGTGCAGCCAGCCCCAGCCAGCTCCGCACACCCCTCCCCGCTGTTACAGAGGTGTGGAGTGTGGCCTATTGTCACAGCAGCACATTCCAGGGCCCTCTGCGACCCAGAGGCCTCGTGGTGCCTGGAGAGCGCTGCCTACCACGGCCACGCCCTCACCCTGCGCTCACTTAAAGAACACCGAGACCCAATCCCAGGAGAGCGCTTCCCTCAGGAGGTAGCATTTCCCCTGGACGCCTCAATGGCAGAGGTTGCCAAAGAGGCACAGGGTGAAGGACTGGGGGACCACCAACTCCTCTTCCTCCTCCTCCTTCGCCCCCTCTTCATCTTTCTCCTCCTGCCCATAGGTGGACCACAGGCAGCCACAGGCAGCGCTGCGAGCAGAGGAGCGCTGTGTGCCTCTCACCACTGAAGCTCAAGAGATGGCCAAGGCAGCAGATTCTGACTTCATTGAGCAGGTGATAGCAGCAGAGTCAGAGAGCCAGGGAGCCGCTGCACACAGCCTCTGCTGCCCACCTCCCAGCTCCTCGCCAAGCCCTCTGGAAGCCCACACCCTCAGCAAGCAATGGGCAGGGGCAGCAGCAGGAGCAGTCCTGAAAGCACCAGAGACCAAGAAGAAGGTCTTGGTAGAGCAAAGGGAATGCTTGAAACTCTACGACCCTCAACAGCTGTCTCAAGTGGAACACAATGAAAACCAAAGCTGGAGTGCTAGAAAAGAGAATCTTTCCTTGCCCCTCACACATCAGGCACTGTCAGAGTACTGGGCCTTTAGCAATGGAATATCCTACCCCAGTAGCCCATGTCTAAGCAGTAGAGAAATGGTCTCAATTTTGACCCTGTCTTATGAGCCCTCCTGGGTGGCTGAAATGATGGATATGAGGACGACAGCACCATCCAGAGCAGCAGACAGAGAGAGCCGGGAAGCTGCAATTCACAGGCCCTGCTTCTCACCCCCCAGCTCCTCCACATCAGGCCAATTGGAAGCCCATGTCCTCAGCAGGCAGCAAGAAGGACTGGCGGGAGGGGCACTCCTGTCAGCATCAGCCACTGACGCAGAGGCCTTGGCTAAGAGGGAGAAAGACTGGGAAGATAACAGAGACCAAGAGCTGTCCCAAAAAGAGGACAGCACAGACAAAAATCGCAGTACTGAGGAAGAGAGTCTTCCCATGACCCTCCCTCATGAGGCACGGGAAGAGGATTGGGACAGTCAGCTACACACATCTGCAAGCACCGAATTGGATCTGCTGAGGTCAGTCCATAGCATGCCTTCTTCTGACCTGGATCTCCTGTCCAACTGGGACGAAGACATGGATTGGGATGAAGAATGTCTTTTCAACCTTGAAGGCGATGACATGTGGGATATGAGAGAAATAATCGCTTCCGAAGACATGACTTTCTGGGAGGAAGAGTTGGAGACCTGGAATAGGAAGTCATTTGAGCATATCCTACGCAGGTCCACACCTACAGCTGTCCCCATGCAACAGGCCTCCCTCTTCAGGAAGGCACTTGGTGTTCTTTCCAAGGTGTTCTGGTGCCCTTGCATCACGGGACAGCCAGAGCTGTAGCATCCTGCTGCCAGAATCAAGTGATCTCTCAAGATGGCAGCTGGCCCTAAGCCTGTGCAGAATCCCTGTAAAATCCCAGAAGATAAGGGGCTAATGTGTATGTCTCAAACAATAATATACAGGCGGATAACTGTGTGTCCAGCGAAGTATTTTGGTAATAAAAGACAAGAATTGATAATAACCAAGGATTTTCAGTAATAACATGCTATGGGAAAGAAGGATGTGGCTGGAGAAGGCAGCCACACAGTAGGCTGTGCTGGCCCAAGTAGAGCAGTGCTTTTCCAGGACAAACATGATTGTTGTAGCTTCCAGAGATAAGCACACATAGTACCACCTAAGCACATGAACAAGGCCAAGATGCAGCCTTGGACTGTGGGGCTATATCAAGGCCATCCAAAACCCCCAAAGGCTTTCAATGCATTTCCAGAATCGTCTGAAAGAATGGACTGTTCATGATGACAAATTTGCACAGCAAGTGAGAAACCTGCCATCAGGGCAGGAAAACCTCTCCATAAAAAGTATCTCCAGTCAAGTCTGGGAGGAATTTCCCATGTGATATTAGACTTGCTGAAAAAGGAGATAATTGTTGCCACTCACTCCCCTTGTAACTATTCTGTTTGGCCAGTAAAAAAGCCAAACAGAAAATGGTGACTGACCACGGATTATGTAAAATTAAATGCTAATACTGCACCTTTAACACCAGCAGTGGCTAACATTGCTGAGTTAATTGCCATAATACAGGAAGCTCATCCAAGTTAAGCTACCCCCAACGTGAAAGATGTGTACTTTATGGTTCCATTTCAGGAGAGCCATTGGAACGGTTTTGCTTTCACATGGAAGGAGATGCAATATACTTTCACCGAGTACTGCAGGGATACTAGGAATCCTCCATGCTAGCACATTTTACCCTAGCCCAAAAACTATCTACAATTCCAGTAGATGAGGGGATAAGGACCTACCAATATATTGATGACGTATTGACTGGGGGTCCAGACACAGATAAAATGTCAATATTCAAAACCATATTATTGAGCACCTAGAAGGTGTAGGGTTAAAGAGCTCAGAGGATAAAATTTAGTGCCCTGCTTCAGAGAAAAAATCTTGGGAAAGGAGGTGCTGTGTCCCTGCTGAGATGTTAACCTCACTGTAGCAAGTACATGTGCCACAAATAAAAAAGGAGCAAGGCCACCTTAGAAGCTCTGCCCATAGCCTGTAGTCTCTGCACTTCTATCCCAGTATGGTACCCTCTCACAAAGCACTGAGGGATGTTACCACCCCCAAGCCTACTTGGGAGTTACACACCCCACAGGCCTAACTTGGGACTTTTTCACCCCGTGGCTTGACTTAGGGCCCAGTTCCTGGAAATCAAGATGCCAACAGGCAGTATTCGTGCAATTTCTCACACCCACTATCTCTTAAAGACTATTTTGCTCTCATCATGTCCCTAAATATATTTGATGGGCTATAATGACACCTGGATTTGCAAGATGAGGAACTGTCTTGTACTATTTGGATTAGCATTGAGATTTAAGATACACCTTATATAGTTGTCAGACCACATCAACAGGCAATAGAAAACATAACATGGCAAATGCATACATCAAGCAATTGGACAAAGTATGCCTCTGGAGAACTAAAATTGCAAGTCCAACAAGCATCAAAAAAGGCTTTACAAAATCAATTATTTAAAGAACAATATGTATGTGGAATGTTAAATTTAACCAACACAACCATTTAAACAACCATTCATTATGCCTCTATTTCCATTAAGGAAGCGTGAGCTAAGATGAAATAAATAACTGGCTAAACTGCAGAATTGTTTCAATCCATGAAGCCAAATGACTGGCTTAATGGTTGGAGCCCCAGCTCCTTGTTGATGTCTACACTCTGACCGTTAGAACTTGTATGGTGGGGCTCATGGTTAATGCAATTTGGAATTATGTTGTTAACCGGATTTATTTTCTAAATTATTGGAATGGGAATTGTTTCATACATGATTTATTGCATTATCTTCTGCTTCGTCCTTATTTTCTCCCTCTGTTTGGTATGTTCACATCACCACCATGGATGAAGACTATGATCAAAGACTATGACCACTGATCAAATTTAGGTAACAAGGTGGTGTAAGGAAAGGCTTAATAACATTTGCAGCATGTACTTTAAACAAGCACTTGTTGCTGTTTCGCAATGAACACAGACACACGACTCCAATATCAGAAGGCAAAAAGAATAAAAGAAGGCTTATATGATTTATTAAAATGACTCCATTGTTCAGAAGGCGTTTGGGCTGTATGTGCCCACGTTCAGAACTAACATGCTTTCCTTCTCATGGTCACTACAGAACTGCTAGAATGCTTAGAATTCCAAGATAAGTATTGTCTATCTCATAGGTCAAGAAAGGGAGAAGGCTCCCATCCCCCATGTGGGAGACAGGGCAAAAGAATACATCTGTGTCCTTGAACACACAGTCCACAGATAAAATGAGCTTCTCCTGGGAAGAAAACCTCAGCAGGCTTTCACTCAGAAAACTCACAAAATGTCCAGGTGACAAGCACTCACTGGTAGCTGTCTTCTGCTTGTTCTGTCTCCTCTATCTCTTTATCTCTCTCTTCCTCCCCTCCACCTCACTCTTTTTTCTCCATACTCTTAATGAAGTTGGTACACAAAGTAAAATTGGTGTTCTTGTACCAGCATTTAGTCTCATTTGCACCTTCATTTGGGCAGAAGAATTTCATATCAAATTGTAACAGTAATTTACTGATAAAATTGTGAGTTTTTTGGACCCCTTGCCTTTTGTCATTCCTTTGAACCATGAGCATTTACAAATCTGTGGTGGGACGTCACAGTCCCAAGGCAGCAGCACGGTGGGCTTTGTTGTGGACATGTCAATCAAACAGGATGCTTTGCCAACCCTGCTTACTTGTGCCTCATGTTTCTTGAGAGAAAGAGGAGCGCAGGCAAGGCCCATGCCAACAGGCAGAGCAGGAGAGCCCCCATGCTCCTCTTCCATGGACTAAGCTGAGACCCTGCCCTCAGCCTTTCCCATGCCTCTTGCACTCCAGCTCTTGACTGGCTGGAGCCCAGAAGCAAAGAGGGATTGCATCCTGGCAGTGCCACGAGGTTAAATATTACCTGCATTTAGGGTCACTGGTTAGTGGTGGACCTGGCAGAGTTAGGTTAATGGCTGGAATCAATGATCTTAGATGTCTTTCCAAACCTTACTGATTCTATGATTCTGTGAAATGTAGTATGTCATGGGACCACTTTTAACAATAAAACTGGTCATGACTGAGTCATGAACTTTATTTTTTCTTTTTTTTTCTTTTTTTTTTTTTTTTTTTTTGGGTTGGGGGGGTTTTTTGGTTTTTTTTTTTTNGGGGAAATCTCTGGAATTTATGTAAGTACAAGAGAGATTTTTCCTGTCCATTCAATGCAGCAATGCTTCTTGACCCTTTGTAGGAAATAAATACCTTAATGTGAGAAAGCATTGGGAAAAACAATTGGAAATTTTCTGTTCTCAGTGAAAATACATATTATGCTAGACAATAAAACTGTGAGAACATATGCAAATAATTTGCTGCCTTGTTTTGTGAGGAAGTTAAATGCAGCAAAATCATGATTTATGACTAAAGAATTTTACCACCACTCACTTACTTGCACATCTGACATGAAAGTTTTTTAAAGTAGGTATACACCCAAATCCTCTACTTAGGAAAAGCAACATAGCCAAAAACACTCCTACTCTGTATTTGAGGAGCATCATCAGTTTCCTTTGCCAATATTGATATCACAACATTAAAAAATTTGTTTATCCTGAATATTTTGTGAAAAACATTTAAAATTCACTGATTCACTAGAGAATAAACATTCATTAATTAACAGCAGAAAGTAAACACTCAGAGGGGAAAAACTGAGTTAAAGTGATTTAATTTAAAAATTCATATGAATATTCATGACATTATTTTGCCTCAGTTTCTAGTTCTAATGGTGCTGTTCCTCTGAAGAACTAATTTAATTGAGTAGATACATGTTTATGTGTACAGAGATTCTCAAGTGTTGCATCAATTGTGCTTTTTTTTTTCCTAGGCATCTAATTCAAACACACAATTCAAAGGTCCATAATCCATATACATATAAATATTTATTTTTAAATTATTATTTCTCAGTGTGTTTGCCTGTAAAACTCTCAAATAAATAATTTTTTTTTCTGAAACATACCTCAGGAACCTGAAATTACTTGTGGCACAACACACCGTTCTCATACTTTCAAATTCCAAGTGTTTTGCAAACACAGGAACATTTAGGAGACTCACTGCTGGGGCAATACAACTGGATTATGCCCCTTTTTTATTAAAAGAGAAAAAGAAGGGAAAACCTGTCTGATTTCATTCACAATATCAGATTGCAATTCTATGATTATGAGACCAAACCATTTTTTATTGTATGCTCTTTTCTTTCCTAACTGCAAATACTAATTCATTACTGTCCCCAGCTGGCAGAAATGCACACCCATGGGAGGTAGACACTTTAGTCACAGAACCACAGAATCACAGAATTAACTAGCTTGGAAAAGACCTTTGAGATCATCGAGTCCAACCTATGGCCTAACACCACCTTGTCAAATCATGGTACCAAGTGCCACATTCACTGTTTTCTTAAACACTTCCAGGGACAGTGATTCCACCAACTCCCTGGGCCCAACCCATTCCAATGCCCAATCACTTTCTGTAAAGAACTTTTCCCTGATGTCCAGCCTAAAATATTTGTCTGGTATGTAAAAAGGAGACAAGAGCCCCTGAACCTAAAGGCTGTTGTCAAACAGCCCCAGCCAGATGGAGCTCTGACAGACAAAGGTAAGACTCTCTCATAAATGTTCTGGCTAAACCAGAACCCAATTACAAAATGTCTTTCAGATTCAGAGGGACTTGAATATGGATCTGCATAAACAGGAAACAACTCTTTCAGAATTCATATACTCTAAAGTTAAGTTCAAGTCTCTTTAGCTACTACTTTGTGCCTACTTGTCTTACCTAGTGGTTTTTGTGTGAGCTTTTTGCTTTCGTATGTGCTACACAGAACACTGTAGTGCATCATTCACTGTTGCAATCTAACATTTTCTCCTTTTGTTTTCCTGGCATCAAAACAGTTTTCGTTCCTGTACTTATCCCTTGCAAGTCATGCCCAATGCTAGCTGTATCATGTTTAAGACTGTTATTCTTGCTTCTAAGAAAACCTGATCAGTACTTTATTCTTCTTATTTCCAGTCTCTTTTCACTGATCTCACTGTCACTCTAACTTTGTTAAAAGCACCTACTGCACTGCTCCCTTGTCTGCTTTAACACTGTGTCATAATTCCTTGGCTCTAAATCCATAAATCACTCACTCTGTTCCTCTTCTTCACAGAAATACATGCCTTTAAAGAGGCCCATAGTCACAAACACTAAAAGTAGAAATATATCAGAAAGTGTTAAAGGCTAATTATTACAAAATTATTACCCTTTTTTACCCCTCACTATTTTGTTGCTGTCAAAGAGCTTTATCTTTTCTCAGATGTGTTAAAATAATTACTTTACAAGTAGAAGGAACAGTGGGTCTCCACCTAATGAAAATACATTATCCTATCAATGATATTTGAGATGTGGGAAAAAAGTGACACAAAGTCTTGAAGGAAGATATTCCTATTAGGAATTCAAAAGATGAAATCTGCTCTGATTTTCACCTTTACTAAGGTTCTCAGAAGAAGGTCTGATATTATTTTCAAAAAGGCATGACCCAGATTATTTTCAAAATATTTACCCAAGTTGTCCCAGACTCTTGTGGCTGGGTGAGTATCGTTACCTACCCACAAGTACTCTGGCTGTGCAGGGTATCCTCAGAGATAAGGAGAGACCATGTTCTCTAGGTGCCAGGGAGCCTCATGGCTTCTGCTGAAGTATGACCACATGCAATTACTACATCCCTCAAATTCTAGGTTAATAGTTTGTCTCAATGACTTTAAGGGTCTTCTCCAGCCTAAACAATTCCATGATTCCATCATAGAGTGTTTTACAAGTCGCCTTTTTAACCTCTTACTCAACAATGCAGAATCAGATGTTATATGAATATGGAGCACAAAGCAGCAGCTTCTTTCTAAGACTACATTTTTACCATCTGGACAGCCTGGGCACTCTGACATTGAGACCTATGAAAAGGATGTGTTAAAGCCACATCCCTGTGCTGGGGATTACTCCTTTGTGTGACTTAGCTTCCCAGCATCCATAAAAAGAAATGGTATAGCTCAGAAGCAAGCCTTGTTCTCAGAATTAAACCTCTAAGTCACACCAACAACCTACTCAGATTTAGCTATCAACTGTCTAGAGGATATATTACTGCTTCATTGATGAAAGAAAAGGGGAAACATAATAAAAATACTTATCAGCTAAAAGGAAGATAGAGGATTCAGCAGCTCATCCCCAAACGGACACTTTACAGGACTGTGCTGTTTGCTGCTGCCAATGGTAAGTGGCCAATCAACAGCAAATCCAGCTGGTTATGTGCCCATAAATCTGCACAGGTAATCCCAGCTCTGACTTCTCCAAGTCCCTGAGTGCTTAATCACTGAAACTTTCAACTCATAGATGTGTTTGTGCGCAAAACACATCAAAAAAAACTAAACCACCATTGACACCACAGCTCCCAGCTACATAGTACATAGACTTCTCTGAGAAAACTGTCATATGTCCACAAATTTTATTCATGTGCAGATTGCCAGATTGTGCAGCATTGGTTTTATAGTCTGAAAATTCATATTGCTTAAATGCAAATACTTTCTTTTTGTGAGAAAGTAATGGGGGAAAAGAAGATAGTATCAGATTCTGTCTTTGTTTCAGAAGCATCAGTTCAGATTTTAAAAAGCAAAATAAACGGTATGATTTGTATAAGAGATAAAAACTTTACAAAATTTCTGCAGTAAGTGGATAAACACTTCTTTCAGAACTTTGTCAAGTAAGTTTTCACTATTTTAAAATAATTGTCAGCTGTTAGAAAGTGACATTTCAGTTTTGAAGAAGTTGATCTAAATAAATCTGCTGTGATTGTATTTTGGTCTGCAAACATCTGAACTATGTCACAGTTTGTTGAAATAGGAAGCCCATTTTAGCTAGGCTGGAGCTGGACAATGAGGCTTGATGGCTGTTTGATATGGTCACACTGAGCATGTGATAAGAAGATATCAAAACCCATGGTGGTTAAGAATGTACTGCTCAAGGTGGCAGAATATATGTAACAGTACACCAATTTCTCTTAAATAGGATTTTTCCTAACATCAAATTAAAATCAAATATTCCAGAAAACAGAACAAAACACATGTGTTTGAATTTGCCTCCTAATGTAAAGCCTAGCTTATTTATTTACAAAGCAAAATTTTAATGGTTTGGCAATAGAGAATAAACAAGGGAAAAGTTAAATTATGCAACTCTCTACACCCTGATGCATTAAGGATATTTGCAGGTGCTACTGTATCAGTGTTCAAGGAGCTGTAATCTCTCTTTTTTCCCCCTAAAACACCTCTAAATTAAGGTTTACAATACCGAAAAGAATGCAGTATTTGACTGCACATCTTAAACATCACTTTCAAAATCACAAGTTCTTGAATGAAGAGATGGGATAGCTCCCTAACAGCCAGTCCTACCAGGTCAATGATTGGTATCAGCTGAAGAAAGAGTCTTTTTAGTAGAGCTGAATGGGAACTGGGATTTTCTATAGTCCAGAAATTTCAAATATTGTATGTTTATTCAGAAGGAAATTAAAGCAAGAAAGAAAAATGGGAACTGAAAAAGAAAACACCATCAGTCAGATTCAAGATCAAATCTAGGATAAAGTTACACTTCAGGTCAATCAAAAATAATTATAGCTTTTTTATCAATGTTTTGACTTATATTTTTTGGAATGAAAATACTACATGAAATTCCAAATTTTAATTTCACATTATCATTAATAAAGAAATGTTTCTCCAAATACATTTCAATCAAAGCTTTTACAACTCCAGAAATCTTCAGACCATCTCTAACCCACCACTTGCTCAATTTCAAGCCAGCACTAACTCACATCTTATCTGCAAACTGCTATTTCACATCAAACATATCTGCAAGTCAAATGTGCTTTTTTTTTCAGTAAGACCCTTGTGGATTGATGCTAATATTAGTTTTAAACTGAGAAGAGCTTGAGAAAGTATTATCACACCATCAGAGCAAGAATACATATCTCTGATTAGTAGAAGACAGCAATAAGCCAAAAAATATTATTTTCATCTCTCTTCACCCATTGGGGAATTTTAGAGAATGAGACCTTATTGCAATATTATTGCCCATACCAAAATTTTTGAGAGGGATAAATTACATGTATCAGCAGAGAATTTAAAATACTCGTACCTGAAAACTAAACCACTAGTTGAGGCTGAGGTAGAAAATACTTTGGTCACTTCTAACACTGAGAAAAAGCATCAATTTCATATGCATTTGCCATAAAAAGGGGGAGATTAAAAGATACAGTCTAAGACACCCAAACTCTTCACCAACAGAAACATATTTTCCATTAGATTTACCGTCCACTGCTCTCCAGAAAGCTGAAAAATAAACTTGTTTTTTTCCTTATTTACTCCATCTGACAAGGCATGACTCTTCTTGAGCTGAGGAGGCTTTCCATAGGTGTCCAGGTTCTTCTCATTGATGTCTACAAAGCCATTCTTGAGGTATTTTGATTGAGGAATACCTTTCTTACGGCACTCTAGTATCAAATTCCATTCCTGTTTGATCCTGAAATAGTGCCAAAAAATGTTCGTGTGAAAAAAACATGGCAGGTAAGTTCTAAAGCTTAATCTGTGTTTGCAGAAGTACTTAACAAAATATAATTAGTCATCTAAGAATATTCTTATATAAAGAAAATATGCCTTTCCTGGAGGTACATTAAGATTTTCTAGATGTACGTATAGATTTCAAGTGATCAGGATTTCATTCACTGACTATAAAACAGTGACACCCAGAGAATAAAAGAAAAGTGGAGACTAAGCAAACTGTTACAGAAAAAAGCAAAAACTATACCCTTTAATTTGATAGGATAGAAATATATTCTCAATAACAAGTTACATGCATAAACAAAATCAAGTACCTGGTCATATATGAAAATATTTTCTTTAGGAAAAAACACAGTAAGAAGTGCCTTTTTTCCCCTGCCCTTTCTTGATCAAGTATAATGATTTATTTCAATTTTTACACCAACATCCTCTTAGAAGGTAAAGGTCAAAGTTTTCACATGCCAACTGATTTCAGATTCAGTTTCAGTGTAACTTTTACATCACCTCCAACATCACCTCCAAGACAAGATTTTTCTCATATAACTTCAGGTGCAAATTCAATTTGACATAATTAAGCATTGTCAAGAACTCATGCTTTTAGTTAGGAGAGATTTATTTCAGCTCAGTCAATTAAAGAACTCATTGATTAACAGAAGCAAGCCTTTCTTACACAAAAACAAGACTCTGCAGAGCCCCTTGTATCATAAATCTGACCTCACACTTTGAATTCTATATCCTGTGGTACATAAGACTCGCTTATGTCATCTCCATCCTCTGACAGAAACCTTAATCTAAAGGATTGAAGAAAATTGACAGCCAAAGAAGGACATGAAGTTCAGGATAAAGTACCCCTAGAGAAAGTAAATACATCATGTCCTAGAAAGAGAAACACATGCAAGTTTATAAAGTTCAAATAGGAAGTAACAAAACTTTTATACATATTACACTTAATCATGGGGTTTCTTCTCTACAATGCTAAGTTGTAAAAAAAAAAATCACATGAAACAGAACCATGGAATTACAGAATTATTTGGGTTGGAAGAGATGCTGAAGATCATCTAGTTCCAACCCCACTGCCATGGGCAGGGACATCTTCCACTAGACCAGGTTGCTCAAGTTCTCCTCTCAGCCACAAACAAGCCTTGAACACTTCCAGGGATCAGGCATCCACAGCGTCTCTGAGCAACTTGTTTCAGTGCCTCATCACCCTCACAGTAAAAAATTTCTTCCTAATATCTAATCTAAATCCACTCTCTTTCAGTTTGAAGTCATTCACCCTTGTCTGGTCACTACAGTTCCTGACAGAAACTCTCTCTGGCTTCCCTGTAGCCCCTCTCCAGATAATGGAAGGCTGCTATGAGATCTCCGAGCAACATTCTCTTCTCCAGGCTGAACCACCCAAACTTTCTCAGCCTGTCTTCACAAGGGAGATGCTCCAGTCCTCTTATCAAGTTCTTGACCTCCTCTGGACTTGCTCAAACAGTTCCATGTTGTCTTTATTTTGGGGGCACCAGAGCTGGATGTGGAGTCTCACAAGAGCAGAGCAGAGGGGTAGAATCACCTCCCTTGACGTGCTTTTGATGCCCAGGAGGCAGTTGCTTTCTGGGTTGTGAACACATATTGCTGGCTCACCTTTAGTTTTTTGTCAAATATCACCTGCAAGTCCTTCTCCTCAGGGCTGCTCTCAATCAATTCCGTGCCCAGCCTGTAATATGTCTGGGATCACCTTGACCCAGGTGTAGCACCTTGCACTTCACTTTGTTGAATTTCATGAGTTTTGCACAAACCCACCTCTCAAGGCACCTCTGGGTGGCATCCCTTCCCTCCAGCATGACTGCAAAACAAAGCTTGGTGCTGTCAGTGAACCTGCTGAGGGTGCCCTCGATCCCACTCTCCATGTCACCAAAGCAAAGATGCTGAGCAGCATTGGCCCCAACACTGACTTCTGAGGGACACCACTCATCACTGGTCTCCACTTGGCCATTGATCCACTGGCCACAACACTTTGCATGCAGCCATCCAGCCAGGTCTTTATCCACCAGATGGTCCATCCATCAGATCCATGACCCCCTATTTAGAGTCAAACATGGCATGCAAGACAGCAGTGAACATTTTGCGTAAGTCCAAGCAGATGATGTCAATTGCTTTGCCCCTATCCACCAATGCCATTGCTCCATCATAAAAGGCTCACAGATTTGTCAGAATTAAAACCAGAATGTCTGGTTTTAAGTCACATACAAGAAACCAGTTACAAACTTAGGTACAACAATTATGTCCCAAAATCTTGTTGGAATAAAAAATTTTTGGACACCCATAACTAGGTATGAAACTGCAGTGCAAAGCACTCCTATGGAAATACAGTAGCACAGATCAAAAGTCATAGTTGACTTAATGCTATCAAAATAAGTCTTTAGAGAGCAAAACTGCATGCCTAGATAGAAACGTATTGACACAGTTGTATAGATTGTGGCACTTACAGAAGTCTCAGGGGATTTTAGAGAGGCTTGGAAGCAGAAAGCACAGCAATGGCAAAGACACAGAGCACAGGAACACACTGCAGGCACTTTTTACACTTTTGGAAAACACATATAACCATTTATCAAAAGAGGAAGCCTGAGGGACCACCAGAGGAGGCTTTCAAGGAACAGCACACTACACATGGAGACATAAGAGAACTGCAGAAAGCCCCTTCTGTAATAATGACTGGAATGTATTCCTAAGTGACATCTTTAAAAACGTAAAGTACAGAAAAGCACCTTCTACAAATATTTCAGGAGGTGAATTAACAGTGAGGTTGGTTAAAAGGTAGCTCACTGTGTTGACAGACATAAATTGTTGACAGACTATATGAAGACAGCACAAACTCAGACTAAGTACATTCTAATGAAAAGACAGTAAGGATCTCTTTGTCCTTTGTTTCAAAAATTACAGAAATATTTTTGAAAGATAAAATTACATTTACCTTCAAATGAAAAAAATTAGAAGTAGACATGAGTGCTGATAAACACCAAAAAAGCAAAAGTTGTATACTGCAGGTATACAAATGAGTAGGAAAAGGATTTGTAGCATATTAGATGAAGGAAGCTTCACAGAGATGATGGGAACAATAACTTCTCAAAATATGAAAGGAGAAATAAAGGAATAGTTATAGAAGTTTTTGATAGGTGCAGAAATGTCACTCATTCTTGGCTTCAGTTTTCATTAGAGAGATCAGAATGCACTGCAGAGGTTGACATCTGGAAGAATTCCTGGTATTAAAAGTATCAATAGAGGAGATGTGAGAGTGCTAAAACATATTTGAAATAAATCTCCCAGTTTCTCTCAGTGTCTACTGCATTGTGGAATGTTTCATACCACAGCAAGCTGTGATATGTAAGTGAGTTAAGAAAAAATAGGCTGGACAGACAGAAAAACATTCAGTCCCTAGCATGGACGAAAGGGGTTAGCACAATCAAGGAAGAGTCCACCAACTATGCAGAGTATCTCCACAAATCTTGTCTGAGTTTACTTGATACAACAAAGACAAGAAAATAGGCTAAAGCAGATACAGTTCCTTAGCCTGTACTGTGATATATCAACAGGCAGTAGCTAATATTTCTAAATTTTCTATTACAGAGGGAGAAATATCCAAACACCTGATTTCACTGAGCAGCTACTAAGGGTATCCCCACCAGATGCAGTCTAGAAGTGCTCAGATGACAGAGTTTTCCTTATCAGCAGACATGACTGTTCAAAAACCCTTCAGATGCTTTGACACATGAGCCAATTCAATTTTTAATGTTGATCTTAACTATTCAATCTGTCATTTGTACCCCAGAAACTGCCAACACAACAGAGTGTGTATATTGTACTAGGAAGAGATTGCTAGGAAAAGCTACAAAACAATATCTTCTTATACTATAAGAAAAAATAAACAGTCCCAAACCACCTACTCATATTTTGTTCCAAAACTCGTGTACCAGTGAATATAGCTATATAGCTATAAAAGCTCTCTACGGCTAGGAAGTAAAGTGGTATGGGGAAGGTGTCAACTGAATTTCAAGGAAGAGAACAAAATTATCTGAACAATTAAGAGGCAGGAGTCATAACGACCACAGGATCAAACAAGTAGAATTCTTTTTTTTCTAAAATATTCCAAACTTTACTTATGACTACTGTTCTGCTCTTTCTCACATTCTCCAGTCCTTCACATAGAGCTTTTCAGTCCTTCTGTGAAGCTTTAATCTGCATTACTACTCTCTTATTTCCATGGAATTCCTTCATTTTCTATCAAAGCAATAAATACTTCACTCAGTGCATACTTTAGTGCACTGAAAAAACTTGCCCACAAAATGGGAAGGTTTTGTATTCATTGCTCTTCTTTCAGGCCCAAAAATTACTGACTCACTCCTGACAGTATAAATTCTAAGAACATTAGGAACTTAAACAACAGAAAGAAGAGATCAAAAAGTCTAACTCAATTAAAAGTAAGCTGCAGTACTACACATCAGCACTGGTTCTGTCAGGTAGACCCTAGGAACACTAGAGTAGAGGGCTCAGAGCTAAAATTTTACTCTCTCTAAACAAGGAATATAAAAAATGGTAAGAAGGGAGTTACATTAAAGCTGAAAAAACAAACTGCCCTCTGACAGTCTGATGATAACATGTATAAAACACAAAACTCAGGTGGTCATTGCTTGCCAAGTGAAATAAAATGCATACAACAAAAATGGTTGTTAAGCAAATCAGTCAGTGAAATACTTATTTCAGAAGAAAGATGGGGCTTAAAAATTAAACCTACTAGTGAATTCAACATGTATATTGCACACTGATATGGAAATCCTGTGTCAAATTTCCTCTTTACTCATACATTAAGTTATGGTAACATGCTCTGTTAGGCTTTTAAAGAAGGCAGGTATTGTGTACAAGCACATTTAGAACAGATGGAAGGTGAATTAATAATGGAGCAACAAAAGTGCATAATTTTGTACAGTACATCTCAGAATGAAAACATTATATTTCCCTTGGGCAAAGGGACTAATAATTTACATCACCTGGCTGTACCCTCAAGTTACACACTACCCAAATTAATAACTATGAGCCTTACTGGCCTGGAGTTGAAAATTATAACAAGCCGGTGTGTATCATGAAGAAAAGGTGACAAAGCTGTAAATTTGCAGATTCAGTTGAGACCAAACCAAAGGGATCTATTTGGATACGTGATTGTCATTCTGTTCTGTCATTGTCAAAAAATTGAGATTATGGTACTTTTTAATTCAGTGCTGTAAAAATAAAGACCTTTTTAAGTCTTCATTTGGTGACAATCCTCAAATTATACAGAATTTCCACCATGTTTGTCATATTGGGAAGCTATTACATGAATGCTCAGGAAAGATATCTAAAAGAAAAGGCCTCTAAACCAGTGAGCCAAAAAAAAAAAGAATATTCACACAAATAAAATAATCTTTTAAACACTAATATACTTTTAGGGAAATTAAATTTCTGGCCTTGACACTTTAAAGTCTCCTGATATTCCAGAAACACATTTCCACATATGACAAATAAGTTACAAAACCACAGCTCTCCTGAAGTTTATGTCTTTTTAATGCTATTTAACAATAAAATATTTTCATCTTCCTCTGGGCCTTGATCAAACAGTTGAAGTCATATTAAAAAAACAACAATTCTTTTCATTAGTAAGAAAAATGAAGATAGTAAAATCAAGCCTAATTTAGGTGGGATTATGAACACAAAAAATATTTTTCTTGGACAAAGGGCCCAGATAAGATGTAAGGTTCCAACTCAGCTCACTATTGCAGTATTTCCTCTTCAATCATACAAATACTTCCTCTAATTTTAAAAAAGGCTGGTTGCATGCTGTTTATGTTTGTCAAAAAAAAAAAAAAAGAAAAGTTAAGTTTTATAACTATATATCTGTTACACAAAAGCATACTTGTCATTAAGGCAGACACGTGTGGTACAGAGGAATTTTACTCTGGCTAGTTATTTTCCAATATATTGCCTTTTTACAGTAAGCTTTCAGGACAATATGTTACAGTTATGAAACAAGATCAGCAGGGAAATAGAAGATTCAAGTATTTTCATTTTTGTTATTGCTGTATTCCTCTTCAGGTAATCATTTCCCAAATGCTACTTCACTGTTGGAGTATACCTTCAGAAAAAAGATTCATTGCATATATTTAGTAGTAGTAGTAGTAGTAGTAGTAGTAGTAGTAGTAATAGTAGTAGTAGTAGTAGTAGTAGTAGTAGTAGTGGTGGTGGTGGTGGTGGTGGTGGTGCTGTTATTGTTATTATTGTTGTTATTATTATTATTATTTCTTTTCAAGAACATGGGAGTTCCCTGCTTGAAATTTTATTTTCTCCAACAAAATAATGAATCTGATCGACCTGATGCAAAGAGTTACTCCACAATAAACTCAGTGATTGGACCTTTCAAAGGAGCAACCAGCTTGGAAAAGAAATGTGCATTGGTAGGGATTTCAGAGCCATCAAACCAAATGAGGAGTAACTGGGTTTGTTTCAGTTGCTCTTCCTTCAGCAGGTACTCTCTGCTCAATGTCTGATTAGAAGCTCTTGGAGGAAAGCTGTGATTCCTAGGTAAGGAAAGGAAGTTTCGTTAGATGGCACTATTTCCTCTAAACCAGGACACAAGAATTGACTGGGACACTACATGGTGACACTAGTTTAGAACTCCTGAGCAATGTTTAAATCAGAATCACGAGCCATGCAGGATCATTAAATAATCCTATGGAATTTTTAGAAGAGCATCACAGTAGAACTGGAGCTCAGCCCAGAATAATATTCCTGATGGATGAGTAACATTTGCTTCAAATTCAATTGGATTGATTCAATTTCAGTATCACTGCCAGGCTCTTCCATGCATTTTAAAGGACTGTGGCTGAACATCAGCTTTTATCTTACAGTGCACTTCTGTGCGTTACGTTAGACGCATGGTCTGTATGCACACGTGCCTACAAACAAAGGCCAATAACTTAGTATATTTATTAGTGCTGCAGACCAAAACCAAAGTTGTTAATTATGATTTGTGTTTGTGGCCAAGGGACTGCCAGCTCTCAGTTTTAGACTAGCTTGGGAAAAGTTCTTCATTGGGTATTGAGTAGGAGAATAAAGATAAACATAACAAATAAAATCTTAGTTAAGGTACAAATAGAATTGTAACACTGACGTTTGGCAGAGAGATAGAGACAAATCTTTTTTATTAAACAAACATGTAACCTCTCAAGAAAAGAAAAGTCGGTCTGCCTGCAAAGTGTAGTTTTCTTGTTGCTTTTTATTTTTAATATTCAGGAAGTATGTAACTCAAAAAATAATACATGCATGTTTAATTAGCCAGACTTTGAGAAGAAATTTTTGGAGAAGAGCCAGTGGAAGAGGTAGCTAAACAAACTTTTATTTTTGTTGCATGCTTGTTGGTGGACAGTGGAGGCTGTGCCATTTCTCAGCAAAGATTTATACAACTAATCTGGGCAAAAAGCTCTGGCATTTCCTCACTTGAATGCTTAATTTGTTAGCCTTCAGGTTTATCTTACCTACTTTTCACACACATGACAAACATGTTGCAACCCCTAAAAAAAAAAATCTAACTGTAACGTTCGCTCTTATTCCCTTCCAAAAAAAAAAAAAAAAAAAGAGAGGTAGCAGTGGGGAACACAGCGACACGAACCCCTTATGCATCCAGAGGAGATCGCTTTATTGTAAAAATCAGCCCCTTTTTTAAAGTTTAACTTGGCCTTTGAAAAAGTATTGGGTAGGAAATTACAGAATTGCATGTTTAGCACTTTATAGAAACATTTAAGGAACCATGTGTCCCAACTTTTTGAAACAGCAAAACTGAAATTTGTAATCTATATTACTTTTAGCCTTAAAGCAAAAAATTTCTTTTCAGTGGAATGCAATGCCGATCCAATCACTGCTTAGTTAGGTAACTGGATAAGAGCCAAAATATCTGACTGAGAATAAGGTCTACAGTCCACACATTATGCTGGCTTCCATTCCCCATTGCATTTCAGAAGTTCACTCCAAATAAGGAAAAAGTATATAATTGCCTTAAAGCAAAACCTGCTCAAAATACATATGCTTTAAAAAAATTAGGAAACTTCTTTAGTAAAAGGAATTCACCTTAGTAAAAGGAATTTACCCTAGTGAAAGGAATAAATGAAGAAAAAACCTTTTAATTTCTTTTTGATTAATGCTTGGTGCTGCTTATAAAAAGCAGAACCGGCAAAAAGTGAATTAGTATTGGATATGACTTAAAGCAAAGAAAATTAGAAAAAGATTATATTATTATATCTGCAACAAGCATGTCCCCATTTAGAACAGTGTTTTAAAGGGCCTCACACAGGTAATTAACAAATAGGTTTAACATATGTAAAAGGTAATAAACCATTGAAACAGAACAGCAAAAAGGTTGAAATTTGCTTATGGGGGTTGCAAGATCTTGGACTTTTCTCTGGCATAGGCCGACCCTGGAGCAGCATGTAGAGAGCTAGAGGCAAGGTGTGGCTTTGCAGCCTCTGGGCTGGTTTGCTCCTCTGAGGAGGCAAGGCAGAGGCACAAGGTTTCAGCATCTAGAATCAACAGTAACACCGGGGCCCAGTGCAAGGGCTGCGTGATGGGCTTCTCCAGCCATGGCACTGATAGCCCCACTGCCTGGCCCAGGCCACCCAGCAACATCTGTGGCATGGCAGCACCCGCCCGCTGCTGGTGGCCCCGCGCCCCAGCAGAGCGAGGCTGCTTCTGCCACTGGTGGCCCCATGCCTTGGAAGAGCACAACCCTCACCACTCAGCCACTTCCGCTGCCGGTGGCCTTGCGCTCTGGCTGCCGCTTCTGGGTGGATGTACGAGTCTGGTGACAGCCACTGGGCTGGCTGTGCTGTTGTCGCCAGGCCACTCTTTGTACGTGATGTTGCCGTACATGATGGGTTGGCAGTCCCTAAGGTGCCTGTGGCTGTGCAGAGGACCATGCTGCCATGGGGGTAGAACTGCAGCAGAGGCTCACTGGGGGGGGGGCTTCCAGCACCGTGGGCCACCTGCAGCAAGCCAAGCATCACCCCAGGATCATCCCAACCCCCACTTGCCCCAGTCCCCATACCAAGGCCAGGCCTGCCCTGGCCCCTACTCGCGTGTCCAGATCCCAGAAGTTAAAGCCGCTGCCAGAGAGTATTATAAGCAGCAGTTCCCACATTTCGGCATGCTCTAAGCCTATCTGCTGTATCACAATTATGTGGGTTACGAACAGTGAGCAATGCTTTTCCACAGTCTTCATTCATGTTTGTAAAAGCAAGTTACCGCAACAGGATAACTCTGGCCTCATCACTGTTGACTTGTCAGGAGACTGTGGCTTGCAGTCTGTCCAG
Source organism: Dicaeum eximium (assembly GCA_013396995.1). Taxonomy (NCBI): domain Eukaryota; kingdom Metazoa; phylum Chordata; class Aves; order Passeriformes; family Dicaeidae; genus Dicaeum; species Dicaeum eximium. The sequence continues at coordinate 203,012 of VWZP01001885.1, forward strand.
GAACTGCACAAACTACTCTGCTGGACGCTGTAAAATCTCAGCAAAAGGCATGTTAGAATCGATACCCATGCCCTGGAGTCACCGCAGGGCCTGCAGGGCTAGGCGAGTGATGACTTCATGTATGTCACACAGATAGCCTGTTTGCACTGTAGGCACTGCAAAGGCACCCTCTCCGGTCGGCTGCGCAACGGCGAGTCGTGGATTTCTTTCCTGCGGCACTTCCGCCTGTGTTCACATTACTCTCAGTAATCAGCCAGACTGTAAACTGCATAGCTGCTAGAATAATTTTCATTATACTTTTCCAGTCGTAGGGTGTAAGGACATATGCAGTACTGATGGATTCTTAAGCTTAGGGTAATAGGAAGATATGCTGCTTTCTTTTATTAGTGCCCTCAGTCCTTTAATTACTTTATAGTCTAGCTTTCAGTATGCTGGGCGTTGGCACATATATTACTGGGCAGGCCATGACAAACACCAAGTCGCCCTCATTCATGGTGGCTTCCTGGCATTTTTGCCAATGCTGGACTATTGCGTCACCATCTGGGGCAGGCAATGAGTCCGCCATCTGCTCGCAACATGAGAGTTCCACGCTGAGGGGTCCCACCACAAGGATTTTTATTGGGATATGAGAGTTATGCTGTGAGGGGTCCCGTCACACAGGGGTTTTTACTGGGGTAAGGCAGTCCCGTGGGCTCTGGGTTGATCTCGGGATAAGGCAATTCTGTGGGGTTTGGATTAAACTCAGGGTCGTGTATGGGTTCTGGTGGTGCTGAGGGTTTGGGGGAATTAACTTCCAAAGCTGCATAGTGGCCAACATTTGTGTGACTTCTTTTAATGGCCACAGAACTGTCTCCCATGTAGCAGTGTGCCCACAAGCTTTGGCATCGCCATCCCTTTTGAGGTCTCTGCCTACTGCTTGCCGGGTTTCTGATCAAAGGGGCCCACTAAGGGGTAAACTTTTAACTTGATTAGGCACACAGTCCAGCAGGGTGCTTAGTTTCACATCAGCCATATTAATAGATTGCTGATGTAGGAGCTGCCTGTGCCCAAGCTCCTACTTTGTTCCAGGAATATTCCACCTCCCATACTTTCTCCCACTGGTCTACTCACCCTCCTGGTGAGGTGCACGCACTTTAAACTCCTGAGTTCCTTCCCAAACTCTTGTGTTCCTTCCCGAACTCTTCCTGGATCCTTCCCCAGATCCTTTTCCTGGACTCTTCCCAGACGGTTTCTTGACTGAGTGAGAGCTGTTACCAGAGCAGATCGCATACCCTGTGACGCCTTTATAGGTCCCTGATCGGGCCAGCCATTTGTAGCAGTGGGGAACACCGCAATATGGACCCCTTATGCATCCAAAGGAGATCGCTTTATTGTAAAAATCGGCCCCTTCTTATGCCTTTAATTTCAACCTGACATAACTGAAACCAAACCAAGACTTAACAGAACTTAAAGAAAGAAGGCACCCATTGGCTGGCTCAGCTGCCATGCTGCTGTCCACACATCCTATCATCCAGTCAGATCCTGCTCATATGCAGTCCGCGTGTTCCTCCAGCCAATCACAATCTCACTTCCAGCTGACTCCTTCCTCACCCACAACTGCCTCTCACTCCTCAATCTACTTCCAACCTTCCAGCCTGCGGCTGTTCCTTTGCCATGGGACTTTCTGGTGAGCGCAAGCCTTAACCACTCTAATAACTATTACTCCATATCCTACAGAGAGAAAAAACAAAGTAGAAAAGAAATCTCAATGCGGAAAATCATCATACGACATCAAGGTCATCTTACAGCATTCAGGATTTTGGAGAATAATAAAAGATTGTTTTAATAAAAGATCACCACTACCAGAATCTAGAAGATTAAATATAAAACAGTGCTATAAACACAAACTTCTTTCCATAATATGAACTTTCATAAAAATATAGGAAATCTCAGGACGGTGCACACTTTTTGTAACAGTTTGTGGTTCATATCCTGTGGAAGATTTCAAATGGCCTTTTCTGACAGGATCAAGAACATGACATAAAATGAAAATAAGCCTACCCAACACTGTTCCATTTCTTTTCCCTTTATATTCAGTTGCTGGTTTCCATGTGTTCTATAAACTGCCATACTTTCACAGTCCCACAAAACCAAAGAGGAAACAGAAGACTGAATTAAATTCAGAAAAAAACAAATTATCTGATACCAGTACCTCAGAAGGCCAGTATTCTTAGCAGCTGGTTGTCCAGAATCAGGTTCCACTGGCCAGTTGCTTAAACATCTGCCTTATAAACACATCTTTACAAGACCTCACCATTAATGCTCAGCTGAAGCTTTTCATTCATTTGTGGGATTTTCCTCTGAAGAAAATCTTCAGTCAAAAATTATCTTACAAGTTACAGTTTAATGAGGCTGCATGAACTAAATTACCTTGCCCCAAGGCAAACAAAGTTCCCTAGAGGTTAACTGGGAATTTGTCCTTGAATAATACATACTACATTTCACTGCATATTATCAGGTCATTTTACATAGTAACACAGCATATAAAGGAACTGCACAATCTCAAAGGCATTAGCAAATTATAACCTCTTTCAGAAAAACTGGGTTGTGTTTAACAAAAAAAGCAGCCCCAAAGGCCAGCTTCCAAACTCTGTTGCATGAGTGTGTTTGCAGAGAAACTCTATTAATTTCAACCCTACTTAGGAATTCACTCTAACTTCTGGCAAAAGTAAATATCTAGAGGCTTAAAAGCTAGAATGCAGTCCTCATTTCAGGAAAATGTCCTCTCTAAATGTCTTCTGGGAATTACCATTTTGGATCAAAGTACTTTCAAAATACTTTCTTACTGTGGCACAGTATGAACTTGCATTGATTTCAGTGGACCTAGCTGACAACAGTAAAATTTTAATCCTTGAATATGATACCTGAATTTAGTCAATGCAGGACTCCATGAAATAATGAAATATATTTATACATGGAAACAGTATTTCTATTATTTAATTAGAAATACAATTTTAGCTCTATTTTCAAGCTAAAAACCAGCGAAATCGTCTCATATTTTTGGTCCAACATTTGAGAGCACTGAAAAGCACTTAAGAAATAACTTGTGAGCGGACATTTAGGACCTAAATGCCAGTGGTCACTGCACACCTCATAAAACAAACAGGATTTTTTTTTAACTGAATTTGGCATTTTATTGCTAATATTCTTTGCTAAAATTACTTTGACCATTATCCTATCAGCTTTGACCATTCAATAAGGCCTGCACCATGAGAATGAACACGAACTTTGCCATTTGTTTCAGTGCGTGTAATACTGATCACTCATTTCCAGGAGACAAAGTCTAATGTATTTCCTCCTTTTTTTCAGGAGCTCTACAAGGAGAACTAACTGGAAAGCCATCTGAGTGCATGAAGACACACCGCTAAACAAAGCATGATACGCAAATTGCAATTTAAAGGAAAAAAACAAAAATCCTTTGTGCAACTTTTATTTTTGTGCATTATATCTCAAATTTCCTATCTTCACGGAATCACAGAATGTCTGGGTTGGAAGAGACCTTTAAGATCATCAAGTCCAACCTGTGCCCTAACACCTCAACTAGATCATGGCACTGAGTGCCACATCCAGCCTTTTTCTAAACACATCGAGGAATAATGACTCTACTGCCTCCCCTGGCAGACTATTCCAGAACTTAATCACTCTTTCCATGAAAAACTTCTTCCTAATGTCCAGCCTGTATTTCCCTTGGTGCAACTTGAGACTGTGTCTTCTCGTTCTGTCAGTTGATGCCTGGGGAAAGAGACCAACCTGACCACAGCCACCTTTCAGGGAGTTGTAGAGAGTGATAAGGTCACCCCTGAGTCTCCTTTTCTCCAGGCTAAACANATCCAACCATTCCAGGTCTCTCTGCAGGGCCATCCTACCTTCCTACACACACTCCCAGCTTAGTGTCATCTGCAAATTTGCTAATGAAAGACTCAATTCCCTCATCCATGTCATCAATAAAAATATTTAACAGAACTGGCCCCAGCACAAACCCCAGAGGGATACCACTGGTGACTGTCCCCAGCTGGATGCAGCACTGTTCACCACCAAAACCATCTTCTAGTGCTACAGGAAGATAAGAGAATTCATTTAGGCATCATTAGTGGAAAAAAAAAAAAAAAACCACAGAAAAAGTGGTGAAGCAGTGAACTCTTTCAGATAGAAGTATGTCTACAACAATTAACCACAGGCAGAAAAAACAGGAAGAATTCATAGACTTCATGGGAAAGACAAGTCACTGTAAGAACTTATTCTTAACATATGCTGCTGACAAAAGCCATGGCAGCTCAAATTAGCTACCTCAGAGGACATAAGGCTCTTTCCCTCTCACAGAGAGAACTTACCATGCATCATTTGCTTTTGTAGTAGTGAACTCAAAAGTTATCTTCTGCACCACAGAAAACCAAAACAAAGAAAAAAAAGTGTCAGGGGGAAGTTGACCTGTTGTCCACATTAGGACAGAAATAAGGTTTGATCAAGTTTGATCCCAAATCAGTTCACTTGTGTGTTGTACCACAAGGGAAACAGCAACATCCATCTCTAAGCTGTCGTGGTTTAACCCCAGATGCCAACCAAGTACCACACAGACATTTACTCCCTAACCCCTGGCGGGATGGGCAGGAGAATCAGAAAAAAAAAAAGTAACACTTCTGCATTGAGTTAAGAATAGCTTAATAATAGAAACAAAGTAAAATATAATAGTAATACTAATAGCAATAATAATGATAATAATAATAGTAATGAAGAGAGAGAAAGAAAACCCAAGATAAACAAATTTTGTCAAATACAACTGCTCACAACCTGCTGACCCACTCCTAGTTGATTCCTGAGAAACAATCACTCACTTCTGGCCAATTCCACCAATTTATACAGTGAGAATAAAGTTCTATGGTATGGAATGTCACGTTCAGGTCAGCTGTCCTGGCTGTGCTCCCCGCCAGCTCTTTGTTCAGCCCCTCACCAGCAGAGAATCAGACACTGGAAAGTTCTTGGCTTAGCATAAGCACTACTTAGCAACAATCCAAACAACACTGTGTTATCTACATTATTCTCATACTAAATCCAAAACACATCACTCTACCAGTTACTAAGAAGAAAACTAACTCTAGCCCAGCTGAAACCAGGACACAGCACACACCAAAAAGAAAGCTTATCCTTGCTAGAGAATTCAATCTGAAGCAAGAAATCTCTTTTCTTTTTCTCCTTCTGTTTTTGTTAGGATTACAGTTTTTATTGTTAGCTTTGGTGGAGATGGGAAAACCAACACTGCTGCTATGGCTGTTTTGAAGAGAAAGGTCCCACAGAAAGGATGGTCAGACTCTGTATTACCCTGGTCTCCTCTTAGACCAGCTGCTCTGTTGCCAGTGCAGCTGCACTGGCAGTGAGAATCTACTAGTGAGGGTATCCTAAGTGCACTGAAGCACCACACAAAGGTTCAATGCAGTTATGTTCTTGAACAAGGCCACCGTTTAACCCTGTGCATTTTATTTTTAAAACAGAAAGTGATTTCTGGGGTTTTTTTCCTCTCAGAGGAAGGAAATTGATAAATCATATGTTTCCAAACTTGCCAACACAGTTTAATATTTAACAGTGTCTTATGGGAAGCAAAATATTGCTTAAAGAAAAAAATTCAATATAATAAAAATAATAAAATTATCATTGAGTGTAAGCATTATAATCAAGGCCTTCTTTAATACCCCAAGAAAAATAACCTAATAATTCTTATTCTCTTTGCTACTACCTATTCAGAAGCAACTGAATGTGTCCACTAATTTAACTCCTTTTCTTTCTCCTTTTAACACAACAAAAAGACTTAAACTATTTCTTAGTACTGAAACTTGTTAGCATATGTTCACGAATTCTATAATTAATAATACATACTTTTATGTAGCACACGAGGAATAGAAAGGTACAAATATGTGTCATTTTTCTCTTCAATGTATGTCTCTGGTAAACAGTAAAATATATTATTAACATATCACAATCTACATAGGAAAGAGCAGAAACAAATGAAACGTAAGTATTGTTTGTGCTGCTTTTCTCTTACTATGATGTGAGGAAAGGAAGTAAGATGTCTTTGAAATCAAACCCAAACCCCCAAAATTTTAATAATCAACAATTATTTTTTAGTATATTCATCATATTTGTTGTATATATTTCTATTTATTATATTTAGTGTATGGCAATGTTAGTGGATAATAAGAACAGATTTGGTTAAAATGAGTAACACAAAAGTTGTCTTACTTCTCCAATGCACTTTGTTCTAATCTTTCTTTCTCCTTCTTCTGACGTTCTTTGCTCTTCTTAACTCGAGTTTCCCACAGTCCTCTTATGACAGAAAAGTCAAATATTATCACCTGATGCCCCATATTGTTGACATTAAGCTTCTCCTGCAAGAACAAGCCAACTCTTCAGAAAAGGAGTGATGAGAAAACTAAAGATCCAGACTATCAGGTTTCATTAAAATTGTCTGGGGAAAAGAGCTGAAGTCATAAGAAATATTAACATAGTACATTTTCCACCTTACCCAATTTATCTAGGGTTTTGTGCTGGCAGTAATCAATGTGGCATACAATTCACTTCTACATCAAATCCATGGCAACAGCTACACATTGAATTTTTTGTATTCCTTACATTTTTTCCTTTTCAAGATAAAGACAGAGTTGCAAAAAAATACTGGTTTGATTAAGTAACACTGATGAAAATAGCTTTAAAGGCTTTGCATTTTTAATAATTTCTGTGACTAATATTAAAATGAATGCTCATAAAGAATTTATTCATTTTAAATCATGCAAAAGCACTTCATCTGGAGTTGTTGTGTATTGATCTTTATGACCTCAAGCTATCCTATTTCAATGGATTTGTGAAATTCCTGTGTTCCCATAAGCATGTGCTAATCTGTGAAAGGCATCAAAAGATCAGCTTCATAACACAAAAAAAATTTACCTAAGACAAAGATATGGGGAAGGTTTTGTGAACACATCATGGACCCCACGTACTAGCATGTCCTTATTCTGTCCAGTCATCAGGGTTGACTTTGCAGCAGTGAGGAGGGCCATGGCCAGGACCTGAGGTTATTCACCTCAGCACATGGTGAGGTAGTCACACCTGCCTTTTTCAGTTTACTGGAGTGCACAGTCAGATAATGCCAGGACAATGAGCAATCACATGTGAACCATTTGCCTGTCCTGTACACTGTTAATAGTATTGTTGATACTGTTTAATTTCTTTTTTTCATTGCTGTTTCCACTAAATTGTTCTTATCTCAACCCGTGAACTTTACCTTTTTGTGGCTCCATTCTTCTCTTGATCCTGCCAGGGCAAGGCAGGCAGTGAGAGAGCAGCACTTTGTCTGGTGTGTTTTGAGTAGGAACACTAAATTGGGGAATACTATTCCTAAACCACGACATGTATAGAAACACATTCCAACAGTCAAAGGCTTGGTTTCAGTGTATCAGGTTCCATGCAGTTAAGAACTGATGTCAGCCAGAAAAGAGAGGTCAAAGAATATATACCTCTTCTGATATAAAATGCTGGAAAACTGGTAGCAATGCACAAAGAGAAAGCTTAGTATCAGTTAAGCATAGCTTTAGCCAGTTCTTTAATGGCAACCTCTTTTTCCACCCTTCTTGACTGGGTGGAGCACAGGATGTGGACTGGAAGAGAAAACTACCTCCCACAAGGTCAGGTTCATGACCATCTGGGGGACCTGAACATCCATAAGTTGTTGGGGCCCAATGAGATGCATATCAGAGTTCTGAGGGAATTGGCTGATGTAGTTGACAAGCCAATCTTCCTGATATCTAGAGTCATGGAAGTTAAGGGAAGTCCCTGGTGAGTGGAAAAAGGGAAACACTGCACCCATCTTTAAAAAGGTTAGAAAGGAGAACCTTAGGCATTATCAAACTGTCAGCCTCACCTCTGTGCCTGGGGAGGTCCTGGAACAGATCCTCCTACTAGCTATGCTAAGGCACAAAGAGAACAGGAGGATGATTTGGGATAGCCAGCAGGGCTTCACCAAGGGCAAGTCTTGCCTGACCAACCCAGCAGCCTTCTATGATGGAGGGACTATACCAGTGGACAAGGGAAGGGTTACAGATATCATTTATCTGGGCTTCTGTAAAGCCTTTTACACAGTCCCCCACAATGTCTTTCTCTCTAGTTTGGTGAGACATGGATTTGACAGGTGGACTGTTGGATGGATAAGGAATTGGCTGGAATTGGAATCCAGAGAGTAGTAGTCAATGGCACAGAGTCCTGATGGACATCAGTGACAAGTGGTGTCCTGCAGGGATCTGTATTGGCACCAGTACTAGTCAATATCTTCCTTTAGACATACACAAAAGGATTAAGTACACCCTCAGCAAATTTGTAGAGGACACCAAACTGAATGGTATTGATGACACATCTGAAAGACGGGATGCCATCCAGAGGGACCTGAACAAGATTGAGAAGTGGGCCCATGGGAATTTCCCACTTATTTTCCCACTTTCCCAGTTGGCACAAGTGCAACTTGCTGCACTAAGAGCAAGTGCAAGAAGACCAAGGGCAAGGTGCTGTACCTGGGTCAGGAGAACCCCTTAAAACACAGGCTGAAGGATGAACAATGGAGAGCAACCCTGTCAAGAAGGACTTGGGGGTGCTGGTGGGTGAGAGGCTGGACATGACCCAGCCATGGGCACTGCCAGCCCAGAAAGCCAAATGTGTCCTGGAGTGCATCAANCCACTTATTTTCCCACTTTCCCAGTTGGCACAAGTGCAACTTGCTGCACTAAGAGCAAGTGCAAGAAGACCAAGGGCAAGGTGCTGTACCTGGGTCAGGAGAACCCCTTAAAACACAGGCTGAAGGATGAACAATGGAGAGCAACCCTGTCAAGAAGGACTTGGGGGTGCTGGTGGGTGAGAGGCTGGACATGACCCAGCCATGGGCACTGCCAGCCCAGAAAGCCAAATGTGTCCTGGAGTGCATCAAAAGGAATGATCAGCAGTTGAGGGAGGGGATTCTTCCCTTCTACTCCACTCCCATGTGGACCCTGGTGTGCTGCATCCTCACCTATGTTCCTCAGCACAGGAAAGACATGGACCTGTTGGAGCTAGTCTAGAGAAGGGCCACCAGGATGATTAGAGGAATAGAAAACCTCTCCTTTGAGAAAAGACTGGGAGAACTGGGATTGTTCAGCCTGGAGGAGAGAAGGCTTTGGGGTAACCTTAACTGTCCAGTAACTGAAGGAAGCCTACAAGAAAGGTGGAGAGAGCATGTAATGATAAAACAAGGGGGGATTCAAACTGAAAGAGATGGTTTACATTAGATATTCTGAAGATATTCGTTACTGTGAGGGTGGTGAAGCACTGGAACATGT
>VWZP01001885.1:213815-225992 GCA_013396995.1 Dicaeum eximium
AGGAAAGACATGGACCTGTTGGAGCTAGTCTAGAGAAGGGCCACCAGGATGATTAGAGGAATAGAAAACCTCTCCTTTGAGAAAAGACTGGGAGAACTGGGATTGTTCAGCCTGGAGGAGAGAAGGCTTTGGGGTAACCTTAACTGTCCAGTAACTGAAGGAAGCCTACAAGAAAGGTGGAGAGAGCATGTAATGATAAAACAAGGGGGGATTCAAACTGAAAGAGATGGTTTACATTAGATATTCTGAAGATATTCGTTACTGTGAGGGTGGTGAAGCACTGGAACATGTTTCCCAGAGAAGCTGTGGATCACCTATCTGTGCTTAAGACCAGGCTGGATGGGGTCTGAGCAACACGGTCCAGTGAAAGGTATCCCTGTCCTGAAACTGGNTAGAGAAGGGCCACCAGGATGATTAGAGGAATAGAAAACCTCTCCTTTGAGAAAAGACTGGGAGAACTGGGATTGTTCAGCCTGGAGGAGAGAAGGCTTTGGGGTAACCTTAACTGTCCAGTAACTGAAGGAAGCCTACAAGAAAGGTGGAGAGAGCATGTAATGATAAAACAAGGGGGGATTCAAACTGAAAGAGATGGTTTACATTAGATATTCTGAAGATATTCGTTACTGTGAGGGTGGTGAAGCACTGGAACATGTTTCCCAGAGAAGCTGTGGATCACCTATCTGTGCTTAAGACCAGGCTGGATGGGGTCTGAGCAACACGGTCCAGTGAAAGGTATCCCTGTCCTGAAACTGGATGATCTTCAAGGTCCTGTCCAACCCAAGCCATTCTGTGATTCTCTGTGTGAAACACAAGCATGACGTACAAGATGGTATTCTTTACAGTGGTTCAGAACCAGCATAGGAAACTAATCACCTACTAAATCCCTAATGCAAGTACACTAACAAATCTTGATAAAAGCAGTGAAACTATACTTTCTTGCTCAGAGTCACTAGTGGGGATACAATCATCACAATATACTGACTCTCATAAAATGTAGCTAGATTACCAACAGAGGAAAGTCAGTTATTTAAACTTTGTGTGGGGTTTTATTAGAGAACACATTTATTATACCATTTATAAGCTTAGGGGAGAAAAACAAGAAACAGTAGAAAAAACCTCTGCTTGACCATCTACTTATCAGTTAAAGAGCAATCCCCCCCTTCCTTTCCTGCGTGTTTTCAAGCTCATGTCTATAATTTTTTCCTCAGATGCTACTGTGATCATTTTTTTCCAAGCATTGTTGTGTCCTTCAGCTGGGGCTATTTATTATGTCCTTCTGTTATAATATTGAGGACAAAGGGGAAATTATTCTCCCCTCTGTACTTTTTCCCTTGTAACTTTGTAACTGTCCCTTTTCTCTTTCACCCCCTTTCACCTACACATCCCTCGGTAGTACATAACGCATAAAGGAATAATTTATTCTGAGCCAGGAAAACGCTTTCATGTCCTCTGTAAAATTCACAGCATGGACTAAAAGGAATTATGCATAGGTACATCCAGAGCAAAGGTACCTACCTGCTCACCTCATTAGTCATCGCAGTAAGAAAAGCCCTTTCAAATACCAACAAGTACTGGCTCAGAAAGTGATCAGAGACCAGTATCATTCTATTTACATAGCCTTCTGTATCTTAGGATGTTTATATGAAATGTTGTCCTTGATGTTCATAAAGCTGCACCTACTGCTTGTTTATCTTTGCTAGCACTAAAAATGAGGCAAAAATAGTTCCTAACCTATCTGGAACTAACCGTTGGCAGCAGCTGAGTCAAAACCCCATTAAAACAGTGTAATTAAAACAGTGACCTTATTCTCTGTGGAAAGGTTTGTCCTTCTAAAACATATTCAGTACCAATTTACAGAACTGTTTACCTCATAAAATAAAATGTTCACCTCTGCTTACAGGAGAAAGAAAGCCACTGACAAGGACTTCACCCCTCACAGTAACTGCAGACCAGCAGTCACTCTATCAGGTCTAATTCATTTTAATAGACCAATTCATAGAAGTGTGTTTTGGTAGAAAGGCTGTTGCAGAAGCTGAATTGTTGTGAGACAGTGAAGCTGCAGCTGGACACTTGACCTCTGTTGGAGCTAGATGGCCTTAATCAACACAGAGTCTGAATAGACTGTGAAAGTGCTCCTTTTCCTTGACTTGTTTCTCACCTTCCTGTCTCACAGGTTAAGTCATCCATTCTTTATTGAGACACTGATTCTCTTATCATTCTGTTATCATTTTGTCCATTGTCAGAAACCACAGCGGAGTTAGAAAGGGTCTCTAGAGGTCACCTCGTTCAATTGCTCTGCTCAAAGCAGTCATTCGGTTCTGTACATACTGCAGCACCACTCCTCTTCCAATTTCCCCATCATTTTGTCATTCAGCATTGCTTCTTTCTCATCCCATACATACACATGATCATTAAGGACAGGCTTTTGTCATACTTGTGAGGATTACCTCACCCACCCACATGGCAGTAAGTGAAAAACAAAAAGCTATTTTTTACCCAAGAAACAGGCAACCTTGCTTTCACTAAGGACATGTCCTGACCACAAAAGCAGTCACAACTTGCATTCGCAGTGCCCTGTTTCATAACTACACTGAGTTTGCCACTTAAAGTCATCTTGACTTGAGTAACATCTACATCTAAATTATGTTGTAGATCATCAGCACACCTTTCTTAGATGATGCATGGTTCTAACATTTATCAGTCTTTTGAGTTAGTAGTGAGATAGGTCACAAAACAAGGCTATTCAGTCATATATGGTAATTAATGTACAGCACTTTCCAGGGGAAAAGAACACAAAAAAGAGAATCCTATATGGAGAAACTAGTTCTGTGTGTGTATCTGTGGAAGCAAATAATCGTATCCCTAGCCATTTACACTTTCCAAGAAGTTATCTGCAAGGCCTTAATCAATATCCTTAAAAGGCAACATACTGGGAAGATCTTGTCTTCTTTGTAATGATTAGCTCAGAAACAAAGCTGGCCATTCAGGACACTTCTTTTTTTTTTTTTTTTTAACTATTCTAAGATTTTTCCTTTCAGAAGCAGCTACACATTAAATCTAAGGAAATATTTTTAGGCAATAGAATAAATAAATAAATAAATAAACTCAAAATTTAGAAGATAGCTTTTTTTTTTTAATAAGCATTGCATTGCTTAGCAGGGCAATATGAGTGTTTGTAAGCAGAGAAACTTGTATTAGTGACAGAGGAAAGAAATGTTTATTGGCTTCACTCCTTCCTGCTCTTTATGCTTTTTTTAGGAAGAAGGGGAATAAAAAGCCCCTTTGAACACCATGGCCTTTGCAACATCTCTTCCTTGACCAGCAGGCTATGTGAACCTTGTCCCTGTCTTCATCAATAAGGATATCGTTGGAAATTGTGTAGCTAGAATTTTCCTTCTACATTATAAACCACAGATTCTTTTCCTCACAAGGGATATACTTTCAGTTCAAGATACAGTAGCCTGCAAAATATTCTCAATTTCATCAATCAAGGGCCCTGTGCCTTCACTAGATAACTTTGCCAAGCCCCTCTCCTACTAAGCAACTCTCTCTGACTCTTCCTATTGTAGGCCCCATCTCAACCATGAGACCCATCTTCTCACCAAGAGAATTTAATAATCTGCCACTTCTCTGGGCCAGCTCAGGTAAGAAGAAGCTCTTGCTCTGTAAGAGCACTCGTTTTCTTCCAACATTTAGGTTTGGATGCCCTATTGCTGTGAGCTATCCCTACACACACAGAGCAGAAAAACTGCCTTTACAGACACTTGTGTGCAATTTCTGGTCTTAGAAAAAGAAAATACATTTCCTTAATCTTGCAGAAACTTTATTCATTTAAATGTATCTATAAATAGGCCTATTAAAATCAAAAACAGTCCTCATGTGTATAATGATATTGATACTCTTAGGCATTTGGAGGATTAACTGGCAAAACCCCATAATCTTAGGGATGATAGTCAACATATGTTTTTATTTAAATGATGTAATATTGTTTAATGTTTTTATATAAATGATATAATATTAATGCCAAATATTATTGCTAGTAAAAGCATCTGCCTAAGTATCTGTGTGTATTATTTTTATTTTAGCATTTATATTATCATTTATTTTATGTTATTTTATTGTATAAATTCACCGAAAAGTAGGCAGACTTTATCTATAGGTCTCTAGCATCTATCTAAGACAATCTTTCTTTAAATAGTAGGAGTACTCAGAAGCTCTAAAACAAAATCTCTTCAGCAAGATGTTGAAAATACATAGCACGGAGAAGAAGATAACTACCTTGTAATGTCTATAATCTATATTAGTTTTTATTTATTCTTATTCATGTTGTTGTTACAAATATACGCATTCTTCAGATGTCAAGTCTTTGGTAAAACTGGAGAGGTTTAGTATGCTGTGCCTTAAATGCCCTTGCTCCCTCCAGCTACTGATATCTCCTGCCTCTGCTTACAGGTCTGCCACAGATGCTTCCACAGCCACCTTTGATAGCAGCCAGTGACCTCGTGACCACTTGTATTTGTTTCCACTTCACCTCTGAACCCTGCGCAGGCATTTGATGACTGGGTTTTTTCCTTTATCTCTTTTTCTTTTTTTTTTTTCCCCTGGGCTTAATATAAAGGGGGAAAATTATGACTTTCAGTACCTCTGGAACTGTCACCAGCCTGAATATGGAGAACCACAGGAGGCAACCAGGTTTCAAAATTAGAATGCCTTTTGGCAGCTCCTGGTATTTAATGCTGAAGAAGTTTCATCTCAGTCACTTGCACTTGCACCACAAGGTGCCATGGACTACCCAATCTTCAAAAACAGTTCAAAGATACATGAGCCAAAAGCAACACTGAATTCTGGATAGAAGGCATTACACAGAGAAAAAGTGCTTTTCAAATCAGCAACTTCATTGAAAGAACAGTTTTCAGCCTTTCTGCACTTATCTTAGCATCTGAGATAGATCAATCAATGTGTAAATACCTTGAGAAGCATACTACAAAAAAAAATTAGTGACAAGCCAAGGTCTTCTTTGAAAAGAAAAGTAGTGGAGCACAAGAGAAGAATTCTTAGATATGATGACTCTGTGGTCTGCCAAGATTAACTGTACCAAACTCTTCTACAGCTCCTCCTCCTTCTAATGTTTACCAGCATTCTCTGTCTTCTCTGTAGTGGGTAGAATACAGCCAATGATAAGTCAAAATTGCATTGGCTTTATTATAGTAGAGTTTAGAGTCCTCTGAACATAGCTGGGATCAGTGTTAATGCTGGCCAACTTGTGTGCACAGTATTCCATAGAACAAGACTTGTGTCTTGAGTCTGAAAAAGTCCAACATAGTTTTGATACTATTGATACAGCCAGTATTAGTCTTGGTTAACAGCTCTCCTGTTTTCACATGGCACCTGGTTGCCCTAAAAAATAGTGCGTGTATACTTTCCTCTGCTGTTTTACGTGAGTTATTAAATTATTAACATTTTGGTTTCTTCAATTTGCTTAACAACCTGATTCACTTGGGCCCTTTTTCTTTCAGATAATCACTGTGGGAGATCTACTGCACTCTAATGAATAATACTAGCAGGATTACATGGGGGAATGTGTGAGTGAAATATTTCCTACCAATCCTGCAAATAATTTCTTAGGAAATAAGCTCATTCACGCTGTGCTTCAGAATTATCAAGTCATTTATCTCTCAAGTCTTTAAATAATTCAGAGGAAACCTGACATTTGGATAGCAACTGAACACATTTTTTATGTTATCAGGAAGAGATTAAATTAGAGAAACGCTGTGATTGAAAGAGCAATAGGGATTGTGGCAATGTTCACCATATACAACTATATTTTGCTAACTGAGCACAGCTTATAAGTGGGGTAGTGCTTCTCTGTGACACTTGAGGAGTGGGAGAGGACTGCAAAGTGGGAAGTTGCTCTTCCCTACCTTGTTTGCTTCCAGTAACAATCTCTTATTGTTCTGCACCAGCAGGGAATTATCCTTCCTGCTAATTTGCTTGGTTTATCTGTCACTAGTTTCGCCAAAAGTGCAGATTTGACAGTGAGAGCTGGAGGTCTGGGATCCAAGATAGATTGTGTTTTGGAACACTTATGAATGCATGCATGTGATTGCTAGCTCCTGGGGAATATGTGGGCAGGGCAATGCAATGGATCACAGTGGGTGTCCCCTTGAAGGCCTGGGTCCCCAGAGGTCCAACTAATGTAGCTACAGCACAGAATAAATACAAGAGGAAAGAGACAATCTGCTCCAGGGCTGGAGAAGGCAGTCCTGACACCTGGACATGAGCCCAGATGTTTTGGGAGTTTGAAATGTTCCTTCCTGCTCTCTCAAGAGTACAGTCTCAGCCAGCTGGCTCCTACATAAACAAACACAGACAGACAGTGACACTTTCAAGCTATTAATTAGTCCAACACTCAGTGTAGTTAATTTCAGAAATTAGTGTCTTTCTGTATCATGGAGCTTAATCATGAACACTTTGATGAATTAAGGTCTTTTTTTTCATTTTCTTCTTTAGCTATTTCATGAAAGAGACATTTATTAATAGAATCTGACGTTAGCCTCTTTCACACACAAATAAATAACTTTTACATTGTTTACATACCACAACTAAGAGAAAATATATCTTTTTATTAACCTACTCATTATATTTCAGGTAAAAATAGCTACGAACACTATAAAATTAAAAACAGATATGCAAAGGCTGAACTTGGTTTCCACACATTTTTATGTGCATATTTCTCTTTGTCCAGTGCTGCAGCATAATGCTTTACTGACAGTTTTCATTAATCAGTTCCTATTCTAGATGTAAATTAACCAGTCTCACAAACAAGAGTCCTCTTTATCATTGCAGTCTTCACGTCTTGATTTTTAGACAATTTTTCACAGGGTTATTCATTAATTAGGTCTTTAATTATGGATTAATTAGCAGCTGAATTACAATATTCCTTATACTTTCTCAACTCTTGTAACACTAATATGTTTGCCATCAAGCATGATAGATGTTACATATGCAAGGGGATTTATTACAGATGTATTCCCCTAGCACTTTAGTGAGCTGACTAATTATTCTTCCACTGACAATGAAGCTAATGAAACACTGGACTGATGTCTCTGACAAAAATCCATTCTTTTTTTTTTTTTTTGTTCCACTGGATATTGCTGAGGAGAAGTCTGATTCTCTTAAGACTGAGAGAGGGATGATATATTTGAAATGGGCATGTATTTTGAGGTTGTTTCTTATCAAAGGAAAAACAGCTCAAAAGGGTATTATGTATTGGTAAAGGTGTTGAATCTGTGAATGTAGCTGTAAGTCAGCAGGTGTAAACAATTATCTTAGGTAGCATAAAATAGAGTCCTAGGAAACCAACAGCATGTTCTAAGAACTGATTAGAGAGTTTCCTTCTTAACTTCTCATACACAGACCCATGGCAAATAAATTTGCATTCTTTGTCACTGAGCAAAACACTGAGGCTTTCATACACAATCAGATGATCTTAATTAAACATAACATTACACTCTCGGGTTTCTCAAACTTGTTTCATGTCCATTGTCTTTTTTAACACTTTTCATTGACTTCTTATTTGTCTTAAGGTTCCTGAACAACCCCCGAGAACTGAGGCTATTATTACTTACCTTTCATGTACCCTTAGAGGGTACAGCCTCTGAAGTTATCTCTGTGAATGACCAGATCATAAATGTTATTTTAGACTCTCTGTCCCAACTGACACTAATTAAAACCCCTCAAAATTTATCATTTTCATTTTCTCCCCAGGGGCCATTTTACATGTATTGATCTAAGAATTCAATCCTGTCACCTGCCTCTACTGCAGAAAGAGAACAAAAACCTATATACCTGTAAACCAAAAACTTATAACCATAATCCTGCTTGACCTCTAGCAGTCCAATTTCCAGTATTAGATACAAGATCATTAGCCGTATAATGAGGTTAAAAATAGCCAATTGCAAAGATGTTAAATTCTGTGATTTAAGATGGTAGATAATTTAGGTAAGTAAGAGATGATGCTCTGGCAGTCAAGTTATTTTAGCTCTAATGGCCCAAACCCTATCATACAATCATGAGGTGGCATCTGTATTTTATGAGTTCTCTCACCACAGCTGTCTCTTTAGTCCTTTGCACAAAACTTCCCCACGTGTGGATAGGAGACCCAGGTGACATTGACAGCTGGACACTTTTCTTTGGAATAATTCTCTACTTCTAACATCTCTGTCTGAGGACAGCAAAGTGAATGAAACTCTTTGGTATGATCTACCTCTTCGGTTAATAAGCATTATCAGCCATCCCTGATCCTTGAAACTGTGCTCAATTAACTGCTGTTCAGAGGAAGAGAGCTGGGCAGTACCTTTTAACCTGCAGAAAGTAATATGTCAATGACAGCACATAAATGCTTGTGGTAGCAACAACAACAATAATGACAATATTTGACTTTAAATAATAGGCTGTGTTCTCAAAAGATGTAGCAGGCTGTATTTCCTATGCCAGTTAGATTAACTGTAAGTAGCCTTCAGAAACCGAAGTTCTATAACTCTTTTTAAATTCCACTGTAAATTTTGACAGACAGCAAAGATAAATGACTGACCTCTCAAACCATTTTTTTTATTGAAAATCATTCTCACACCAGCACATGTCCTTGAGATGTAATAGCAATGGTTTATTATAACTGAGTCACAGAGTGGAACTTGAAAGGTTTCCTAAATTATAAAGTTTGGATTTGTCACAAGTGTAAATCTATTTAGAGGAACTATGCATGGGGTCAATCTCACTCTCTTTAAAGATATCCACCAAACATACTGCCTTGGACTAAATGCTCTCTGTTTCAGCTATTTTTCCCAAATGCATTAGTTTTTAAAGATCCACAGCACAATAACAGCAACCTGATAGCTACTTCTGACTTTTCCTGCCATTTTCCACCTTGACCCCACACATCTGAAGAGACACAATAATCAGCAAATCTGCCACTTACCTACTACTAAAGAACACAAGTGTCCAGAGCTCCTGAGTGTGCCCTGCAGTTATTCAATGTGGGACACTGAGGTTGTTTATAGCATAGCACAGCTCATGGCCAGCCAGATTTGTTTGAACCCTGCAGCGTGACTGGCCTTCCAGATATACTAATATGCTATATTTGTAAAGTGATAACATGATCTGTGGTCGTACAGCAGAGACGTGGGCAGGATAAAGTGTCTGCACTGCATGACTCAACACAGGATGGAAACAACAGTGCTAGGACAGCATCTCATTTGCTTCAAGGAAAGTGTGACAGAGCTAATGGTACTCATGCTTATGTGTATTTGTTGGAAAAGGGTGAGGACAATAAGACAAAAATGAGTATACAGTCTGAATTCAGACTGAAGTCTGAATTCTGAAAGGTAGTACAGGCTACCTTTTCCTTCCCCCCTCCATTCAATCCTGAAATAAATATACACATATGAACACAGACTATCACCATGCAGTTCCCATGACTGGTTGATTTACAGCAAATTCTGCTTTTCATTGCTGATGGTAGCTCACCTTTTTTAGTACAATGCTTGTCACTTGTATTCCTGCTCATTGTTAGTGAACCAGAAGGGCAGGGCTGTGGGCAGCCAGAGACCATCTTGCTGCAGAATCAGCATTGCCAGGGCAGGGGCTGATATGCTCAAGGGGTTGATGTGAGCCATGGGCAAAAGGGAAGGGTCCTGGGGGTACAAGAGGGAAGATGGATATGGACACAGAAGCCCATCAGGACCCTCATGGCCCTCCCTGACAATTCAGCATGAATGGGTGACATTTTCTGATTGTACCTTTGGTGAAATAAGCCCATTCATTTCTAATCAGAAAATCAGGAAGGAAAGGAAGGGAAGGCAGACAGGCAGGCAGGAAAGGCAGGAAAGGCAGGAAGGAAGGCAGAAAGGAAGGCGGGAAGGCAGGAAGGCAGGAAGGCAGGCAGGTAGGAAGGAAGGAAGGCTTATTTTCAAAAAATGAAGTTTTTAATCAGAAATATTTTGAAAAACTGCCTTTAATTTCATTTCCTTTAAAATTCAGCTTTTCAATTAAAATAGTTTCATATTTTTAAATTTAAAAATTTTTCAACAGTTTCTGCTTATTTTTCATCCCTTTCAGTACCAATAAGCATTAATTACTGCAGCTGGGCTTGGCTTAAGCTTCAGATTCTAGATTTACACTGCTGTGCTTTCAGTGACCTTGCTGAAATCACATCATGTTGGAATGGGAAAGTCAGGGAAAGTCATGATCTGTGACTTTAAATGTTCAATTTTGTCTTCAAGTCTGAAGGAGGTATGGTCAGGATTCACTTTGATCTTTGTCACTGCAGTGTGTTTCAAGGTATGGTGACATGACTGAAGGATCCTGCATCACATATCCTCCAGTCATCTTAGTCTTCACAAACATCAGTAATAAATAGTGGTCACCACATCCAATTTTTCTAATACATGTTTATTTTCTGATACAAAACTCCACAAATTTGCAGGGTTTTTTGCCATATAGCTGTATGGATTTCCTGCAGTAGCGAGCATTATCAGACTTCAGCCACAAGAGCTGATGAAGAAATCAGTGAGGAAGACAATGCTTTGGAGCAGGGAAAGTGTATCCCTTCTATGTTCAAAAGCATGGTCTGTAGTTCTGCTTTTGTGCACACTGCCTAGGAAAACATCTTGATATGTTTTTGTTCAGAATGTGACAACATGAAATAATAATTAGTTAGCAATTATATTAAGAAAATACTGACCTCCATCTCACTTTTTCAGGATCCATCCCTTGCTGTATAGGTGTTGATTTTGGCAAAAGATGGTAAGAGGTCTTGTGTTCTTTAAGTGTTAAAATACTGAAATGTGTTTCAGTAAGAGAAAGCTGAGCTTGCAGTTAATTCCCTGGCCTTAGCCAAGGATTCATAGATCAGCTAACCTTCCAACTACAATCATAGCTTACCCATGACAAGGAGAGGCTTGGGATGTTTCCTGGAAAAGGAATGAGAAAAAAGATCAGCTGATGAAGTAGGCATCACCTACGTAAAAAAAAAAATAAATAAGAGGCTATCCTATTAAAGAAAATGCACTAAGGATGGAAAAACAACTGAGGAAGGGCATGAAAGATTTAGAGGAGTATTAAAAAGTGACTGACTGGGAAGAGAGAAAGAGAGAGAGAGGAGAAAGAGACAGAATATATAATACTGCTTAGTTGTAGATCTCAGTGTACTTGACAAAAAATACTAAGGAAAAGAAAAGTGTAAGTCAGTGTATAAATGCTGGCATAGTATGAAAATACCACGAGCAAGAGAGTAGCAGACTGGCCAGTGAACATACAGAAGGCTTGCTTGCTAACAACAAAACTCATTGGCAGGCTTGAATCTATTTAAGGCTAGAGTGACAGAAGCTAGTTTGTTCAAAGGTGTTTGCCTACTGCATCCTGCATCCCAGTTCATCATCAGCAGTATTCATCTGTCAGAGCCAAACTGACCTTGGCTCAAACACAGCCTAGCATGCCTGCCACAGCATTCCCACAGGAATTGTTCCTCATCCAGGTGATCCAGTAGACTGACCAGCATCTATGTACTCATATGACATTGCAGTCCACTGAATCATCCTCCTGGACAAGGACCATTGCCTGGGAAGTGGTACAAAACCAGTCATTTCATAAAGAGGCCCGGTCCATTTTGGCTGCTGGAGTTCATCAGTCTCATAAACTGGAGTTGTAGTGAAATATAGAAGGAGCCAGCACTGGACTCCCTGACATCCAAGCCTTGGAAACAGCTTGCAAATCTGCCCAAGCTGTTGTAGTTTGAAGCCAGCTGCTCCAGAGGCAGCAGCTGTATTGCTTCCAGTGATGAATTCACTCTGAAATCAAAACAGTCCTGGTTATGAATCAGTGTACTATCCTAGGATAACAGATCCTCTGCCCATTAAACTGACAAATTGTCCTGGGGTGACAGGACATTTTCAACTGTGTATCCCAATCGGTTTTTTTTTTTTCTCCTTGTTCCCATGCTCCGTTTGTTTTGTCTATGGCCTTGCCCCTCCCCCGGCTGCTAGCTTAGGCTTGGCTTTTGCTGCTAGCTTAGGCTTGGCTTTGGCTGCTTGGCTCGCTTGCTCGCTTTGCTTTTTGCTTGCTTTTGCTTGTTTTTTCCCGCTTTTGTTTTTTCCCCTTCTTCCTTCTTCCCCCCCCCCC
>VWZP01001885.1:237512-282627 GCA_013396995.1 Dicaeum eximium
GTGTGTGTTTATAAGCATAAGCGTCCAAGAAATGTTGGTATCCCAGAGTTAAATTTTAGTTATCACCTATATGATATCACCTATATTTAGTTATCACCTGTATGTGGCCTTTAAAGTTCCGTTTCTCCAAGTTGCCTAGCAAATCATTGCACATTTTTATCACAGCTTTGCACATGAGAGAAAGACAATTATTTTTTTTCCCAAGGACTGCAGTACAGCCATTCTGTTGTGCACTCAGTAAACTGCACAAGTCCTGTGAGATCCATCCCAAGTAGCTGCAGATGATGGTGTACTCAAAGCACAAGCAGTGCTTACCCAAGGGGCCACGACTAATTTCAACAGTAGTGGAATTGACTGCTTATTAGACCCCATTTGAAATTTTCTTAAATGTAATGGAGGTATGGCTTCTAGTCCTTTATTCTCTATTGCCTTGACCTTGTGTTTTGACCTTGTATTGCAAAATGAGTGCATAAATCTATGTTGTCAAACTATTTCTCTCAAAGGGCTGGGCCCTTTGACATTGCAATTTATGTGTAATTTACAATGCTCACAAAGCTTCGATTACTTGTGTTAGGTTTAAAGAGCCTTGGCCACCTGCCTGACATTCACCTGATGATTTGTTCAAATTTAAACTTTACAGGTGCAAATTTCCTTGAGGCAGGCACCATCTGCATACAAGGCAAGGTTAGCATACAAGGCGTTCTGTTTTGTATTGACTTGGCAGATCCTTAAGCCTACCTAGAGATCCTGTGATTTCATGAAGCTTTGACAGTTCTAAAGACTTCGTTAGTTACAGCTTTCAGTTCCATGCCCAAGTAATGGCCAGGGCCCCTGTTTCGAAAGGAATGAAATGGATTAAAATTGTCTGCTACTGCATGACTTAACACTATTAGACATTCTAGACTTAATATAATTAGGATTCTTTCGAATATGAGAAACCATTCAATTCATTGCTGCAGTTTTCAGTTTTTAATTAGATATTTCCTTGCATGTGTTACAGATATGGGTTTTTTTCATTCACAAAAATCTTTCTGTGCTACCTGCTGGCTTTCCAAAATGTTCCTGGGGCAATTATGTACGTGTGGGTATAAATAAATCTTCATCCCACGAATATCAGTGAAAATGCATCTGCCTCTGACACCTGCTGCAAAATGTGTGCAGTACTGGGGCAGTATGTGCCAGAAACACTGGCAGCCTTATCTGCTGTGACATATGTTCACTCAGGTGAGCTGCAGTGGAAATATCCATACTGGGAGTGGGAGGTAGACAGGTGATAATTGCCTTTCACTTGCTTATTGACTAACTTGCTAGGCAGGAAAGCAGAGGTAGCAGCATTTAAACCTTACAGGACACAAGTTGGAAAGCTGCTCCAAGTTCTCACAGCGAGCTGTTCTTGAAAACAGGCGTTGGTAAGCAGCGGCTGGAGGGACTTGACAACAGAATGCGCTGTTATTTCTGCCTTGCTTTTGAAAGTATACAGAAGGATGATGAGGAAAGAGCCTCCCTACTAGGCTAGAAAGGTCAAGATCCTCTCTACAGCTCTTTCAGAGCTCTCGACTTATTTTTTTAGCAACTGAAGGGGAAAGATTTCTCTGCTTTTCTAGTGGATTAAATTTTGTTTACGTGAACTTTTGCTAAATTTTTTATCATATATACAACTCGCAAGGAATTCCTCCACCTTTCTCACCTATGCTGCAACTTAGACTTGTCCTTCTTGCCTCTGCTGAACCCCGTTTTGTGTCATGGATTTGTGTTCTGCTTCTGTTCTCTGACACAATGAAGCTGGGACTGGTATTTGGTAAGGGCTTTTCCACTCAGTGTGCTAGGGAAGATTTTAAAATATTTCCCCCTCTTTTTTGGTTTTTTTTTCTTATAGTATATTTTTCAGTTTTTAAAATTAAGAGCACACCAGAAGGGATTCACAGAAATGGACAGTTTCACCAGGACACAAATTTTGGATTCTCCCTGGAGTATTAATGGAACAAATATATTTTCAAAGGTATAACCTAGCTAAGTCTCCTTGGCCTCACAAGCAGTAATTTCCTGTGCCACCCTATAATTAAGATTATGCACTGGAGCAACTTTCTGCCGTAGGAATGGTGGCAACTTGGCTAAATAATTCACACTAATTGCCTTCTTGACTTTTGCCACTCCTTTGTCTTTTGCTAACTGTAAACAGATTTCTTTACTCCTCAACTAGTTATTAAAAAACTGAACTCTCCATCTCTATCTAATGTCTACACTTTTATTTGACCTCCATAATACTCTGCCTGATTCTAGTCCTTAATTGAGATTATTTGTCTTATTTTAAGATAATTACAGCAAAATATCTCATATTTTCTGGGATCATTCTTGTAAGAAAGTATTTTTGCAGATAGTAAGCTTTCTCAGTTTAGAAAACTTAAAACTAAGGAGACCTACCAGTTATAATAAATGTGTAACCTTGCTGTGTATCCACCAACCTCTGCTTCAAGCTATTAGAAGTTTTGCATGCTGGAGGCCAGCTAGACCTTTCTGTTTTCAAAGAACCTATTTTCCAGCCACTTGAAGAAAATATTTTTTAAAAGGGAAAGGTCATTTGGGAAATGAAATATACATGCTGTGACAGAAAAATATCATTTTTGTACTAGAAGAGACTTGGTCTTCATAGGCAAAAGCCACTAACAGGTGAGGGAAACAGCCTTTTACAATCCTATTTTCAATCTTTGGTGATACCCAAAATTTCTTCACTTAAAATAATTTTTTAAGGTGCACTCTTACTTGAAAAAGACTCAAATTTTCTCTGTGTCCTTGCCAAAGTGTTGCTGGCAATAAATTAATACAGCTCCCTGACCACAGCAGAGAGGTGAATTTTTACTAAACATGGTGTTACGGAACCATTTCCTCCTGTCACCCTGACTTCAATCTGTGTTAAGCAATAACATGAGGAAAATACAATACTGAAGGACAACCCTGTCTCTCAGTTTCTGCTGAAAGAATATCAAGCAATTACAGAGCTATAAAAAAGGGAAGGCAAGACATCAAGAGGTTATCTTATTGTCCTGCCCTGTGGTCCAGGACAGGATAAAAATATCCAAAAGAAATCTAATCTTTGTACAACAGACATTTCCAATATTTCTCTATTTTAAAATATTTTTCCTTTTTTTTTTTCAATACAGTTGAAGGAAATTCACTATTTATAACTTTCAGGTGATCAAACACAAAAACACATATATGTGTGAAGGCAGGATTTAGGAGAAGAGCACTGTTTTCAACAGAGCTTTATAAGCAAGCTTTTAAAGCTGTTAAACTTTGCTGCAAAAATTAAGAACTTTACCTTGGGAAATTGGTGTGGTTTGGGGGGTTTAATGTCTTAATATTTCTGTGGCTGGTACTGTGACTGATGGACATAGTCACAGTGAAAACATATCAACATTATGAAAAACAATGGGAATTTTCAAAAGAAGTCTTGATTCTACTGGTTCACCTATAGGCTCGTTTAAAAATAAACACTTTGTTTTCTCTGTGCTTAGCAGAGACTCTGATGCTGTTATCCATGCTAAAAAGGAATTGGTTCCTTTCCATACAAGTGTGTTTGTAGGACTCTGCATGACATAGCACGTATTTCAAGTTCACTGTGGTAAGTAAATTAGCTTTAGGGGCTGAGACAGCAGATATATAGTGTGCATTTTCTCACTGAGCAGGATCCTAAGCTGCTAGGTTGCAGAAGGCTGCTGACATCAACATTACAACTAGGACATCAAACATGCCAAAAAAGCATCTTGGAGAAACCTCATATTACAGTTCAACTCTCTAATAAATTGAGGGGGGGAAATGCTAAGTCAAAGGTCTGTGTTGCTAAAACAACAAAGTAGGGAAAATCTAGGTTGATAAAAAGATTATTTTAGAAAGTGACATAGAAACCCAAAATTCTAACTTTTGCCTACTAGGTAAGGAACAAACTGCCGCTGTAGCTTTTCTAGCTTCCACTATCTTCTCTCTTCTGAAAGCAACTGTTAACAACTATTCACAGCTCCTTTGAAATTTCCTGTGCTCCTGAGTGCCCGCCAGAAATGCATTCCAATGGCTCAAAAAGGTTTTTGAATAGAAGGGGAAAATATGCATGTTCACTGCAGAAAGAATTCCTCCTTTTGATTTCAGCTTCTCAAGTACAGTAAGGACGAAGAGGAGATTGTCAAAATACTTTTCCAGCGTCTTACCAACAAAAAACATCTGTGGTTATTTTCACACTACTTGTACTCTGCTTTCCAGAATGGAAGCAGAACAGAAAGTTCTCACTTTTCTTTGGGTTGAAAGTGTGATTTCAGGATTGATCTTTCTTCCCTTAATATAAAATTTTAGTAGTACCTGACTAACAATATTGGCTTCTTCCGGATGTTTTAACAGTCCTGAGAAATTAAATGAGAAATTTCTTCTAAAGCCGTGTTTTTCTGTACCTGCAGGGATCTACCCCTACCACCGTGGAAGGTGTAGCAGAAAAACTAAGCTGATTGTCAGTATACTTCAACTCACTATCCGGGGATCTTCGCACTCTTCTGTGAGGGGGAAAAGAAAGGATAGGGGGGTGGGGAGATTGACAAATAGAGATTTTTACACAGGATGTCATTTTCTGCAGTGTGTAGAGAACATAGTTGTTACCTTAAATATTTACAGTTTTTTTCATAGACATCTGACAAGCCTGTTAGTATCTCTCTAATTTCCCAAATTATCTTCCTTGAAAGGAATAGAATTTCCTAAGCAGCACTTTTTCCTTGCAAGGAGTGAAAGATATTTTCTTTAGAAAAGAATCTAGGTTTATAATATATTTGTTTCAATGACTAATACAGAAGTTAAAATCGTTCAAACAACTACTTGTTAAACTTTTCTTTTCCTAGGCAGCTAGATTACTTTTCCTGTGACTCTTCATCAGATAACAGAGGTGACCATTTCTCACACCTTGAAAATTTTGTTTCTCCTGCCTCATCAAAAAGTTTAATTTTAATGCCATGCTTACTTTGGACTTCTGTGTGTATACATATCCCCTTCTATGGTCAGAAACAGTTCCTGCCATGCATATGTCACTTTGGTGAAAATTTACAAATGTAACTTGTAACTTACTCTTTTAGCTATCTCAAAGCCTGTACTTCAATCATGGCAAAATAAACAAAACTCATAATACTCTCCCAGGGTTTCCCTTAAATGATTTAGCTCTTATTAGAAGCAAAAAAAAAAAAAAAAATAAAGGCTTTTTGGAGTGTTAAATTTCCCCTGTTACTCCCTGAATTGTTTCCAGTTTTCAGACTTCACATTTGTCCACAGTTGATACCTACTTTGTGGTTTTAGGATATCTTTGTGCTTTAAGGACATCTTCTCTGTAAAAGATTTTTACAGCATAACACTTGCTGGACTTTTTGCTGAGTGGCAGATTTTTAAACAAGGTTGATTTCTATCTCGGTATGGCCATTCCCTGATTTGTATAGCCAAAGTGAATCAGAAGAATTTTCCATGTGTGTACACATGCAATCTTCTCTAAGAATGGCTATAATGGGCAATAGCTTGTGCTCACAACTGCTAATAGGCTGTGGTTTTCCATGAAAAACAAATGCCTCCTGCTGCAGGGCTGTAGAATGGTTAGCCTTTGTTTTAAGCAAAGCAGTGGCAAAATATAGCTATAGCCTATTGTGGAAAGCCTCTGATCCCCATCTTCCAGTACGGTCCCAAACTGCTGACCTGAAGGGATTCCCTGAAAATTAGCAACTAAAAGTTTTGCAAACCTGATTTACAATAATATCTCATCTAGTAACAACATCAAGATCTCACAGAGATGGGTCCAATACAAAGAGAGGGATAAACAGATCCTACTGTTATGAAGATGACAACTTTTATTTGGCAATACAGATAAATTAGGAATTAATTAAAGTTCACTACTCTTTTAAAAGTGTAAAACCTGGATCCAAAGGCAGCATAGCTCAGAAACAAAACGCACTCTTGGAGCACTTGATGGTCTGAAGTCCGGAACGGTGGCTCTGCCCTAGGACAGAGGCTATCAAATTGGGAGTTTGATGAAAATTTAATTGCTGAAACAAGATTGCACTTAATGTCCTTAGTGAAAGTTTGGAAAGTACAGATTTGTAATCCAGAAAAACTAGTTTTATTGCAAAGAGAGTGCTCCCAAGATCTGCAGCCTAGTCTGTGAGGAGATGCCACTGGGGAGAAATGCACAACATCTTCTAACAATTCTGTGTTATCTTGGCATTAGCCTCTTTCAGAATTATAGCATGACTGTCTTTAAAGGATTACCTCAGTATCAACTGGACACACTCACCTGTAGGACAATTTGACCCTTATTTCTGGTGCTTTCATAAAAAGTACCAAATTTTTAACCTGCTTTTGAGTTTCTTGACTTCCCTCCCTCCCAGTTTCCTTTCTCGTTTCTAATCTCATTACTACCTTAGATACCATCTAAATAGGTTAATAGACTGCTGCTGTGGAGCACTGAAAATCCATCTAGGCAATCAGTGGTCTGTTTAAAGCAGTCAAGTGAAGCTTTAAAGGAAAGATGGGGCCTAAATCAAAATGTTAGGTCTAAGCACCTTTACCCAGTGGATCAAACTGAATACAGGGTCATGGCTTGTGCCTCTTTTCTGAGCTGTGCAATTATCTTGCCTCACACGCAACCGGCAATGGGCATTTCTAGTTTTCTTTTCAAGTGTTTCAAACAGAAAAAAACCAGAAAATATTCAAATAAAGGTATATTAAACAAAAATAATCATGGTGGATTAATTAATGTCAGACCTAATCTTTTCAGCTGGTGAACTGAAAGGTCCAATGATCTATGCATCACATGGGTAACTAGGTCCCGATTCTCCCTGGTGATTTGGCATTGGTCTCCTGTCAGTTCAGGAGAAAAAACAAAACATGTTCATGCCTTTGGGTGATCCCACAATTATGTTAATGAAAGCAGTAGGCCAAAGTTTTGAAAACAGAAGGGGTTTTGCTGCCCTTGTTGCCCAGAGACAGATGTTTTTTGTGGTGGACATCCCTGAAAAAGGAGCGGATAGACTGACATCAAGGCATTCAATTATTACTGTAGATTTAGATTTGGCTTCCAGATGTCCAATAGTAGCAGATGGAAAAGGAAAACAGCAACACTGTTATCCAAACAGCTTACACTGAATATTGAGGTATGTGGGAGCCTTGTCTTAAATGACTCGATAATTAACAGCACCGTGATATAAACCAAAGCAAAGAAGCTTCCTCTGACAGGGTAAGTAAGCCATTCTTTGGAGTTTTCTTCTAGGACATGTAGCTTTAGCAGGAGATTCTGACTATAAAGTACTTCAGAAGTGTCTTCATTACCTTGTGACAAACTAGAGGAAAACCTGGAGGAGCGCAAATATTTCACGCCAAATCTACCCCTTTGTGAGGGTACACAAAACAGTACAAAAGAGGTTTAAAGCCAAATTTGTGGCCAAACCCGAACAATTATTTTTGTGCTTCTCCAAAAAGTATCACAGAAGCACATAATATAAGCAAGAAATATATTCTATAACCTAGAACTAGCAAGAAATACAGCACCAGCACCACTGTGATCATGAATAACTGACTGCAAAGACCTCAACATTAATACAAAGTTGATTTTAGAGGGATTTTGGTAGCACAGGTCTCACTGCAGAAACTCTTTCATTCATTTCTCATTCTGACTTGTGAGTTTTGCTGCCTGACAAAATTACCTTCAGCAATATCTATCAACTTTTTCACTGCAGCTCTAGCCATGACATGGATTCTCTGTTGCTTTATCTTCCTCTGAGGTAGCTGAAAATACAAGTATGGATTTTGCTGATTCTCAAGAGGAAAAAAGTATTTTGCTGGTGTGATTACACCTACGGTAGATTTTTCAACATTTCTAGAGAAAATCTCTGTATCAGCAAAATTTTTAGAGGGAAGGGAAGGGAAGGGAAGGGAAGGGAAGGGAAGGGAAGACTTTACAGAACTTGGAATGTTTTGATTGTCCTCACTTAAATTACTTGGGTGAATTTTTTTGATAGCAAAACTATAGGAGTAGCATCTTTAATACTGAATCTATGTCTATCTTGTTGCTTACAAATGCTTTTTTCAATCCCATTTCAGGATGGATCTATATCCTCTTGACAAAGCCAGAGGTAATATGTATTCCTCATGGAGGGATCAGGAGGAATTCTGATCCTCTTTAGCGTCTTGTGAGTATATGCTCTAGTTTGCAGGGGAAATTCCTGCTGTGCACAGCAGGAGCTGGTGCCAGGCTGCAGGCTCACAGGATATTTTGTGACAAAGTCTGTTTTTTCCCCATATGTTTAAAATTAACCCATTCTCTGCAAAATCTTGGCAACTGGTTTCATAATTTTGACTTTTTCATTGTAACTGAGTACTATGCTGATGTAATAATATGTTCTCTTTCTTTCCACTTGGCAGTTACTTTTTTATTTGTGGGGGGGGGTGTCTATTTGTTTTTATTTTGTTAAAGCTTTTTTATTATTTTTAGGTCTTGAGGATTTTGTTGATGGGTGGCACTTTTCCCAAAATCAACCTACAGATAATACATCCATCACATGAGTTGATTGTCTCTTTGAAAAGACTGAATGATCATCTTGAGCTGCTGATGCTGGTGTAAAGATTTAGCATAAATTGTTTGCTTGACCTTTTTAGAACTGAAAATCTTATTTTTTTCTTTTTTAGCTCACAACAATATATTTATTTTGTAAGTGGAGAGAAAGCTTCACCTCCCATTCACCCTTTGCTTCAGAATGAGAAAAAATTATATATCCTGAGATTTTGCAAGTTATATCACTCTAAATACCTCTTTATGGATTGGTTCAGGCTTTTCAGAACAGGAATTCTTATGAAAGTCATTAGAATTTATCCTCCCTTTTTGAAAGAGGTTCCATATTACCTACATAGTTAATATTTATGTGTTACCTAATCTGGTAGACTAAATCTGTACCAATAACTTAAAGTAGATTCAGTTACAGCAGTAGAAAAGTGTTTATAATTTTTCCTGACCAATTCCATAATTTGAATATCTTAACTGCACTATAAGTGCAAAAGCGCATAAGGATTTATAAAGTGATCACACCCTTCACTGAAATGACTGTAACAAAAAATACTTTAAATTTTTGGTCAGTTACATTATCTTGCTGAGATATCTCATATATTTCTTCTCTGTAGCAAGGTTTTCTCAAGGACTGCAGACCTCTACTGGGGAGTTATCTATATAAAGGAATTAGGATTCACCAGGTATTATCTGGTGCAGTGGCAACCCCAGTGTGAAGATGCTACACCCCTCTCATTGAGCCTGGTACAAGCTGCATTGCTTTTCCCTAAGGTCATTCACACAGCTTAGGCCTGGGGAAAGGGGAAGGTGGATGAACCTATTGTGTGCCTCAACAGCACAATTTGTACAGAATTAAAGAGCAATACATTTTGTGTTGTTTTACTAGGCCCACAGTGCATATCAGAATTCAATTCAGAAAGAACATTCCAGATTTACAGTAATACCTGATCTGTTCTTAGATTCTCTAAAAAATGTTGTATAAAGTCAAATTAAAGTCTTATTGCAGAATTTTATTTTATTCTGGGCACTAATGAAGTTTAAAAGTTTGAATCAGGATAGATTTAAGATCAGACAGAAAATACCCTCTTTAAAAAATGAAAAATCCACTCTTAAATACCTGCTTCTGCTGGTACTATTTTGTCAGTATGTCTCAGCCAGTATCTTCAGGGAATTAAAAAAACCAATTCATTCTATATTTCTATCCGTTTTGATCATCAGGATAAAAATATCTGTGTACCAGCTAGGTTTCATCAGGTGCATGGGTAACTAAAGGGTCATTCCACATATTTCCCTCTGCTTGAAACCAAATCACTTCTTCAGAAGTTAGTCAAGTGAGCTGAGACCATGAGAGACTTTAGTTAAAAAGTGCTAGCCTCTCCAGCTAAAGAGGGACTCTTCTCTACAAAGATTTATCTACAATGAAATTGTGGATAAATCCATCCGGGGTATTAGATAGTGATTTTGAAAAATTGAACAGGTGTAAAGAACAGCTATAATTCAAAATGTAGGCTACCTGTTCTAGACTTCCTTGTCATTATTCATGGGTAAACATTGCCTAAATCAGTGTCAAAATTGGGTTGTCTCTCTCTTCTAGTACATTGGTGTGCATAGCTAACAAAAACTCACAACGTTCTTTAGGGAATCAAGCCATCATACCTCTTCAGCTGAAGGCATTTGAATAATTTTATGATTCTGATATCCATCTTTATACAAACAGCTGCACATCCACAAATGGAAAATCTGATTCTTAGCAGAGCAACTCACTTTCATGTCTCTCACTCCCAAGCTGAGGGCTGTGAGCACCATGTTAGAGGTTATCAGTAGGGGCATCCTTTACTGCAGCTGCTGAAGCTGTGCCAGAGCACAGAGCACTGGAGAAGTGAGAAACTAGGGAGTTATACTTTTGATTTACTCTGGTGCTAAGTGCACTCATTTTCAAAGCAGAAGTCTGGGGTGCCTGTATCCATTTACAGATTTCTTTCTGATTTACATAGAGACATTATTGTGATAAAAATACATACGTTTGTCACCACACAAGGACTACAACTAAACCTTCTTTATAGCTCACAGGGCTTTGTGATCCACAGGCACGTAGCTTCAAAGGATTGGTTAGAAGTATAATCCACTCTGCTATGAGTTTAGTTAGGTGTTAAGGTGATTCCCATGTGATCTAGGAGTCATGAGTTTAAATTGCCTTGGGCTGGAATACATGTCTCCAGCTACCTACTGCCCAAAATTCTGGTATAGCTCTTATCGATAAAATATCATGAAAGAGGAGCGCAAAAGTCCCACAGATTGTGTATGTTGAAGCCAACAGCTCATGAGACAATAGCAGAGTCAAGCTAGGAAAGCACTCTGAACAGTCAAACTGTGTCACTTAAAAGATCAAATTAAGATGAGGAGTATGAGAAGTCCCTCATCACCCTCTACTGTTTAAAACAGCCAGTTATTTGCCCTTTGGTCTCACTGTTGTTCAGTGTCTCATCCCATTCCTATAGAAATAAAAAAGAACACCATCATGGCCTAACACCAGCCAGAAAGAAAATTTCAAAACAGACATTTTGCTTTTCTGCAGCTTTAAATAGTGTTACTACAGCTACTGCTGCTTCCAGACCTGGCATGTCCCAAATCCGGAGATTTTTTTTTCATTCTTAGCACAGAATTTATTTACACAAGCATTTAACAAATCCATTCAAGTCTTTTATGCACCAAAGAAATCTTAAACGTGTCACTAGCCAGGGCAGCAGCTCTGGCTCTGGCAGGAGCTACCTTGGTAGCCCCAACAGGTGAGCTGCTGAGGGCATGTTGGCTACAAGAGACATTCAAGCAGAACCTTTGCCTGTGAAGGGATAAATGGATGTCACAGTCGTTGGGCTTTTTGTTGAATTCTTATTAATCAGCTGGAGAAGTAGCATTGACAGGATTCCATGAGGTATGGAAATCCTGGATATGCACACCCTCAAATCCATTTTCTTTTATCTGTGTGTGATGTAAGGAATTTCTGTTCCCTATACTTTCCACTCCTCACACAGATTGATCAGCATGTCCCACAAATTTTATGCTCACTGTGGTTACATTTTGGGCAGTAATTTCCCACACCAAGATGTAAGAGTCCTGAAAGCCACGAAATAAAATGGTAACTCTTTCACAGTAATTTAACAGATACTTGTTCTGATTATGTAGTGAATATGAAGTCCACTGCCCTCTGATGGAAAAAAAAGAGACATTTTCAATTCTACAAGGTAATATTTTCATGTGACCCTGTCTGTGCCTCACAAAATATACTAGGATATCCAAGAAAATGTGCATTTTGTATCTATTTAATTTGAACTATTTAGGGAAAGAAGAAACTATTCATCAACTCTGAAGTTTTTGTGTTCTCACTTTCAAGGATAGCATTGCTTAGGGCAAAATGCTTTATAAGTCATTGTCTGTATTGAGCTGCATGGGTGGAGCACCAGACAACCTTGAATTCATGTTTTTAAACTGAGTTTGAAGATTAGTACTATAAGATACAAGTTCTATGGATAAAGTTTGGCAGGACAGACTAGGCTCAAAATATCCCTGGGCACGTGCAAGTAATCTATGCTGTGTGAAATTAAAGTTGCATGACTGTATTCAAACCTAATATTTTCAAATTTCTAAGGTGATATTTAAATTTTCTTCTTACCCCTCTCCTCATATTTTTCATGTTTTGGTTTCCCCAAACAACAATTTCAAAAGGAAAGAAACTATAAAATG
Organism: Dicaeum eximium; assembly: GCA_013396995.1. Taxonomy (NCBI): domain Eukaryota; kingdom Metazoa; phylum Chordata; class Aves; order Passeriformes; family Dicaeidae; genus Dicaeum; species Dicaeum eximium. Next base: position 249,823 of record VWZP01001885.1, read on the forward strand.
AAAAATGCTAACCTCAAGAAAGCCCTTTTTCTTCTCCCACTTTTTTCCAGATATCTAAATGTAAAAGTGAGCTGAATCTGGATTTCAAACCTTTTTTTTTACTGTCCATAATGGCAAAACTAAGACAATACATGTGCAAGAACACCAAACTGCACAACTCACAAATCTTTCATTATGGGAGCAAAGAATGGTGGTTGCAAAATAAACAAAATAATTAACAAGAGTTAATTTTAAAATTCCATCATTGGAAAGTAATGTGACATTAACAGAGATTACACTCTAGTCCAGAGGTCCTGCAGAGAGGCAAACAGATTAGGTTTCATTTCGTTGCCTGTAGGCTTTACTTTTAACATTTTTATTCCTAAAATTACAACCAAACATAATCCTTTATTTCCTCTGAAGGCCTCTGTTGGTTCTCATTACTATTTTATCTTATATTTTGTCACACAGTCTCAGAAAAACCACATTTCTGAACCGCAGAAGCTCAGAGCCTTTTTTGGGTTTTTACAATTTGTCCTGTCCTGCCTGGTACAGTGAGTACCTTCCCACATCTACGTGTGGAAATCAGAAGGAAGTACTGGCAGTAGCAACAAAAGCTCAGAGCAACAAAAAAGACCCCTTCTGACAAATTGTCCCTGGATTTGCTTCATTCATTTGTAATTGTAATACACTGCTTGTATCAAAGCCATTCCCTCCCACCACGAAAACAAACAGGTTGACTTGCTAGTTATTAGAGATAATACCTTTTGCCTGCAGGAGGTAATTCTATTAGAATGAAATGAGTGAAAAATAATCCTGCTCAAAACCAACAGTTTAGTTGCAGTTAGTTTTTGTGGGAAGAGCTGGCTTTGACTGTCTCAGAAAAAAAGCTGTGCATTTCTGCCAAGCAAATGTCTGTATGACTATTTACATGGCATAGAAATTTTTTCTTATGTTGACCATGCAGGGGAAGTAATCTGCCAAGTTGCTTGACAAAGACAATCTACACTTAACCCATTTAATTATGCACAAAACCTACTTAAACAGAGGGGATCCAAGGACTGTGGTGTGCATGTGTGTCTGCCCTGAATGCCAGACATGCTCTGACACCTGAAATGAAGAAGCTCAGATGCAGCCCAGAACTTACATTATGTGTAAAGCCACAGTTGGAGTGAGGGTATCCTATCTCCTTTACACCCCTGATTTCTGCAGCCTGATTTCTGATCAGGCAAAACAGTTAATTCTATTGTTATATTAAAAAAAANATGTCCCCATCTCTCACTCTTTAGGCCATGACAGATTTTTTTTAGACACCAGTGTGAATCTGAGAGTAGAGTTAGAACATACTTGCAACTAAGAAAGGGTACAATTACACGGGGGACTGAAGATTACACTGAAGAGAATGGGAGAGGTTCAGACTTTCACTGAAAAAACATTCTTTCCTTCTCCATTCAGAAAAAATTTTAAAATTCATTTATGCCAGCTGGCAACTGTTATTTTTTCCTGTTTCTTTGCCAGTATTTACACAGTAACAAGCAGACACAGGTCAATAACAGGATCAATAAAAGGAATTGAAGTTAAAGATATTAAACTTACCATAATTATATTCCAGACAGAGCTGGGCAGAAAATTGATTCCCTGTCCTGCAAATGTTGAGATGTAAAACATATTCCTATCTTGCATCAGGACAAAGCCAAAGATTTACTTTCTTTTTTTTTTCTACTATTATTATTTTAAAAATTGAAAAAATAATCTGAAAAAAAAAGACAAAGGAAGACAGAAACAGATGAGCAGAGATAAGTTTTGAATAACTGGTAGTCTTTTAGATAGGCCACTAAAACTAGATTTTAGGAAAATCTGAGTCCATCCCTTAGGCTAAATCAGAAAAAGGAGAAATTCAAACCTAGGTCTCACAAATCCCAGCTGAGAGCTTCAACTGTCAAGTTATTTTCCTTTTTTTTGAAGGTGAGTCCTTCTTCCTGAACAATACTCTGTCAAACAATACATTTTCACAGCATCTCATTTAGAAAATGGGCCCTCTCCAATTTGTCACATTTCCAAACAGCCATAGTTACAGGCTGCATGCTTATTGTCAGACTCGTGGAATGGTTGCCTGAAGGTACCTCTGTACAAGCCCAGAAATTCTACCAGTCATAAACACAGAGCATTTTATCTCTTATCCTTCCCTACAAAGATGAATCTTCTTTTTGCTAAATGGACACTTGGGAATGGACATAACTTCTGAGAGAATTAAAATTTTACACAGAATAAGCTATATTGACGGTAGGACTCTGTCAATATAGCTTATTCCAACTCTTTCTTTACATTTTTGGCAACAGAGTGTTTTCAATCTGGTCGTGATTTTTCTGTCTTTTACTCCCTACTAGAGATTCATTTTTCCTTTCGGGAGCAATAACAACTATCAATATTCCTATTTCCTGTCCTCTTTCCTCCAATTTCCACAGCATGCTTTACCTTCCTCTCAGGCTACTCAAGTGTTCGGGAAGCTGTGTTGTAAACCAGATGGGGGACAATTAACAGACTGGAAAATAAACTGTTGCAAAATCTTTTGTTAATCTGCCTCCCTCTTTTTGGTAAAAAATTTACAGAGAAGTCATAATCTACAAGATGTAAAGTTGAGTAGAAACCAGGAAATTCTTGTTCATGGTTTCACTGATCTCTGGCCTGAAGTCTTTTTTTGCTCAGGCTGATCAGACACAGGCAACTTAAAACTTACATTCAGTCCTTCCTGTTCCATGATAACATCCCACCAGCACACCTAGTTTTTCAGAAATGCATTGAAGCATAGTGGAATCCTGTGGCAAAAGCAAGCCTGCAGCAGTAATCCACTCCCACTGGCATTGCCTTGTGTGGTCTGAGCATCAAGCATCACTCACCTAAAACAGACAAATTAAGTGTATCTAGTGTATCTAGTAGCATAGTATACAGACTACAGGTTTTATCACCTTGGAATGTGTATTATTTGCCCTGTTCTTTCTAAGCATCACTAAAGTAATCCAGTAGTCTCTGTGATTTGTCTTTTTTTCCTTTTCTTTTTAATTGTGATTTCTTCATTGGGCAGCACTTTTTGTCTAATATTGCCATGCAGTATTAGGAGTTGCTAGACTGAGACCTCCTGAGATGGCAATTTATGCACAGGAAGTCTTTTCACAGCTGGAGGAGAAGTGAGATATTCAAAGTCTGTAAAGGGGAACCCTGTAAAACCAAATCTCCCAAATTTCTTTTTGAGTATGCTTGGCATTCTGTCTTTTTAGTGTAAATATATATAAAAGTCTCTTGTAAGTAGGAATGTGACAAAGTGGACATAAGGGAACAGAAGTGGCATGGCTCATTGAAAGAGCTGTTTTGTATAAAATGAGATGTTGTTCTGGTCCTTTGATCTGCAGAAGGTTATGGATGCTTCCCCAAAGCTCCTAATGCTGCAAAACTCCCAGTCACTAATGAAGAGCTGGACTGACTTTGTACACATAACTCTGTACACTTCTGAGACCTTCTGCTGATCCCTGCTTGGCCGTGCTCCTCTGCACAGCCTGGAGGACAGCAAGCACAGGCACTCACCAACTTCTGCATTCCCATGCACAGTCCTTAAAATGTTAACACTGGGGAAAGTTTTGGGGGAGAGAGAATAGAGAGAATTCAGTCCAAGAGAAAGAAAAACAGCCAGCCTGAAGATCAAGAAGTGGGATAAGCAGGTAGATCATTGCTTTGAAAAGTGGCTATTTATTTCCCCTATTCTCTCTTGTTACCTTAAAACCATGATGCTAGGTGTTGCTCTGAGAACCTAGTATCTATAAGCTCTGTAGAGCAGAGGCTTCCTTACTTCTCAACAGTTGGCTGCAATTATTCCAACAGGGTCCTAGATAATGACAAGGCCCTGGCTGACAGCAGCCAAACTGAGAAGTGGTAATGCCCAGCAGAAACATAAAATGCAAACTATATTGACTATATTGGTGAGAGGTTGACCTCGGGACATCCTGATGGCTCTTCAGCCACTGTGATAAATACTGACCAATCTGCCAGCACAATCAGTGTAGAAAGGGGTTAAAAAAGGCAAAACAAATCACTTTGATCCTTACTGTGTGCAGGAAGACAAACACTAGCATCCAATCCCAGCACAGGACAAAAGAAGAGGAATGGTCTATCTTCCTGATTCAAACACAGCCCTGAAAACCTCCAGCCAGTGCCTAAATAATTAACATTGCAATGTGGCTTCACCTCAGCAGACAGCTATGTACTCAGCTGCACCATTTTTAGGGAAAATACAAGCCTAACTGGAGAGAGCTCTCTCAGAATAAAATTACAGTGAAGACAAGAAGCATAAAAATTATCAGGATGTAATCACTCGAGGTCAGGCATGCATATTGGCATTGGATCAGATCATTATGTGGGTGCTGAAATGACCCAGAAAGCAGTGCTAGACTAAATATTTGCTAATGTAGCTCTTCATCTAATTTGCTAATTCTCTTACCAGATGTTTTGCAGTAGTTTATAGAAGGCAGCCAAAATTTTGACAACAGCAGGTAAGACACATCCATGCAAGTACAGATTTATCACAGTGGGATTGGTGGGCAGGGTGCTTCAGTGAGATTAGCTCCAGCTAGCACAACACTTCCATATATCAGAGGGTGTATCATGATGATATGATTCCTTCACCTACATCAGGGATTATGTTTCTCTCCCACAAAAGTTTGTGGCTTTATTCTTGTGAGCAGAATCTGTTCCATTTAATAGATTTAATCTATTACAAATACACACATAACCAGAGAAAAGACCAAGGAAGAGATTTTATATCACTAGATAAACATCAGCACAATTTACTAAGAAAAGAAAGCATTTTTGTCTTGTCAATTTTTATGTGTAGAAATGAAGGGCAGTTTTCTACATGATGAACTGCCACAGCCTCCTCAAAATCTTCCTGTAAACACAGGAAGACTTAGCAGAGAAAATTGTAGATTTTCACTTAAAAAGGGAATTTATAACTGTTCCCAGAGCAATCACTATGCGCCAGTGGAAATGAATTAAGCCAGGCCAAGTTTCACCGTAAATGTCAAACACACACTCAAACTGTAAAGTCATCCCAAATTTGCAGATATTTTCTTGCTGCCATTGCCTGAAATAAAGTTTATTGCTCACTAGAATTCCCCAGCTATTTCTTTTTCATTTTTAGACACACAAAACTACATAATCAAAATGTGCACACACTGAGTTCTCATTTCAGAGACCCTATGTCTCTTGGAGACTCAGGACATTGTGGTAATCTATTAAACTGGCTCATTTTTTTCTTTTTTAACTCCAAAGGTGGTTAAGGTAAACACTACTGAAAAATCACCATGTTTCCAGTAGTTCTTTTTTGTTCTTCAGTCATTCAGGTGTGCCATATTCAAACAAGCTGAGCACATGGATGAGGATTTCCTTTAAATACAGTCATGCCAATTCAAATCTTTTGTGATGCTGCCCTCTGTGCTTGATCTGTAAAAGGACCAAATTTAAATTAAGTAACTGGAAACTTTAATCTTTACTCTGCTGTGAATGATGACCATATTGATCTGGCAGCACAGCTGAGAAGACAGGGTTTATGAGAGGAGAAGTTAAGTCAGAGAGCTCATAAAAATCAGCTTTTCTGCGAGAAAAAAAAAATTGCACTAATATACATGTGTATATCACAGTGTGAAACTGAAGCTGGCATCCTGTCTTGTGCCCTTAATAATCCTCATTATCAAGAACAATTGTGTTCCAGACAAAACTTCTCTCAATTTACCATTCCTGGGTTAAAAAAATACCTCCTCTGAATGTTTAATGTTATATCAAATCATTAACATAACTGCTCACAATATATCAGTGTTAGGTGACTCAGACTTTTTCCACCCTACAGTCTTCAGGGAATCATATTAACAATGCTCATGCCAAAACCACTGGTTTCTGTGGCACAGTGGCTGCCTACCACACCAATGTTACATTCCTAACCTGAAGAGTACCTACAAAATTGGGTTTTCACAATCCATCTATCCATTCTCAACCAACAAATGACATAAGGCAGAGTTTGTCATAATTAGTTATGTTACCCATAGCTGTTTCACCATATAGCTTGAAAAACAAGAGTAAGTTTTGCATTTAGTAACAGATTATGGAACTACAGTATTCACTTTTCTTTAAGTCTGTAATTAGTCTTCACAAACCCAAAGGGAAAAGTGATGCCAGAAAGCCAATCCTCAAGTCAACAATATGTTGAGATGTGCTCCATACTTAAGAGCATGACTCTATCTGAGCAGATCCCAGCTTTGCATTTTCTTTCTCCCAATTCATCCCACTGCCAGCATAGAGCCCTCCAGCATGCTGGAGTGAACCATTGCTGAAAGAGAGCTCATTTCCTTCTGGAGCTTTATGTGTAATCTAATTCCTTAAAATAACCCTTGTATTCCAGATTTGACTCGTGGGGTTTATAGCTTGTTCTTTATCATAAGATTTTTTTGTTCTCAGAAGCAGTTTCACAGACTGTGCCTAACACCCACAGCCTATAGACTTTCAAAATTGCACTTTGAGACAGCAACCCACTATGAATGCCTGGGTGAAGATATTAAAATTTGCAGCTCTTCCCAAGCATGTCACATAGGTACTGCGTCTGCTGCATACGAGTGGTTTTTAGAGATGTGGACCTCCGGTTTGTTTCTATTTGTTTCTATTTACATTGACACAAACATTTAGGTGCTGCTACCTTTGATTAAAATAACTGCTGAATCTCTCATTTTTGCCTGCTAGCCCTGGTGCCTAAAAGGTTAAATCCAAGTGGGATGAAGCAAGGCACTGAGGATTTTTTAGGATAATCTGATAGCTCATAACACCTGAAAACGTGTCCTGCCCACCTCCTTCCAGCTCTCAGCCACAAATGCCCTCACTCCCCCTTTCCCCACTAGACCTCTTGCTGAGATGCTTCAATTCATAAGCCAGAAAACCAGCTCAGGAAGAAAAAAAAAATAAAGAAGACAGGTTTATTCCAGGTAAACAAGTTGAATCATCTCCATAAGAGGTTAAATGCCACCATTGCCAATGCAAATCTCTGTGTATGCTTGACTTGGGAATTAGCTGTCTAACATTGTTTCAGCTCTAATGTGTAGCTTCATCTCAAAGAAATGCCAGCATATTTGGCTAGCTTAAAGATCAAATGCAAGATCTATGCAGGGATTTCCATTCATGGCTGCCTGGGATATGCATCTCCATGCCTGAATTAGGCTGTGGGATCACCACTTCCTCAGGGATTCCTTCAAGGCTGCTATGAAATTCATAGTTTGTATCTTGCCACATAAACCCAGAAAGCTTTCTGGAGTCATATCCTACTGCAGCACTGATAACAGGCTAAACCACAGCGAAATACTTCCAAATGAAACAGTGGGGGAAACAACTGATAGATATTCAACCTTCAAATTGTTTCTGTCTTTACTACTAGGGTGAATCACTTCACTGGGTAAAAATTTCACTCTAGTTTCAGCTGACAGCACCAAACAAGACTGGAGAACCAGGTCAAATATACCATTAAACTCAAGCAATTTTATTTTGTCTATGGTAAAGATATATTTTTCAAGCAATTTTGCAAGCAAAATATAGTTTAAGTGCATGATTGCACTAATACTTTATCCCGACATGGCCCCTTAACAAGACACCACAAGACTGGTAAGTTCTATGCAGACAGAAAGAGCCCATTCTAAAACTGAAATGTTGAGACAACTTCCTGAATGGTTAACAAGACAGAGATACACACCAGACAGCCTACAGAAGAGAAGTGTACTCAGCCAGAAATTAGAACACAGCACTACTAATTCAACAAAAAAACTTTCTGTCTCTCTGCAGAGTCTGTGGTGGTTAAAAAGCATCATCTTATCAAACTTCAAAATAAATAATTGTGCAAAATTATTTTTCCCTCAGTACTTAGGGTTTTTTTCAATAAAATACTAAAAACTTTTATTTAAATACAAGAAGAAGCAAAAAAGTCTTCCAGTATCTTGGTGCTGGTGTTGATTTATTTGCCAAAGAACCTTTCCCTCAGAGGAGGATAACTGGGATCTTCTTAATCACTTCCCATGTGTATTGGCAGATTCTCTTTTTTATTTTTATTTTTTTCTCTACACAAAATACATCAACTACCTTCATTTTCATTACAAAATCTTTATAAAATCATATTGTATTTTGTTAATGACCAACCATTATACTCAAAGGAAGGAAAAGCTATATAATGCTCTGAGACTTGATTTATTCTATAAATTTGTGTCAGTCTGTGACAATGCATTACATCTTTGTATGACATTTGCATAAGGTTCCCTTTCCAAGGGAGAGCTGTAGATGTTTCCTTTTATTTGGTAATATTGCTCCCATCTCATTTGTACCAAACTTCATCCATATGTTGTCAGAGAGGTGTGGGATGACTACTCTACTCCCCTGTATATAATGCTAATAGGATGAGAGTATTGAAGGCAGCATCGTGTCAGTGGATACATTACTTATGGTTTATTTCCTAGGGAAGGGAAGAACAATTTAAATATAGGAACTGAAATCTATTTACACATTCCATAGTCAATTTAATCTGTTATAAATCAGCTCAGCTACAGAAAGGGGCTGCTTGTCACCCAGCCATGCCTGCTTCTCCCAGCCTTCTGTTTCTGCCAGTCCTAGTGTTCATCTGGCAAATCACATCAGGGAACAAACCCAGCAGAAAACTAACTTTTTTGTTTCTCCAAAGCTGAGTTTTCATTCAGATAAACTCCCTACTTCAGCTCATTCATGGCTGCAGAAACAGCAGTGAGGGCATGAGGGAGAGAGGCAGTACAAGCAGCCCGTGGTGTAAGACAGAGTGGGGCTCACCCTCTTAGCAGCAGCAGCCTTTTATCCTGCTTAAGTTCATCACAGACCTGTGGCACTAGTTAAGTGGCGCCAGTCACAATATGGATTATCCAACTTTCCTGCATATTACTTTCTCAAGTCAATTAGTGGCCAATTCCAACTAAGCCAATGTAAGCCACTCTTAACATGGAGCAGAAAAAGCTGTTTGGGTACTTTATACTGTTCATTCACGCTGTGCATGCATACACAGAAATGCAGAGGCAACAACAGCAACCTCTACATGATCCTACAGGAAACTGCTGACAGTAAAAAGAGCTGGTCTGACCAGCCTCTGATGAGAAAGTTCTGTGATATTGTAAAAATCATTCCATTCAACTGTGTTGAAGTTTTACATAGCCTTTAGAAAGAAAAAACACTTGGGTAGATGTCAAAAACCTTAGTAGCAAACCAAAGAGCATAAAAAAATAAACAACTCCCAGGCTGGCTAATATTAGGTTTTTCTATCCTCTATTTTCAACATTTAATGAGTTAAACACACTCTGAGACATCCCAGTCTAGATTGCCAGAGGTAATCCTGGCTAGTCAAAGGGTCTGCCCTTTCCTCAGAGAAATGTAAGTCACCCTGACTGAGAGTTTTCCTTCACAGAAGTCTATCGTTCCAGGATTTCAATAAATGTTCATGGATGCTAACTGTTTTTCATTGTTTTCCATAATATTCTGCATAGCTGATTCAACATGCCCAGTGTGGTTAGAGATCTAGTGCTAACCCAAAGCTGGAATTTTGGAATCCAAAGATTTCTAGTCAGCAGATATTTTGGCTGCACTGGCCAGAGTTGAGCAGACCCTGAGAAGGTTTTCTAAGTGCTCCCAGGAAATCAGAGACACATTTTCTTCATCCTTGCTTCTGATTGTTCCAATGCTACCTCCAATCTTAAGGCATCTATTTATCCTGAAGTTTTCAGAAATACAGAGCAATACAGTTGGTATGAAACAGTAAGATACCAAAACCCAGCATGTATTATCCACACTTCAGCTCTCAGTGTAGTGGTTCACTTGCATTTTGGGAGAGTGCCAAAGGATGCAGGCCACAGACCTACAGCTCCTGGCATGAGCACAAGAAGAATTTTGGCATCAATAAAGTAGCACCACATTTTCCTGCCACACTTACCCATATGGGCTACCTGATCTGTTGTCAGAACTAACTGTGCTGAGCACCCCTAATTAATGGTTAGCCATCTCCTCTGTATGCAGGGCTTGATTGAAATGCTCAGGACCAGCTCTTTGGTTGGCTCCACTCTTATCTTCCTTGGAGCTGATAACAGGAGTGTGTCTACCCTTACTGCCGCTCCCCACAAGTCCCTGGGCAGAGGCAATCACTCTCTGGCAGATTCTGTCAACAACAAACAGCAGCACTTTTCTGCAGTGTCACGCCAATCTCACCTCTGGTGCAGCCAGGCAGCAGCAGCAGCATCCGAGCAGTTTTCTCTGTCTCCATTGCTGTGTGTGCCTTGATGGTGAGGCTCGGGGGAGAAGGAAGAAACGAGGTATCAAAAGCAAGAAACGTTCACCGACTGCTTTACAGTTCTTCCAGGTTGTTTGTTAGCTCTTGCAGTTACAGAAATTACTTCTGATCTTAAGCAAATGGCACAGGGTGTGAAAATTGATCAATATTTCTTCACCAGCAGCTGCAACACCACTAGTATAGGGCTGGGAATTTGGTACCCAAAAAACTCTCCAGGAGAACTACACTTGACACTGCATTTTAGTAAAAAAAAACACTATGTGATGTTCCTGTGTTTACTTATCTCTATGTTTTTTCTGCCTTCCATCTGTGGAATGGGAAAACAAAAAAGCTAAACAGTAAATGACAGCATTTAAGCATCTGAATATTGTAACTTAAAGTGATAATACCAGGTAGACCTAATTGAAAATAATATTTTTTTTCCTAATGCACTAGCAAATAAACCCTAGAACAAATGTAACTACAGCTCTTCTATTTAAAGTCAAACTACTAGCCCCATTATACAGCTACAGAGAACTCAAATGAAAACAAGAGTTGTTTGAATTCTAAGTATTTTCCAAAACAAAACATTTTCAAGTGTGGATAGTACATACATGTTTTCTGAATGCATGCAAAAATGACATCTCTTTTATTTGTGTGAAACATTTTATGGTCCTAATTCAGAACAGTATCTGTTGTTATGACAGTACTTCAAAATATGATAGGTTTTGAGCAAGCACCTAAACTTTAACATGTTTAGTTTAGAAGTCCTTGTCAATCACATCAGGTAGAGGCAGATAGCATAATGGTGAGAGTAATCTGTCTCTTCAAAGTTGCTGCTATTTAAGATAGGAAAACCAAAATCCCTTCTTAAATTAACGTGATTTTTTATCATAACACGCTTTCTGTGAGACATCTTACCCACAAACGTTAGGATAAAAGTTCTGGTGCTGATTTAGCTGAATTGCACACAAATGTACATCACAGACTCTCAATTCTAAAAGGCATGGTGCTTCAATACAAGTCTGGAACAAGAATATAGCTTCATCTAAATCTAATTTAAGTTAGCAACATAAAGTACACCATGAAACAAAATGTCATGAGGCTAAAGGGTTAGCCTGTATCTACAAGAAATGGTTGAGCTTAGAACAACTGGAGCTAATTATTGTAACAGCACTTGGAATGTCTTGTCCCCTAATCCAGGTGTAGCCCTGCAGAGCACTCCCTGCATGCATTCCCTGTGGAAGCAGCCATTTAAATATTCAGCAATGCTCTTCTGTGCTCTTGTTGAAGACCAGTGTACCCACAGGAGACATGAAAGAGCATGTCATCATAGAATCATAGCATGTCTGGAGCTGGAAGGGACCCCAAAGATCACTGAGTTCCATTGCCCCTGTCATAGTCAGGGACACCTTCCACTAGACCAGGTTGCTAAAAGCTTCATCCAGCCTATCTTTCAACACCACCAGGGATTGGTAAACCACAGCTTCTCTGGGCAATCTGTACTAGTGCCTGCACAGCCTCACAGTGAAGAGTATCTTCCTAATAGCTGATCTAAACCTGCCCTTTTTCAGTTTAAAACCCTTGTCCTTAGTCCCGTCACTACCTCACCGTATAAAAAGGTCCTCACCCTCCTTTTTTCAAGTTCCCTTAAGGTACTGGAAGATCATCATGAGGTCTTTCCAGAGCCTTCTCTTCTCCAGGCAGAACTGCCCCAATCCTCTCTGCCTGTCTTCATAGCAAAGAGGCTCAATCCCCCGGAACACCTTGCAGCTTCCTCTGGACCTACTCTAACAGATCTGCATCTCTCCTGTGCTGGGGACCCCAGAGCTGGATGCGGTATTCCAGGTGGGGCCTCAGAAGGGCAGAGCAGAGGGGCAGAATAACCTCCCGTAACCTGTTGTACACACATTTGATGCAGGCCAGGACATGTTTGGCTTTCTGGTATGCCAGCACACAATGTTGGATCATGTCCAGCTTTTATCTTCTAGAATCCCCAGCTCCACAAGTATGCTCTCAGTAAGTTCTTCTCCCAGTTTGTGCTCATGTCTGGGAGTGCCCCAGCCCACATGCAGCACCTTGCAGTTGGACTTGTTGAACTTCATAAGGTTCTCATGGGTCCAATTCTCAAGCTTATCCAGGTCCCTTTGGATGGCATCCCATCCTTCTGTTGTGTCAACTGCACGGCCCAGATTTGTGTCATTTGCAAACCTGCTGAGGCTGCACTCGATCCCACTGTCTGTGTCATTGAGGTAAACATTGCAGAGCAGTGCTCCCAAAACAGAGCCTGAGAGACATCATTCATCACCAGCCTCCACCTCAACACGGAGGCATCAACCACAACTCTCTGCCTGCATCCAGCCAGCCAACTCTTTATCCATTCAACTGTCCATCCATCAAATCTGGGTGTCTCCAATTCGGAGATAAAGAGCTTCTGAATAGCTTGTAGCTCTTGATTGCAGTGTTCCAGTTGTGTGACTTTTCCCAGTGTTTCCATTATAGCAATTACAGCATAGTTTTCTAATTTCACAATAGTTTCCAACTTCTCTTACCTGTTACCCATGCTGTGTACAGTTGTGTAAGAGAACATGACTTAAAAACACTCTCCATCTGCTTTAGTGCCAAGAGGGTTGACTTTAATTAGGACAGCTATCTTTGTAAATTAAGCCAGCCTTTGTACCAAATTGGATGAGAAGTTAACACAGCTTGCAAACCATTAGTTCAGATGGGGCAAATCTGACAAGTGACAGCCACAGAGACTTACAAACAAGAGATGATAATGTCTTTAGTCAGTGCAGCCATTTCTTCAGCGAGGTTCTGACCCACACTTCTGATGTCATCTTGTATCTAGCCAAGGTGAAACTTGCACTAGCTTGGTTTGCACTGACACAGTGAAAACATCCTTCTTGTACATACCCCTCCAAAACAAAACAAGGTGTGTTGCTGCAGTTTCCTGCCACAACTCAAGTAAAGGCCATGTGCACTCGGTGGTACAAAATGTGGGAATGTGATGAGAAAAGCCTGCCCAGAGCTGCTTTTCTAGCACTGCCCAGCTGCAGGTCTTTTTGCTCATGATACTGAGCCATAGCAAAGCCATGTGAGTGGTCCTAGCCCATTTCAGTACATAAGCAAATTATATCTAGGTATCTGCTGATACTGCATAAACTCAGACTAATACCCACTAATAAGCTTAATTTTACTAACAGTAAAAATTTTCAGAAAATGTTTCAAAAGGTTATTAACAGCTCTGGTGAGACAACAATCCTCTCTCAAGGACCTTATACTGCTTTTTCCAGTATTTTTGGTAGAAATCTCAAAAGTGGGTTTTAAGGATCTCTGCTGCAAAGTAGTACAATCTCATGGAGCAGATCCCAGGTGGAAAACCCTGGCAGAGACAAGGCATGTAGGTAGAGTTGAGGAATTTTAACCTTCATTATATATACCTGCTCCAGTTTATTATGTAGCTATCGCAGTTCTGTAGAACGTTTGGTTTGTTTGGTTTGTTGGTTTGTTGGTTGGTTTGTTGGTTTGTTGGTTTGTTGGTTTGTTTGTTTGTTTGTTTGTTTGTTTGTTTGTTTTTCGCATGCAGTACATGGTGGTTCAAAGTCCTCTGTCTTGAGAAATACGCTGGGCCTGAGATTTTCCTGCCTGGGCTTTTCCTTGTGCTCATGGGCTCTTAGTCTGCCCCCGCAGTAGGTGCCCCCACCTTGCTCCACCCTTGAGCCGTGCATGTAAATCGGGGGCTGGCCGGGGAGTCCCAGCCCGCAGGGGTGTTCCTGGCCCCGGCCAGGCTGGCGACTGAGCCTTGCTGTGAGCTGGGCAGCAAGAGCAAAGTCTCACCAGGGCCGCTTTCTCTTTCCACCGCTGCCTACGGTGCGAGGAGTGCCGCATGCGACAGCCTGAAGTAAAGGGCTCTGGACATCTTCCTTCTGCTCGAGCTCTCCCGGAGGACCTCACGGCTATTTCAGGCTGCAGGAAAATGTACTGGGGAAATCATGTGAGGTAAGTTCGCTTGAGATCTCGGGGACCTTCTCTAGCCAGGGATGCTTAATCCTTTTAAAAGTTTACACATCACTATTCGTTTTAGTGTTGTGTCTTATTAGCGCAAATTTATTTCTGGTTTAATTTCTTTTCTCCTTTTAATTTTTCCAGAATTCTTTTCACTGTGACTCTGGTCTGGCAGGCTGTTCATTTAGAAAAAGGTAAGGGAAACTTCATGTTTCTCCCTGTCCCGCTGTGTTTTTCTTCTACATTTACAATGTGCGTTTCTTCATTACTAATTACCCTTCTCTTACATATTTGCGTTTCTTGTCAAGGCCCTGAAAAAGAAGAACGCAAAGAAGATGTGAAAAGTCTCAATGCCACAGCACAAAAGCAGCAGCCCAAGAACGAAGGGACCTTTATAAATGCACTCAGTGACATGAACCAGAGTTATGAAAGTAGAAAGCAACAGAGTTCCAGGTCATTCGTACCTTTCACTGGAATTACAGAGAGTAGGTAACATTATTTTTGTAAACAATGACATAAAATTACTTTTAAAAAGTATAATATAGTAATGCTTTAACTGTTGTCCGGCAAGATTCCAGCCTGTTGGTTTTCTGCGGCTACCCATTTAAATTATACCCATGGCCACTTAGCAAATGGTGATAAAAATTTAAGGTAGAACTGAGGATATCTCACTTCCAAAATGTGTTAAAGAAAAATAAGGAAGAATACTAAGAAGGAAGAAGTGTTTGGCACTTTGTGTTTACAAGAGCATCTGTGAAATTTTGTAACATTCTGTTAATTTTTTTAAATTCACGGTATTTAATGACCGTAAAAATGTTAATTTTATAAAAAAGGTTTGAGCTGCCCGAAGGCAACAGTACTAACAGGGGGGAAAAAAATGTATTCTGTTTCCTCCCATACATATACAGTTTTAGACTGGTGCTCAATCCCAGGACTCTGAGAAAGGCTTAAGGGAGCATTCCCCCCACCTCAAAAACCAAGTAACTTCCCAGTAACAAAACCTCTTTATTCAAAAATAAGTACCACTTCCCACTAAAAATGCCCCATTTCTTAGTGTGATTGAAACTTGCATCTGTCAAAGTGAAATATCTCACTTGAACACATGCCGCTGCTACAGAATTTGCCAGGCGTTGCTTCTTCACCATCCTGTAATCCCTAGTAGCTTGTTTCTAATCCTTAACTAAACAAACTGGGTTTAGCTGAGCAAACACTCCTAACAGGCATATAATTTTATTGTCTCTAAAGACAATAAAAGTAGATATCCTTAAGAGACTTTGGGAGCTGGAGAGGCCTGAGAGAACAAGTGAGAAAAAGGTGAGGTTCAGAGCCCCCGAGAAGCTTGTTAACCTCTGTGATATTGTCTTGTAGGTAAAAAACTGAACAGACGCTGCTGCCAGAATGGAGGGACTTGTATCCTGGGGACTTTCTGTGCCTGCCTGAAGCCTTTCACTGGCAGATACTGTGAGCATGATGAGCGACAAAGGTAAAAAAACCCAAAAAACCACACACGACCAAAATCAGAGGAAATTAGTGTGGTGCTCTGGGTGGTTATTTTCTGTGGTGGGGTGAGGGATGTACCAAATGTCTCCCTTGTCGTTGACAGCAACTGCGGCAGCATTCCCCACGGCGTCTGGGTGCTGAAGGACTGCTGGCTTTGTCGCTGTGGCTATGGTACACTGCACTGTCTCTCAGAAATAATGCGCACTAACTGTGGTAAGAAATGGCATTAAATCAAACATTTTTATCCCGTGGGTAACAGAATTGCCTTCTGCAGTGGTGGGGTACTTGGAGGATGCAGTATGTGCACTAGCTGGACTTGTACAGTGAGTTGCTTTGCTTCAGAGAATGCACTAGTGAGACAGTAAAAAACACTGCTCTTGACTGTATAGTAGATCACATAAGACACTTTCAGATGTTCATAATTCTGTATAGTAGGAAATTTCCCACCGTTCTAGTTGAAGATTACAGAGATTAAATACTTCTCTGTTCTACAAAAACTGTTCATCTGTGACTTCCCACTTAACCAGGACAATTTCTACAACTACACTTAATCCAAGCACACGAACATGTTTATTAGATAAAGAGAAAAATCAGTAGTGTTATACTGGTGTGGTAGAAGAAGTAGAAACTGGTATTGCACTAGAGAAAAAAGTTGTCTCTACGTAGTACATAGAATCATCAATCATTATACTTAAATGATACAAAACTTATCTGATTTTTTTTAAGATCTGTATCTCAATCTTCAGAATATTCTTGTATGAGTTTTAAGTCTGAACACACTCCACACAAAAAAAATATGTAACCATTATCGTGATAAGTGTAAAGTAGTGCCACCTAGTCTCCTTAAAAGCACCGTATCATTTTAAGTCAAGTCTTGTTATATCAACCTGTGAAATTCCCTGAATAAATGGTTGAATATTTTTGAAAACAGTGTAACAACTAGCGTAAAGATTTAAAGAATTGCTATACTGGTATTATTTCCCATAGAGAACTGACTGATCCAGACTGTTCTCAATACTCTTGAGATCACTAATATCAATTTAATAACATTTTCTCTTCAGTGGCAAAATCAGCGCAAAATATTCTTGCCCTTTCCACCCATCATATCTCAAACTCATCTTATGCTTTCCTTCAGTTCTGCCAAGATCCCTCCTTAGGAGGGTAAGAAAACAACAGACCTAAAGGGTTTCAAGATTCATTTGCACCCCAAGCAGTCCTTTGTTTCCTGACCAGATTCCTACCTGAGTAGCAGTGCCTTGAAGCTGTGACTTTTGAGTTGCAGCACCAACTCAGATGTAAATCAAAACATTAAGAAGGTGACATTCCTACCTTTGTAACAGTAGGGAAAAAAAAAATCCACCAAAACCACGTTTTCCTTGAAGTTTTCTGTATTGAGCAGTTATATGTGGCACACAGCTTGCTCATTAAACTCTTTACATGTTCACCTTTGAAGCAGCGCCATTGTTCCTCATGTTCCTCATTACAGGAGCAAAAGACATAACGAGCCTCCCCATGCTCTGTAAAAGCAGTAACTGCTTACTACTTCTGAGCTCAGCTTAAGAAAGACAATAAAGGTCTCACTGGAAAATCCTCTGTGGCTTTCACGTACATGAGGGTATGGTTTCTCTGCTCCTGCTAAAAGCGCAGTCCCTTGTTAAAGGAAGGTTTAAAAGCCGATATTCAGGCTTGAGTGCTTAGCTCTTGTGAAGTTCTTCCTCTTGCTTTTGCTTGGTATTTACTTTTGATTTTCTGAGATTAATGCTTGCAAGAGCTGATAAGTGCTATCAGTTGTTCCTCAAACGATCATTGATGGGACATCTATTTACATCTCTCCCCTGAGAATAGTCCCTTTGATTGGCTTTAACAGCTGATACCTTTAACTTAAGTACCTGTGAGATGTCAGAGGACTTTTCCAAGCATGTTGAAAACCTTATGTTTTCAAATTTACATATTTACTCATTAACCATTTTATTTACTTGATTTTATTTCTTTTAAGAGCTGAAATCGGAAGCAGAGGAAATTATCTGGCTCTATTCTAACGGCTTAAGATTACAGCAAACAGTGTTTTCCATCACTTGCCTGCTCACAGTCCTCCTCAAGTTCTGCTAGCTGGCAGCTGTGGAACTGGACAAGGGGAAATACCCAGGGCTGATACAACGCTCACCATGAATCATACATTTCTTCTATGAGCTGCAGAAGACTCTTGTACCTGCATGTTGGAGGCAGATTGGGATGTGTTAGTTAATGTTGAAATACCTGGGTTATTATAAATTCAGATTATATGAATGTGAAGTATTTATTATTATATTATTATATTAATACTGCTATCAATTCTGGTTCTAACGATTCTTTATTTCCAAAATACTGCTCTTCCAGTGGAAGCAAACTCCCCCCCAATATTCTATGCCTGAAGTATTGTAAGTTATAGTAATTTCTTTTGTACACAGTACAACTCTTTTAACAAATAAAACTGATTTCGTTTCTGAACACTTTATTTTTAACTTTATTTAAACTTGAAAATTCTTATCTACCATTTGTCATATTTTATCTTGTAATAAAAGAGCAGGGTAGAATGAGCAAACATATTTGACAACATAAGGAAGGGTTTAAGAGTTGATATCTTTCAAGACCTAATATACAGAATTCTAAAAGTTAACTAGTCTTTCAGTTTTTATTCTTATTTATTACAGCAAAATTGATTATATGCATAATCTGCATGGCAGTTATCATATGTATATTAAAAATACATAAGGGATGGTTATTTGTCTTTTGGGGGTTTACTTCAAATAGTTAAGTAATTATAGTTAATATAATTACTTACTTAATAAGACATTCTTAATATAGTTAAGATATATGAGATAATATATAAGATAATGTAAGAGATACTAAATATAGTTAAGTAATTATAGTTAATATAATTACTTACTTATAAAAGACACTAAATATGAGTGTCTCTTTTTTTAAAATGACAGCAAAGAGCAACTTTAACTTTTTCCATAGCAATGTTGTCTTGATTTATATGTAATTTAAAAATTAGTATATCTAGGCTGTAAAATATAAAATGTTTGTAAGTGCAAATTTATAGAGGAAACAGGTTTGTTCTGAAAAAAACTGCAAAGATAAACCTAAAATGTATCTGCATCCTTTTAGAGTGGAGGTACCACATAGAAACAATCAGATTCATAATTTTATTGACTAAAAGGACATTACTGATGAAGAAAATTCTTAATGTCTTTTAAAAGTTCAATATATTTAATGCTTAAATTTTTTTATTTATTTGGTGCTGCAAATCAAGACAATCCAGTTCTTAGGCAGAAAAGGATGCAATACCAACAAATGACATAGCATAGTGCCTGCCTTTAAATCTATGACTACTCAGAATCAGACTTTCATAGGGAGTCATTGTGTAAAAACACATTCATGTTAAGTACTGCAAGTATTCCAACTACTCCTTTCCAAAATCTAGACTTGTGCTGAGAGACAAGGCTTCTTACTCTTCACATAAAATACAATTGACTAGAAATGGTCCTTTTCCCATTATTTCACACAAACTGGTCTGTGCCCATCAGCCTGTGTTTCCACGGACCATCTCAGGATAATTAAACATCAAAGGGAACAGCTGGAGGAAAATAGTTGTGCCTTTATTTAACAGATGCTGAAATTTCAGGAATGCCATTGTGAAATCATCTTGCCTTGCCATAAAGCATACCTGAGAAATCTGTGAGTAATACAGCTTGCAATGTGGTTCAAGTGGTCTTAATTTTTTAAAGGAAAATACATAGTACAGTAAAAATACATCTGAAGTAATATTTTGTTTTTATCCCCATAGAAAATATACAGAGCCATTAAATATTGCAATTAACAAAAGAAAAAAATGTTTTAATACAGGTTTTTACAATAGAACAGCTATTTCTGTTTCAATAACACCCACAGCAGATTTAATAATGAAAACTGAACTGGAATAACTCCGTACGCAGATGAGCCTATGTGCCTGCAAGAGGCACCCTTATGAGACTATTCATTATTGGGTTGGTCTGATTTGCACAATCAGAGCAACTGAAATGTCTAGCAAAAAAAAAAAATTTCCTGCCATACCAAAACATTAGTACAGGGCATCAGATCAGATGCACAGCTCTGTTTCTACAGTATCAAAGCATTGCATGGGGAACTTAGAGGCATAAGTAGTTTTAATTACGTCAATGCAATTTATTACTGACTTTGAATGCCAGAATTTGAAAATTTTCTCTGGATGAAAAAACAAAAGGTTTTTGTTTGTTTGATTTTGTGAAAACAGCTCCTTTTCTCTCTATCTTATCCCATTGCATTCTCTTACTGGAAAATCTGAAAATTCTGCTTCAGGATGATTTTATAACAATCATACTATGGCAAAACCACTCCCTCACTGTCAAATAGTTGTGGGTGATATTAATCTTGTCTTTGTGTCAGAGCTCTGGAAGCTGGTGAGGTGTAGGCAGAAGGAAGTTCAGTCTGTGTTCCTCACATACTTCTGAAGCAGAGGCAGCCACAGGAGTCGAGTTAGAAGAAAAACGTATCTGCTTAAGTTAAAGAAAAACAAGAAGAGTGGAAAAAGAAAAAGCATGCAGAAGCTGTCCCATGCATAGTCTCATTTGCAAATAAAAATGTAACTTAGAGGAAGGAAAACAGAAAGCACTGAGGAACAAAGGAAAGCATACAGTCACAATCTTTGCTTAGGTTAGAACTGTCTCCGCTTTTATCTGTCTCCAGCTGTCTGCAAGAACAGATAAAAGAAAGC
Organism: Dicaeum eximium; assembly: GCA_013396995.1. Lineage (NCBI taxonomy): Eukaryota > Metazoa > Chordata > Aves > Passeriformes > Dicaeidae > Dicaeum > Dicaeum eximium. The sequence continues at coordinate 270,435 of VWZP01001885.1, forward strand.
ATTATTTTCCTCCCCTGTTACCATCTAGGCCTGGCCAACCTTCTAACAGTGCAATTACAGGCACTTTGCTAAGGTTTGTTTATAGCAAACAGCAATGCTTACTCTTCAGCCTCATGCTAACTCACAGACCACTCTGTCAAACATGGCACATCCCAGCAAAGTAGACATCTGTCGCTGCAAGCTCATGCATGTGCCTTCTCTATATGCACCCACATTTGGGCAGGGGAAATCCCTCAAAGAGAAGTATTTATCAGATGATCCACAGAGCCCCAGAGCCCAAGATCTTTTCCTCGCAGTTGACTCCAGAACTAAAACAAATGGTGCCTCCTGCAGCTGGCCTCAGTGGCTTTGCCCTCACAATTGCTCCAGCCTCCATCAGTCCCAGGGGCACGCCAGAGCTGATAAGAGCCTAAACTGGGTAAGAATGTGGTGGAGAGGCTGCCTTCTCTGCGGCCAAGAGCCTGGAGCTGGAGCTCTGCTAGGCACAGATCTGCAGGGGGATGCTGCCATCTGCCCTTAACACAGTGCCCATTTAAAGGGAGGGGGTTTGTTTTGCATAAGGCCATGTACTGCACCAAGGTGCACACACAAACCTGCAAAAGCTAACTTTCAGGTACCAGATACTGAGGAAGTGTCACTTATGTGTCTCTCTGAGTATCTGATGGTTATCTCTTGAGATTACTTTATTCCCATCAAGGAGATTCGTGTTTCTGTTGCCCCTGAGAAGTGTTAATGGTACCTATAGGTGCCAATAGCCTTCTTTCACATAGAGAAGGAGCCAGCCAACACAGAATTAGCAGTAATTTCCCACACTTGTTTATCCAGAGTCATTTGGGGGTCCTTGTTGGTTTTAATCGGCATATTTGAGATTGTTAAAGTTGTATTTTGCTATTCATTTTTCACTGACTCTCATAGTGTCAGGTCATACATCTGGGTCATTACACCCACAAATTTCATACACCTGGGCAAATACACAGCAACTTTATGTTTTGTCTTCCATCAATTGGAAGGGTAATATAATACAGCAGACTGGCTCACATGTTGAGCAGCCCTGTGAATTAGAATCATATAACAACAGAATATCCTGAATTGGAAGGTACCCACCACGAACATCAAATCCAACTCCTGTATCCATACAGGAGAACCTGAAAGTTAAAACATGTATTTAGGAGCATTTTCCAAAGTTGTAGGTGTATATCTCTCATGGAGGCCTATCTAGCTACCCTGCAATCATCACCTGTGATTCACTGTCTGCTTCATCTTTTACAGCATGGTCATGTACAAGCATGGGAGACTTACTGACAACACAGCAGCTGTATACTTGCCCTCTGCAAAATTACCCAGCTTTGTGAGTACTCCTTGTGATTGCAAGCACCTTCTTGGTCAGAGAAGATATTAAAACCTGTAATTCCCTCCACATTTGGCTGATTGACCTTGCCCTTGGCTTATGTTGCTGTGAGGGTGACTTCTTAATAAGGTCATGAAGCTGCCATATGCCACTGAAATAAAACCAGATGCCTTGTGCATGTTGGGTCTAGCATTTGTCTTCAGGTACATGCTGGCACAGAAACAGCCTTCATTAGCAGCTGTCTTCATCTGCTGCAACCCAACCATATCTTTACAGAACTACAATTTATAATCCAGCCTGTGAGGCTTCAATTCAAATATTATTTATTTGATAACATTTGGGTGAAATGCTGGGAAAGTACTACGAGGACAGAAGCACTGGTGAAGTCTCAAAAGCAAACAGCCAGAAAGACACTGGCATTGCAGGTAAAGGAAGCACACTGTCCAGCTGAGCCTCTGGCAGCTGGTCCCAAGGACTCAGATTGCTTTCTCTGACAGCTGAGATACTTCTCTGAGCTTCATACTTGGTCTGGGGCACAGCTTGTCACCTTTCCCTGGCCTTCTGTGAGCAGAAATAGACATACAGCCTGTGAAGTTCCAAATCAAAGGACTGGGTCTGGCAGGACTATGACAGTCATTTTCAACCCATCTGCACAGAGTTTTCTGTCACTGGACAGCAAACAGTGCTGAACACTAAATTCCTTTGTAGGCATGGCACATAACATCCTGCATCTCTGATCAGCAAGGCATCTTTCTGCCTGTTCTCTATGACACAATGTTTGTATCTTCCCAATAAACATAAGGATTCATGCGATCCATCCTACTTATAAATCATTACAAAAGGTATAAACAAGAATAAATCTCATATATATACACCAAAGAAACAGATAGTTCTGTCTCCTGTGCTGACATAAAAGCTCTTGTCAAATTCTAGAAAGTTTTGTGGGGAAAACTGTGCTTCAGGTTTTTGAATCACCAGCATTATGTACTTTCAAAAAGTAAGAAAAGGAGTATCAGGAAAAAATTTAATTAAAGATAAGGAAGTGGTACAAATGCTGAAAGGATAATATTTGCAAGAGCATCTTTATGCAGAACAAGCAGAGAGTCAGGATCAAAAAGAAAAATTGGTGTCAAAGAACCTTTCCACCTGACTCTATACGTGAACTCTTTTAGAGATTGTTTCTTGGACCAAAAGCTTTTTAAAAAAGACAAAATATTATCAGACTTGTCAAGTCTCATGTTTATATGTCAGTCCTGTTCTTCCAGTCCCAGCATTATGTTTTTTCACCTCAAATTTGTTTAATACAGCACCAGTACTGAAGCTACTTCTTGCACAAGAAGAAAATCTCTCCTGGAAAACAAAGTGCCTGTACACCTTAATTAGCTTTGAAGGTATGTTATGGAGGCCATGTGATGTTAAAATGGATTGAGTTCTGTTTTCCTGTCTCTTAGGCTGGTGTTGGTTTGCCAACAACATTTATGATGCATTTTGGTAACAGAGACAGAAAGTTCTTACAGCTTTTAACATCAGTCTTTAGTGGAAATAAGAAATACAGCAGCAAGCTCCTTGCTCTGTGTCTCTGCCTTCCACTGCTCTTCACAGAGGCTCTAGCCCAGCACTCTGTGTGTGGAAAAAGACTTGGGCAGATACTCTTGTATCTTGTAGGTACTTGTGCAGTACATCTCCAGCAGTGCAATAACGTGAAACAAAAGCCAATTAAGTACATTCCTATGTGTGCTCTTCTTTAATCTGAGCACACATGATATTCTCATGTATGATGTGATCATTAGCTGTGCTAACCAAAAACAACTGCAAAAGTTCAACAGCACTAAAATATATGGAGGCCAAACTCCAGTCCAAAAACTGGAACAGGGAATCACCCATGCAGGTAAAACTAAGTAGCAAATATGAATTCCAGGAGTATATATACCCAATGCTGGACCCAAGTATATGTACCCAATATTCGAACTTTCCCAAGTAGTTTGAGTAGACAACAAGACCACAGAGGCATGTGTCTATTGTCCTCTTTGTAGTGGTATCATCCACAGTCAGACAGGTCCGCTCACTTATCCATCCAAAACATTATTTTCTCATTCTATTGGCCTAATTCCCAGATAGACCATCTTTGCTGACAGAGGGATGCAGCAGAGACATGCAGCAAAAGTGAAGGGGAGCCCACAGTTAGACAAGCCAAAACTGGTTATGTAACCACTGCTTTAATGTTAACAGCTTAGTTAGTTAGAAAGATTGTCAGCCTTAGTTTCAAAAGAAGACATCAACATGCAGAGACAATGTAAAAACTAAATGCCAATGGGCAGAAAATCTGCTCCTGAATTTCCATTATAGTATCCAAGCAGTACAAAATCCCATGGGAACAAGAGAAAACAAACATTATTTACTTGGCAGTAGTGACACCATTAATGGAATATTACATAGCATTTTGTCATCTTCTCTTTGTAAATGGCATTGAAATTTGTAGAAGTTTCAGGAAAAAAATAGGCGTGATTTAACATATAAAAATAGACACTACAATGAAAAATGTAGCAAATTCAGTTAATTATGAAAGCAAGAATTATGAGTTACTTGCTCCCCCAGAGGATAACATGGGAAGATACTCAAACCCGTAAGTTTATTAAACTGACAGAGCCATTTTCACTGTTTTATACATAAGTACCCCAATGCAGACAGTAGCTTTCACTAGGAGACAAACATGCCAGTGTTAACACCCGTGTTGAGAATTTAGATTCACTTAGTATTTGCAGAAAGGCTGCTTGTTAAAAGTCTATCAGGCCAATGAACTGGCACTGTGGCATGAATGTTGGGGTGTGGGTGTGGGTGTGGGTGTGTGTGTGTGTGCATCCAGCAAATTAGGGCAGTTCTGGAGCAGGCTTTGATGTCACAATCAATGGAGGTTCCACAAATGAAGAAAGAGAAATCCTGAAGAAAACAAGAGAAGAAGATGAGGTATTATTAGCTAGCTGTGGACTGATTCATTGTAACCTGTAACACTAAAAGCCACATACATGAATTACAATCAACACCACTGTGTTAAAACACAGCTATATTATTTGTGTGTGTAGCCTCTAGTGTGCCCACAAAGTATCTGTCACTGCAGTCCGGCTCCATACTCCAAGGCAAAATCCCTAGCGTGCACACACTCCTCCTTCGGTCATGTTTCATCAGTCCTGTTGGTTTTACTGTTTATTTTCCATCTGCTCTGTACTGCTCCTCAATAACAACATCAGCACGGGCACCAGTCACCAGGAGATGGCATCATTAGAAGTTAGTAACACTGACTTTTAAACTCTGCAGTCAGATACAAGTCTGAGACTGAATATAGCACTAATGACTGAATTCCTGAGCCTCACAGTACTGATAAAAACTAACATTCCCAAAGCAACCCCTAGCAAGTATGTGAACACAAGGTGTGAATTTCTGAAATGTAATTTTCAAAAGATGAAGCTGCTTTTATCTGCTGCTTTGGCTACTAACCATCTATCTCTCTGTATGAACTAAGGCTAGCATATTGTCAACACTTAGCAAAGACCGTTCTTACTATAGAATCCACGAGAGACAGCTTTTCCTAGGCAATTAAGGGAAACAAAAATCTTGGGCTGGTAAAAGGAGCATACAATTTTATAAATGTTTCACAGACAACATCTATAAAAGTTATGGGAAATAATACACAATTTTTCACGTGGTTTTCATATCACCATTCTACTTATGTTAAATGAAACTTGCAGGAAGTGAATAAGCATGATCTGACCTACTGCAGGGATGAGTAGTGATTCTTGTATCACTGTGCAAAGTCTCAGAGAAAGTGAAATAATTGCCTTTAATCTTACTGTTCTATCAAAGAGACTAAGGAACCCACTTGCTGGGTTAAGTGTGTCAGAAAGACAAATTATACCAGCTCTGCGTGCATGGATTCCAAGGTGTTGAATACTAATTTTAAAGGAATTTTATCAGATAGCCAGATGAAAAGAAGTAACAGGGACTTGTCACTTTTCAAGAGTATATGCTTTCCCTGGCTCTGGCAATTAAAGTTTGACAGCTTTTCAAGATAAACATATAAAATAGGCTTGAAAATATTTGTTTGTAAAATATTCGGGTCTGAGGATATTTTATAGAGTGGAGGTATAAAAAAAAGACATATCCAAATGATATTTTGATAATATCATTTGGAGACACCATAAATAAGTACATGATGATAGCTTAATTAAAGTACTTCACAGAACTCAGTCTTATAGATTGATGATAAAGAGGAAAATGTGTCATTGTGTGAAATAACATTCCCAAGAGATAAATTAGTTATCTGTGGCATTTATTGTTTTTCCTTAACATTCTCATGCACTGACCTTGATAGTCTGCATATGTGATTATCTTAAGATATAATAAAAATATTTATTTAATAATTCAAAATACACTGAAACAGGCACTGTCATACAGGCTGCCTGGTCTCTTTTACTGTGTCTTTCTGCTCCTGAATGCTGATGAGAACTGCTGCTAGGCAAACTAAAGGGTTGCTTTAACCTTATAAAAAGTTAAGAGTAAATAGCTCTGCCTATGATAACACCTTGAGGAACTAAGAGTAAAATAGACAAGTTATGTCACTTATGCCAGCGTATCTCAAATCACAGAATTAAGGTGATGAAAAACCGTATGATGATCTACATGGTGAACTTTCTTTTACAGAGCTGATGAAAAATCTGTGCTGGATGTCCATTTTCCCACTTCTCACTATGTCTTTAAGGCCTATCTCACAGCTAGGCTAACACCACACCTGTGCACCCATTTAAAAGAAGACAGCACCCATTCATTTCCAAACAGCACAGTCAACTCATCTTCAATTTTCATATGTGAAAGTGTTTTCTGCCCAAAATGCTTCTGGCTGTCACATGGAGCTGACATACTCACAGGTTTGTGAAGGATCATCTCCCACAGAATCTGCCCTCTCCTACAAATTCAGATTAAACTCAAAAGATGCAAGATCTGATTTCTACTCCTTCTATAAAGAAAAGGCACCAAGAAGAACCAAAGGAGCTGAGTTTCAGGAACAGCCTGAAGATAAAATAGGCAAAGATCAGTTCTAAGAGCCAAAGAGCCAGCTCTAAGAGCTGATCAAACAAGAAATTTGAGTAACTCTTCTTTTAAAGGTCAGATTTAAGAGGCAATTTAGGAAAGAAAAAGTGCAGGAGCAGTAATATACTTCTAAAAGCCTGGCAAACACTACTCTTCATCCTTAATCCAGCCAACAGAAATGTGATATAACTGAAAGGAATTTTTCAGTTATGTCTGAAAATTGCAACAGATTATTTTATAGGTTTTGAGTAGGATGTAATAATTTTGGTTGAAGGGTCTATGCTTCCCCACAGACTGACTTACAGGACATTTCTTTGGTCCCCTTTTTATTCTCCACCACCATTTGTGTTTCAGGAAGGAATAACAACCCAGAATATACAACTATTTAGCAATTTTTTAGCTTAAACATCACCCCAAATTTCTCCTTTCACAACTCCAAGTGGCTGTGGTGACCAAGAGCATGTAAGCTCATTCCGAAGATAAATCTGGAAAGGAGTGGCCAGCTTCTTCACATGTACCTGGTACATATAGTATGTGGTGAAATCCTGAAGCATCCCTTCTTGTTTAGTGAGGCCTAAAAATGCTGAGATATGTACAGAACACATAGGAATATATTATGGGCACAGAGGTGAAGTCACAGGGCATAGGGCCTGTGTTACTTGAAGAAGGAGTCATTCACGTGTGTTCGGTTTGCACACTTCTATTCTATTGTGGTTTTTTGCCTTGGTCCATGCTAGTCACCTGGTCCAGCTAGTTAGAGGAGCTGCTCCAGGACACAGGCTCACACAGCTGATGGTAGGTAACTTCAACCCCAGCTAATGGTGAAACCATGGCAGAAAAGGAGGAAGTGGTCATATCAAAGGAGTCACTTTGCAAATATGTAAGAGGTGCTCATCATTGTAAAGAGGAGGTACTGCTTAGCAAATTCCCCAAAAGGCTCAATGTCCTTGAAAAGAAATGGTAAACTCTCTCAAAATCTTTAAAAAATTAAGTTTCAAAGTAGTGGCGGGACTATTGAAAAACACCTACAAAGGATGAACATAAACAAGACCTGGTTTTGTGACGAGAATCACAGATGTCTCCCAACTGCCTACACAAGATTGTGAGTATGAAGTCAAATGGGGGAGTATCAAGGGATTCAAGCTGCACTCTTGGCACTGGCAGCCTTCTTTTCAGGATCAGAGGAACCATTGGTACTGATTTCATAGGGCTTACTTTATATTGAAGGAGGTTACTATTTCAGGCCTATTTCTTTTATAGGGTCATTGGTTTATGTCGTTACCTTAACACCAGCACGTAAGAGGGATTTTTTGACTCCCTGCATCAACAGTCTCCTTGGTCCATATGGCTTCTCATTTTTAGAGCTGCTAAGCAGTCACGACTCACCCATGTGTGTTCTGGTTGCTGACCCCAAGGTCCCAAGGATATTTACACATCTTGTGGCACAATTTGACAAAAGGGTAGATGCAGCAGGAGAACAACCCACTTATGGACTTCTCAGAGATTTCCAGACATTTTTGTTTTCATCTACTAGTCCAAAGCACTCAAGTTAATGCACTTCCACTAGGAACTTCTACAGTCATCCAATGCCTTCTTCCATGAGGCAGCTTTCTGACAAGAAAGCCAGTGACAGACCAGATGCCTGACATCTACTTTAAAGACATGCACAGCACGTACAGCAAATGTACAGCATTAATGGTATTCATGGCCAGAAAGCAACTGATACACAATACAGTCCAACAGGGTCAGGCTCTCCCATCCCATTAAAAAAGGTATTTTCCCAGAAATTAATGACATGGTAAATTTTTATGTACATGTACAACATAATGGCTAGAAACTTTGAGCAGTTAGCCTATAGAAAGGACTAGAGAAGGAGAGAAAAAAGAAAAACATACTTCCTTTGAACATGAAGTAGCACAGCAAACATGTCTGCTGAGTGGTGAAGCCCCATGGGTACTGTGTTGTCCTGATCAGAAGTGACAATGACATAAATGCTGACAAGAACCATCTTCCCTTCAAGACAAAAAAGTCGTAAACAGAGGTGGAAAGCAAAAAGTGTATTTTCTTCTGCTGCTTATAGGTCTTGTTTCAGACATAAATAACTTTAAATACTTAGAGGTTCCTAATTTTGCTGGTTAATTTAATGAAGTTATTAATTCTTCTGCAAACATAGCAGAAGAAGATTGTCCTTATCCTCTATCGGTAGATGGAATCATAGAATCTTAGAATACTTTGTGTTGGAAGGGATGTTCAAAGCCATCTAATCCTATATCTCTGCCATAAGCACTGATACCTTTCACTAGATCAGGTTGCTCAGAGCCCTGCCCAGCACAACCTTGTATGATTCTAGGGATAGGTCATCTACCATGTACATGGGCAATTTGTTCCAGTGTTTCACTGGCCTCATCATAAAAATATTCTTCCACAACAGGTCCCACTAAAAAGGCTTTAGGGTAGCCATGACCCTACCCTTGTCCACTGATGTAGTCACTCCATCATAGAAGGCCACTGGGTCAGTGAGGAAGGACTTGCCCTTGGGGAAGTCGTGCTGGTTGTCTTGAATCACCTCCCCATTCTCCATGTGCCTAAGCACAGCATCTAGGAGGATCTGTTCCATGATCTTCCCAGACACAGAGGTGATGCTGACAGGTCAGTAGGTTCCAGGCTATTCCTTTCTATCCATTTTAAAGAGCATGTCCACTGTCTCCCTTCTTCCAGTTACCTGGAACTCAACCAGACTGCCACAACTTTTCAAATATCATGGAGCATGTCTTGATGGCTACATCACCCAATTTCCTCAGGGATTTTCTGGGATAGAGATAGAGAAGGCCATTGAAAACTGAGGCAGAAATGTTGTTGAGTACCTCAGCTGTCTCTTCATGCATTGTTACCCATTTGCCAGTCATGCCAGTGCCATCAGGATCGGATCCATCCAGACTTGTAGTTAGAGTAATAAAAAGGCAGACTAGTCTCTTCTGTCAGAGCTATCATTGAGCCACCTCCTGGTGGCTTTCCCCATATCTGACCTGTGTGCTTCATCCATCAAGACCCATTAATGTACACAATGCAGACAACAAGGTGCTCAGCTGCAGAGCAGCAGTTGACACAAGAGGGATACAAGCACAGGCCAGGAACAGGACATTTTGTGACCACTACCCACACCTCTCCACTAACACCTCTGTGTACACGAGGAAGGAAGACAAGGTGATAGTCCAGGGAGCAGAGGTAAGTATGGGGATGTGCTTTGAGAACACACCTACACACTGACATGAGTCTGAAGAATTTTCTAATATTCAATCTTGTACTCAGTTCCTGGAAAAGGAGGTTATTTCTGGATAAATCAGCTCTATAACAACTATAGCATATATCAAACTTGTACTGAAGAAATTTTGTCTTCAAGTTGAAGACTTTGTAAAATACATTCTGTGAAGGTTCTTCTAGTAATCACTAGGGATATAATAGCTCCTTACATGGATTTGACTGATATGTCTGACACATTAAACATTTTAAGTTTTTAGCATCAATACCTGTGTATACAACAGACAAGCAAAGACTTTATGCTGTTCATGTTCAGAAAAATGTTCACAGCTGATGCAACATTATAATTTCCTTTTTTTGTTGCATTTAAAGTTACTGTGGTCCTCTTTTAATAACTATGAACAAAAGGTTCAAATTCTGATACAAACTATTAGGCATTTAAATCCATACTTAGGATGTGGCCTAAATGGTCTAATTTGCCACAGCAGTAACACTTAAAAGCTATTTGTCGTCTAATCTAGTTTGCGTTAGCTACATACCTTAATGCAAAGGAAAAGAAACAAAAAAACCCCCAACATTTCTACTGGCTTTTGGCCCTCCATAAGGCTGGCTGTTTCACAGATTGACAGATCTCTGTCTCCAAGCTGGTCACATAGCAGGCCTCTGCGACCAAAGAAGCAGAACTTCTGCAGTGCTGGAGTTGCCAAAGTGTGCTACTGTGTAATGGCCCCAGGCCACTCCTTGCTCTCATGTAGTTAAATTATCTTAATCTGCCATGATTTAGGTTTTGCTTAACACAAACATGGTGCCTTTGTAATTTTGCCAACAGTCTTTGCTTGCCAATGTCTGTATTAGCAAGAGACTTTTATAATGCAAAGTTCTGGGAGCTAATGGTGGTTTTAGGTCTGTGTTTTAAAGAAACGTGTTGGTGATGGCCTTTCATATCTGAATTACTTTTCATTGCTGGATTGAGTGCAAGAGTTAAACCAGGCTTCTTTCCAGGAAGCACACAAAATCCAGAATGGACCCTCAGATCCCACTTTTATGCTCAAACTCTCAGGCCAGCCAGAGTAAAGTCTGGTCTGCTTATTTAATGTGTACATAGTCTTAACTGGAGCCAAGAAGCAGCAAACTGCAACCTGCTTATAATCTAATTTAAATGACATGGTAAAGCCCTGAGACACAGATCCCTTCCCTCTACACTGGTAGAAGCAAAGTACATCTGTCCTTGGTTCTGAGTAGCGTTTGAGTTAAAACTGGGATTGAGCTGGTGCGCAGCAAGGGTACAGCTACACTATCCTTGAGGTATTCACAAAGAAACTGCAACCACAGATTTATGCATTACCATGAAAATCGCCTTTAGAAGCCTCTATCATCCTTCTCCTTACTTTGCCTTACCTTCTTCCCAAGTAAAATAGTTCAAACTCACCCAAAGTTGATTTGAGCTTTCACAGAGAAAACAGTGAAGTAGCATTTGCCTCTATAAGAAGAACAGGATGCTTGAACATTTAAGATCTATGGGATATTAAAGGAAGATAAAAAGTCATGCAATCAATACACTGCCCTGAATTCCTACTTCCCTATCATCAAAGTATCTGACATCATCCCATGGAAATTCATACCCATAGCAAAGACCCTGTTAACCTTTGTTAATTTGTTAGCAGTAAGTTTGGTGTCTCCAACAGCTCCAGTTCAACTCATTCAACTATTTCTAACTGAAGCACCTAAAATTTGGCAGTATATAAACTATGATGCTTTTAAAAAAAACCCCTTAAGATGTGGTTTACTCCACTGAGATTTTGTTTCTCTCTACAATTTTTATGCCCCAACCCCAGCTCAAACAATATATGCACTGGAGCAGGATCTGCATTCGCTGATTTTAACACAGGATCAAAAATCTCTTTCCTACACTCATTAAACTGATGCCTGAGGGTTTCTAGAGCAATTTTTGTTCTAACTCCAATGTCATAATAAGGCGGAAAATCATCCATGTCAAAATTGCAGGCAAATTCAACACATGATAGAAGGCTTTCTGGACAGGTCACTATCAAATTTCATTTGGAGTGGAAGGTAGTGTCAAACACATAGAAATGCTAGGACAGAGCAGGTGACACCAGCAGCCTTTTCCTTCCTTTGCAGCAAAATTCTCCCCTGCAGTGTACAGAGTCAGGCTAATTCCACTTCCATGGGGAGCATCTCTGCATCTAGCATCTCCAGTGTCTAAATTTCAGCATGATACAATTTAAACTGCTAGAAAACTTTACAGTCTTGGAAAAAATAGAAGCATGAAAAAGCTGCAGGCAGGCAACTAATAAGAGCATGTCCTGGATTGTTAAAATAAGATATTCTATTTGCCATCTGATAAAGATGGGGTTGTTATCTGGGCAGGTTTCCCTTATCTCTTCACAAACAATACCTCCCCTGGGAAGACATTTTTTGTTAATGGGCCATTGAGTGCCTCCACATGACTGATAAGATTACATTATTCCCATTGTGAGGTGCTCT
>VWZP01001885.1:282683-362794 GCA_013396995.1 Dicaeum eximium
TTTTTCCTAGTAAAAGAACTGTTATTCCTATCCCCATATTTTTTGCCTGAGAGCGTTTTAATTTCAAAAAAAATTGTGGTGATTTGGAGGGAGGGGGTTTGTGTTTTCTTCCTTAGCAGACACCTGTCTTTTTAAACCAAGACAGAGCATTACAAAAAGCTACCAGTGGACCTTACATACCCAATTTTTCTGATTGTGCAAAGGCAGTATCATGATTACAGTAAACACTAAGCAGCCTCTGTAAATGTTTCAGGTGTCATGTAACTGGTGCCAATAAGAAGTTTAATTCAGCTAATAAAATATGTAAGCTCTTTATTCTGCCACTTTACTGACCTTGAGATTATCCTATAAGAGGTATTTATAAAGAAAGCAATTGTGTGTCATAGGCATGGATGATGTGATGTATGCACCATTGAGAATGCACTCAGAGGAAAAATCCTATTTAGATAAAAAGTATTCTTGTATGTGAAGTGGAATTCCAGCTCCTACTTAATCCCAATTTTTTTTGGTGTTATTTAAACAAGTCCCAACCACCCAGGCTTAGCCCAAGAGAAGAAAAATGAGTTTATAAACCTCAGTGAAATTAAGTGACCCTTTCAGTTATCCAATCATGACAATTTTTACTCCAACACAGTGTCATACCCAGCAGGCAGAGCTAAAACCTTTTAAGCAGGTGTTTTTTCTCCAGATGTACTCTCAGAGATGCCAACACAACATAGCAGGGTTCAAATCAATTCATGTGCAACAGGGGAACAGGGAAACACCATGTCCCTGGCATGGTACTGGCTGCAGAACGGTCCGTCAAGGATCATCCTGCCTGCTCTTTCCCTCTGGAGTACTAGACCTGCTAAAGGACTACTCATGGTTTTCCAAGACAGGTTTTAATAAACTCCCACTGCAAGTATATACAGAAGCATGAAAAGCAGTTGACAAATGGTTTGTGTGGCCCGGTTTTAGTGTCAGCAAGGGATACAAGGGTGGCTTCTATGAGAAATTCTATATCCAGTAGAGCCAATCCCTGGCAGCTTCAAAGATGAATGTGCCACTGGCCAAGGCTGGGCCAATTTGAAATGGTGGTACTACTATCCTCCCTGAATAGGGGCAAAAAATGTGTGATGAACTGACTGTAACTCCCATTCCCCATCTCCCCATGCTACTGGAGGAGAGGAAGTAGAGTTCATGAAGAAGGGAGGAGTAGGATAAAGGTGTTTCTAAGATTTACCTTCTCATTATCCTGCTCTGATTTTGAGGGTAATAAACTCAGTGAATATCCCCAATTGGAATCTGTTTTACCTGTGATGCTATTTGGTGAGTTATCACTCCCAGTCCTTATATCAGCTAATGAGCCTTCATTATATTTTGTCCCTCCTGTTTTGTGGAGAGTGGCAGAGGGGCTTTAGTGGGTGTCTGGAATCCATACAGGGTCCAGCCACTATAGATAGACACCTAAACTGATCAGACTCCTACTTTCCATCTAAGTAATTAGTTCCATTCTGGAATTTGTGAAGCTTGGAGAGGGCTGCTAAAACTTCTGTGACATGTGCTGCTCCTGGACCAAGGAGGACATAGTCTAGTAGTGACAGAATCCCTCTTCATAACTTTCTAGCTGCCATTGCATCAATCCAGAACAAGAAGGATGTGAATACCAGGTGAATACCAAAGTGAATACCAAAAGAAGTTACCCCAACAACATGGTACGGTATGTGCTTAAAAAACTTACCTCTCCTGATCTTATTTCCTCTAGCATCAAAGAAAAAAGAAGCATGAATGTTTACTTAATTGGCAAGATTCTGTGAAATGTCTTTTCCTTTCACCTCCTCTCGTTTAGCATCAGGTCTAAGAATACCAATAGAGTGAAGGGTCCAGGCTGACAAAGTACAGACTAAATGTACCAGGATTACTTGTGCAAGAGTAAGAGCTGACTGCTACTTTTATTTCCAGCTCTCCCACACATGAAGAACAACACACAGTCAGAATACCAAGACAGGATTTGATTCCTGCAGATAAGTAACGCCTCAAGGGCCCCAAAGGTTTACATTTCATCCATTATTTTGCAGATTCTTCTGTGGTCTCTGCTAACAACATTAAGCAGGTACTTGCAAGAAGTTTTGCATACTAGAGATGAGAGTTGTTATATAGGAAGGTTCTGGTAAGCAGCTCTGAGATGCAGGCTGAGGTGCACAAACAGCCTGAATAGTTTGCAGGCTGTATATAAAAGCTGCCCTGCTTTTGAGAGTGAACCATGTTTTTCCTGTCACCTGTCACCTGAACTTTTTTTCACATATGGGTAGCCCAGCAGAGTACTAGTTCTGTCCAGGATTTCTGGATGCACCATTTGTCTTGCACAAGAGGTCACTGTGAATGCACAGATTAAATGTTCATTGTAAATACAGCCAGCAAGTATAATAAACAATGCACCTAATCTACTGCAGATGACCAGAGCATGTGCAATGTCTTATCACATTTTGGCTGTCCTTTACACAGGGCATCTAAACTGCACAGGTGTCAATGCTTCTAGAGAATATCTGACCAGAAACACGTGTTCTGGTCTGATGAAGCCTGCACACTGAAGTTCCCTCCTGAAATTCAATCTTTGCCAATGTTTATGGAAGGTCTTGACTACATTGTAACATTAGAAACAAAACAAACCCTCAAATTCATTGCAAATTTAGCAAGATGTGTTTAGTAAAAGGCAATGTTACTCAAGCTCTGAGTCAAATGTCAAGGAGGCAGTTCTGTTGCTCTGCAGCACCATGGTGGTTGGCGCCACTTCTTTATCAAGTCTGGCCTTCAGCTTCTTTTTATAATACCATATTATTCTCATATTCACCCAGCAGATTTTATTTGTTTGTGATTTCTAAAGCCAGCCAGAATTTCAGATATTTTTTCCAAAAATAGAGCAATCAGTTTTACCTATGATATGTTGTTGTTTTCTTTTTTCATTGCCACATATGATGTATAATGGTCCTAAAGCTCTGAGACCACATTACCATTGTTACCATTACCACATGTGTGGAGGGACGAGTTGATTTCTGTGTTCCCATATGATATGAGGTGGAATGACACACTGAAGAAAGTTAATAGGTACTGTTTCTAAGGAGTTAAAAGTATTGACCATTTTTGAAAGAACTGAAATTTTCCTTTACAGAGAAAGGCTGTAGCTGCTAGGCTTTGCACAGGGTTTTTGTGCTGTAAAGCAAACTGCAGAAAAAGTAAATATGAACTACAGAAAGCATCCATCCAATAGCTGCTGCTTTTGCTACTTGGGGTCTGAAAAATTACAACAAGGAAGGTAAGGTTAAAATAATCAGCAGTTGTGTAAGAACAACTTAAGCCAGCATCACATATGGTATATTAGCAATGTAGATGGATTTAATGAAAACTGAGGTAAGTGTATCCATCTGTCATCAGCCAAACCTACAAAATGTTTTCCTCAGAAAATGAAATGTAATGATATAAGCATTCATCTGTAATAGACTTATAACAACTCCAAATGGTAAAAGTAGTGCTGCTTTAATGCATTCCGTGAGCTAACACTAAACATACAGACAATTCCTGTGACAATTACCTTGAAGAGAACAGATTTTGTGATAGGTCATAATCAAGCACACATCCTTAGATTAAACAACACCAAAGTAGCACATACTTCTGTAAGTCACCCTGTAATGCAAAACTGAGTGTGATTTGTCACACCATTTCAGCCTCCGTTACAGCTAAGACAGTAGTGTGGAATTTTTCAAGCTTCATAGGAAGATTATTAAAATGGATAACACTAGCAGGCATTTTACAGAAAATCCTCATCACTTGCCAAGTCATGCTCTTTGAGGTATCTGCCAGTGTGGGAGGGATGCATGGTCTCAAGGGGGCCTGTGTTTCACGGTCATCTCAGGCAGGAGGCTGCAAAGTTCATTAAATGATCTTATCTCACTGCTGGTTCTGTTCAAAATAGCCTTGATATGATGAAGGATTTATGTTACCACACTTCAAATAAAAAGTGCCGAGGGATGCATTTCATTACTGCCCTGTGACACTGGAGAAGCCACGGCTGCAGTGGCAATATTCCTCGTTTGTTAGTGTCACACAGAGAATTTATTTGCAAGAAGAGTCCTGCTCCAAAGGTAAGGAAGTATTTGTTTTTTGTAGTGAGTTTTCCCTAATTATATCAACAAGAAATGTGTTTGTTTTCTAACTTTAATTCTCACAAAAGTATATTCTAGGAAAGATTAGAGTGTGAGGAAAATGCCAGGGAAGAGTGCCCAGTTTAGCAGAATTCTAAGGAAGCTGAGTAGCATTGATACAGAAAAAATATTTACAGATAATTTCCATGTCACAATCCTGAATAAAACACCAAGAGTTATGGCTGTACATTCTCAACTGATGGGCTAATGCTAGCCAAGGTTACACACACACACTCTCATCTCTCAAAGGCTTTTTAACAGTGATCTGCTGCCTTGAGGCATTTTAATTCAATCGTAGACACCTTCACATGAATCAGGATAAGTTTCTCTCACGTTTTCTCTCAACTGGATGACCTAATAAAGAACATGAGCCCTGGGCAAAATTTATCTTCTTTGATCCTACACCGAGCCTTCCTGTCCTCAAAAATCAAACAACAAAGCAAAGTGCATACAAGATCTTTGACCAATAAATATTAATTTATTCTATATACTTGAGATCATGAATTCAGTAGTTCATAGGAGCAGGTTTCAAAAGTATCCAGTAATGGGGACAGTGTAATGATCAAAAACAACATTTGATCTCATGAGCAAACCACAGCCACTTTAAATATGCCTTAGATACTGAAAATCAAAAGTCAATAAAAGTCAAACAAATCTATAGAAAGCTCAGGAAAGGCATTTGGACATTTTTTATTGCATATCACTTTTGAATACCTATTTGCCTGCTCACCTCTGTGCAACTGCTGCCACAGTCCTTGTGCCACACAGTGTTTGTGTGTGCTGGTGACAGGATGTGTGGGAATGCAGGCATCCACCACAGAGCCAGATGCAGGGAGTAGGAAAACCTGGGTAGCAAAGGGGTGAAGAAAAGGTTATCCAGGGATAGTTTAGTAATACCTGCATGAGGGCAGTTTTGGATATCACTATGTGAAAAACACATTAAGCTATTAAAGAGCATCCAAAGGAGTGCAACAAGGATGGTGAAGGGTCTGAAGGAGAAGCCTTGTGAGGAGCTGCTGAGGTCACCTTGTTTGTTCAGCCTGGAGAAGAGGAGACTGAGAACAGACCTCATAGCAGTCTCCAACTTCCTCATGAGGGGAAGAGGAGGCACAGACTCTCTCCACTCTTGTGACCAGTGTCAGGAACAAGGGAATTGTATAGAGCTGTGCCAGGAGAGGTTTAAACTGGATATCAGGAAAAGGTTCTTCATGCAGAAGGTGTCTGGGCACTGGAACAAGCTCCCCAGGGAAACAGTCACAGCACCAGCCTGAAGAGTTCAAGAAGGATTTGGACA
Organism: Dicaeum eximium; assembly: GCA_013396995.1. Lineage (NCBI taxonomy): Eukaryota > Metazoa > Chordata > Aves > Passeriformes > Dicaeidae > Dicaeum > Dicaeum eximium. Next base: position 288,156 of record VWZP01001885.1, read on the forward strand.
ATGCTGTCAGGCACATGGTGTTGCTCTTGGGGTTGGTGCTGTGCAGAGTTGGGAGGTGGACTTTATGATCCTTGTGGGTCCCTTTCAACTCAACTTACTCTATCACTCTATCAAATGCAGCTCCAGCAAGAAGTGGAAAGAGACTTTCCAGATGGAACAAAAGAGTTAGGGAAAACAGCCAGAAGGTGTTTAAAAAGGTGTTAAAAAGGTGATTTTAAGGTGTTTAAAAACACAGGTCCCAATCAGTCAGGTTAGGCAGGAGGGCTGGCATGGGAGGCGAAAAAGATGTGAGCAGAAACTCACCAAACATGATGTCAGAGAAGGGAAAAAAACCCCAGACCTTTCATGGAATCCCTTGGCTTCAGGCTTAGGGAGAAGAGACAGGGCAGAATGCAAGGAAGTAGCAAAATATAAAAAACCAGGCATGGGAGCAGAACTAGAAAAAGGAATAAATGAATGGGTTACCTGGAGGAAAATGAAAGTATTGATTGCTCAAATGTTTTGTTCAAAAGCTTTTAAGAATTTTAATCTTCAGCTGGAGGACTGCTAAGCCCTCTAGTCCAGAAAATCAAGGCACGGAATCAGTTCCGTCCAGTTTGATAATTCCATTGCTCCAATGTCTGACATCCAGAGAAAAGTGAAAGCAGATGAAAAGAACTGAAGCCCATCTGATGAGACAGACAGAATAAAACAGCACATGGCATTCAAAGGCACTGATACTGACACTGTAGTAGTATGAGATGCAAAATCCATGTAGCTACCACAAGCCTTGTCTTAATATTTGTTTGTTTACTTGTCATGAAGGTATCATATGAGCAGAAGCCAAATTTTCTACTAGTATAAAGCACTTGAAGAATAACTATTCTCCTTATTAGAAAAAGTAGGCTCAAATCCATCACTTTTCACAGAAAAGCAATAAAGGATTGTGGGAATTAGGAGAGAGGATAATAGTTGAACAGAGACTGCTATGTGCTGCTTGGTGAAAACATTTTCAAATTGTAAAATTGTTTAACTTGCCTGTTAGAAATAATTTGCTAGATGCACACCTGTAACTCCTACTAGTATTGCTCTGTCATATGTCAGTATGGTTGTCATTTTCATACACAGAAAATTCCCAATATGTGGAGAAATCCAATTAAATTGATTGAAATTTATACTCAGAGAACAACTTCCTAACTGAACACGCTCTGGTAAGAGCATGTACTTCAAATTCTACCAAACTGGGAAATAATGGTGGCAGAATAAATAACTTATTTAGAATTCCCTCATTTCATAACAAATACCAGACAATAGAGTTTATAAAGGAAAAGCACAGATTGGTAGTAATGTCGAACTGCAAATGAAAATAAAATCATACAGTACACATGGGAAGTCACACACCTTTGCTGATGAGGTACACTAATTAATTTTTGGAAGACTGGGACAGTTAGGGACTTGCATGAACCAGAAGACCTTAGCAGCCTTCCCCATCCTCAGGCTGGTGCTCCAGATCATCTCCTCCCTTGACTGGTCATAAATGAGGCAGAAAGGAAGAGGAAGCTATGAGAGAAAGCTGTGAGAAACCTCTCCCACAAAGTTGCTCACGAGTGGCTTCAAGGCTTAGGCCACTCATGAGATAAACTGCACTGTGCAACACGCCACACAAACCAAAGGGTACAGGGGATTAAACTGAAGTGCTCTCTTCTGCCTCTGAAGAGTTTTAACCAGAGTCTGGAGACCCAAGTTACACTTGAAACCAGCACACTTCCCTAGGCAGGATCTCAAAGGAAGCATCAGTCAGCCCTTTGAGATGTAAATTACTGCCAGCTGCAGAAGCAGAACATAAATGACACATCCTGGACACAAGGAAAAAGAGGGAAATCATGAATATGATCACTAGTCCTCTTTTCCAAAATCCAAACAGATTTCTGATTGTTTTTACATCAAACAGTACCATTAGCATAGATAGCATTCTCTCCTATACATATAATTCAATTTTTGTCATTCAATGCATATATAATAACCATAGTCACAAAGCATGGTCCAAGTAAAGTCAGAACAATAAAATATTGTATTATTTCTAGGGAAATGCATAAGACCCTGAAAACTCTGACTGACTGTGCTTTGTAAGAAACACAAGAAGGAGGAAAAATAGTTCTCCTGACTCATTAAAAGTTTTATAAAATTTAAAAATACATTTTATATAACAATGTGTTCTACTAGAGGAAGAAAATCCACTTTTCTTTACATTCTTTCTTTTGGCTAAGAAACTTTTAACTTCCAATTCTCTCCATGAAAATGTGTTTCTGGTGTTGGTAATATTTTCTCACAGAAACAATGAGTTTCAGCCTCAAACTATTGATTGTTTTTTTCTTTTACATAGAAGTCGAGATGTCACAGCAAATTGATCTTACATTTCTCTTTTGTTCTACCAACACAATTTTTGAGTTCCAGCTAATAGTACTAGTGTCATAGCTTCCCTAACTTTGTAAGACCTCCTTGAGCAAATTGAGGCTAGATAATACCAACCTGCTCTAAAATTATTAAATCTAAAAATAAGCAATCACCATTATCATGTGTTGGATAAAGCCTTCCTAGAGTTTATAATGTTATTCCTTTCATTTGAGAGCACCTACATTTGTTCATTGGCTTGCAACCACGCCTCTATGAGAGAAGATTACCAGAAAGAGACTCTCATTATTGTTCTCTTGAAGGATTGTCACTAGAGGCTTAAAAAAGCTTATTTAGTCCTAGCTGTGCAGGGCAGTTTAAGTCAGAACTAACTGCAAGGTCTATAAAAGTGCATCAAAATTGCCTATGTGCTTTAATAGTATATTTCTGCTCACCTGTTGGATCATACTGAGATTATTTGTTATTTGCTGCTTTGGAAGCTGCTTCCATGAAATCTTTTCCATTCTTCTCTTTCCCTACTAAATGAGGCACCTTATCCTAACTACTCTGAATGAGGCTTCAAGGCATGAAAATAAACTGTTTCCAGGTGATAAATGCCACTGCAAAGTCATGATACAGACTTAAGTCCTGTTACACTCCTCTGAAAACAGCTGAAATAGGAGAGAAAAATATGAGAGCTAGAGGAATAGTGATAGACTAAGTCTGATACCCCTGACTGCTCACACGCACCAAAAGTTTATGGTTTATAAAATGGACGGCAGGACAGAGGTGAATTCAAACATCTATGCATGTGATGCATAAAGGCAAAAGAAACCATGTGAATTATTTCAGTGGAGGTATTGTGCAGTTCCTACACTCACCATGAACAGGCTCAAACAGAAAATTCAAAATATAGGGTAATTTAGGATAAGGTGATTCTACAGTTCAGAGAAGCAAATGCTGGCGTATTTACACATTGTGTTTATCAAGGACATATAAGGATCAGTAGTGATGCAGAAATTCTGATGTGTTCAATAAGTTTGATACCTACTTACACATATTTCAGAGTTCTCCAGTCTTAGCAGAAATGAAAACAAAGAATACTACGAACTGAGGAAGAGAAAATTTGGCATCAAGATATCCATATGTTAACACAATATAAAAGGTTAGGACAGAAGGATGATTTAGACAATGGTGTGCCTAATCAAACACACACAAAGAAAATATCACAGATGATAGACAGAGGAAAGTACTAATCCTGGTGCCTGCCACACCCCACACACCTAAAAAAAAAAAGTAACCAATATGCCCCCAAAGCTGTAATGGGTAATATTACACACAATTTGTAGTCTCAACAAATTTCTAACATTCTTCCAAATACTGCCAGCACCGATATAAAGTGAATAGCAATGAAACTACTTCTGAATATCTCTTTTAGTGGCTTTAAATTTTTTCCTTGTGATTTCTTGCTGTGGGGTAGCTGTTAGAAAGACACATCTATAAAATGCATTAAATCCAGTACCAAGAACATATACAACCAAATCAGGAGGCATACATTAAAAATCAGTAAAGGATATGTGTATGTTGAAAGTATATGCTTGAGCTCAATTACACCTTGTAGCAAAGAGTTCCATAATTTTGCCTCATTCAGGAGTGATATTTCCCCTCATATATAAGATGCATCCACAGTATATTAGACAGGAATTCATAATAATTCAGAAGGATGAAGCTATTATGCTTTGCTATCTCTTCTGATAAAGAAACCTGAAGACATTATTTCTTGGCAGTTTATGTTGGAGCCCCAGGTATAGAGGAGAATTTTTCTTCCTGCACTCTAGAAAGAGTTATTCTTAGAGATTAAGTCCTAGGGTGGAAAGTCCATTAGTTTTACTTAGATGGCTTTTACCATATCTTTCTCATACTTTTGAAGATCACTCCTAGTACACAGAAAGTTTAAAAGGGTAGTAACTGCCACCTGGGAAGAAATATTTGGGTTGGCATTGATATATATGTAGATATTTATAGAATAGTAGATTTTTTTATTTATAGAATAGTATATTTTATGAAAACATGCACATGTACTAAGTGAATTTTTTGACCTGAAATTACCCACTAGGATATCTGGAGGTGTTCAGCAATACTTGGAATTCACATTACAGACTAATGTCAACAATTATACATCCAGGTATAATTTGTTCAGACTGGAAAATAAGCTCAGTAATTCTTTTCTGCAAGAGTTGGGACCTCTTCAAAAGGGCTGATTTCGTCCTCTGCTCAGAGAGTCTTTAAAACGTGTCTGTCAATTTTTCACAGAACAGGCAATTATGTAAAAATTATCAATTCCCAGTTTTGTGTTTTCTTATGATGCCTGGCAGGGGAATGGCAGCAGTTACTTCAAGCTTTTCCAGGCTAGTCTTGAGAGGCTTGTTTACTATCTCTCTATGGCTCTGATTAAAATAAATTACAAATAATTTCCATTAATTCAAACAATGCATGAGAGAGCCCTAAATACTTGTTAAAAAATTAAATGATCTGGAAAATATTTTATTGGCAAGTTCATGCAAAAGCACATAGCAATTTGAAAGACAGCATGGATATACTAATTTCATATTTAATGAAGTTTTGAAAGTAATGATACAATTTTCTGACTGCAATGTGGCATACAGGGAATTTACTGTTAGCCCACAAAGAGTCATCCTGAGGCAAATAGTCTTTCCCTAGGATAAGATTAACTCCAAAATTTATTTTAAGATGACATTAACTAAAGCTGAAAGTACAGAATCATCACAGATATACAAATATATTCAGTGAATTTGAATACATTTGAAGAGGAGGGGAAAATATTTAGTAAACAAGGTGGGCTTTGCAAGTCAGCATCCTATGAAATCATGTACGTACTTTTATTTGTATACATTTCCTACATTTCCAAATAAAGCTAAGTGCCAGAATGATTAAAGGCAAATCATCAGGACAATAGTCATTTTAAAATTTTAGAGACATGAAAATAATAGACCAAAAAAGGCTCATTTGAGGCTCGTTTGATATGGCAATTTTTTATTTGTGAGTACAGTAAAAAGTATCCTAATTGCTAAATTACAGAATACAAAAGCACTGTCCTAATTGTGAACATAAACAGCATAGTCCAGTGGAGGTGAGAGATATTTTAGGTACACAAGTAAGAATTCAGACCACTGTAGACAGCATATTCTCAAGCATCAGAGCTAGAAAAGGAAAGCTTAAATAATGAGTCATGCACCCAGTTATCCTGATCCTTCTAAAAAAAGGACTATGTGACCCTAATGCCAAAAATTCAAAACATCAAGAATGTGCTTTTAGCCATGGAAACAGGTGAGGAACCAGTAACTTGCCATGCAGTTGTTTCAAATTTTTCCTTTAGAGAAAATGAATAGCCAATATATGCGTCATGAAGTGCGGGGCTGTGAAACCAGTGACCTGAGGAACTTCTGGGAAAAGACCATCGAACAACAAACTCAGTACCTGCAAAATGAAAAAGAACGTCAGCGAAGAAGTGCTCTGACAAAGTGGGTAATCTGCATCCAGAAAGGTTTCTTGAGTTTGCATTGTAATTATTTTTTTTTTTAAGTAATACCAATACTTAAGTCATGCAATGAAATCTGAAAGTAATTTAGATTTATAGAAAATAATAAAGCTTCCAAAATTAGGATGTAATGCTAATGAGTTTAAGCTATGACTTTACAGGATAGGAGAATAATTCACTCTTGTTCCATAAATGAGTCCAAAGCACAGAACTTTCTGAAATTACCTGAACAATATTTAACAGTGCAGACTTGTCTTGAACATAAAGGGTTCTGTTCAGAGCAAAGCTAGCACAGATGTGTACCTGGCCCACATTCTTACTCTGTGGCCTTGCTTTCACAAGCAAATAGTTTGAATTATTTAAGACTGTTTAATTTTTGTATGGTAAATCCATAATAAAGCAGATGGTCCAAGCATACTGACTGAGGCAACCACCATCCATAGCCATGTCTACCTTATTCAGTCACATTCCCCTTGATCAGTCACTGTGAGAAAGAGCAGTCTGCAGCAAGATCAGCACAGTTTTGCTTCACATCAACTCTCCATAAGTTGAAGGCATATGCAAAGATACATGTACGTTTGTTATTTATTATATTTTGTCTTTGAGATCATACAGTGAGAAAGCAATTTTCCAAAGCCTTCCTCATAGCTCTCTTTGCATTGATACGTGAAAAATGAAGATCAAGGACAGCCTTACATTACTAACCCTGGATGAAGTGTCCAGCACGTTTTATCCATTTGTGACTAACCTACTCTCAGTGTTAGAACCCCTCAGTTGGGAAATTCCTCTCTTTCTGTGGTACCTAGATACTATCAAAAAGAAAATAAAGGGTGGCATTTTACTGAAAGCTTCCTGCTATGGGTCTAACAGAAGCTTCAACATGTGCAGTGTCTCCAAGCTGAGAGGGACAGAGGAGGAGGGAGGCTGGGGAAGTGCTGGGTGATGTGCCCCAGGGAAGGAGGCTGGGGAAGTGCTGGGTGATGTGCCCCAGGGAAGGAGGCTGGGGAAGTGCTGGGTGATGTGCCCCAGGGAAGGAGGCTGGGGAAGTGCTGGGTGATGTGACCCAGCAGGTGGCAGCAGCAATCTCCAGTGCAGGTGACAAATCGCTCTGGCACACAGGCGCTAGAGAGAGGGCCCACTGGAGATGAACCACAAAGCTCAGGTGATCCCTCACTGGGATTTAAGAACTTGTCCTGAAGTACCATCCAACAAGACCTCTAAAGGGGCAGGAAAATTTGCATGACAATTGGGAAAAACACCAAGGAATATCATCAGTGGAAAAGATGAAGAGTATAAATCCATTCTGTGTAAAATTAAGGGGACAAACTTATCCATGTTTCTGCCCCTAGGCTCAGAAATGAATGGATGGAGAGGCTGGAAAAACGGATAAAGATGTTGAGGACCCAATCTGAAGATCCATCCAGCTGAAGAGCCCACACTCATTACACGTTTGGGGGAAAAGAAGTCTGTTTTGTAGGAAAGCGTGATGTAAAAGCTGAAGTCAGCTTTACTTTGTAGCTGAAATGAGCTATAATTAATTAGCTGTCATTGTTAGAAGTTTAATACGTGAAATGTCAATTGTCGCTTTTAAGATTATGCATCTGTCCCTTCATTTGATAAATGGAGAATGTAGCACTCTGAAGTATTTAACCCTAATAAATCATGGTTCACAAAGATGTAGATGCCTGGGAAAGGAGTTCAGTTACACAGTTGTGCTCTGCAAAAGCATTTCCTAAATATTTTAGGTTTCTGTATAGACTGACTGTAATATAATGAATTTAGACAGTTTAATGAATCGTAGAGATTTAAATGTTTTACACAACACAGCCCAGTACAGACTAAGGAATATGGAACATGCATAATGCCACCACATCCCACACCACTAGTGAAGCCCAAACTGGTGGCAGCTACAGATCCTAGCTGTCACGTTACAAATCCCCTGTTAAGTTGTTACCATATATGTATTGATAATCACTTTCTATGAGACACCTACAAGAGCTGCCTGATAAACCTACATTAATTTAGTCAACCAATATTAGCTAACTTGAGACAGTATATCAGCGTTGGTAGAATAGCTTTAAGCTCTGACACTGTTTCTGGTACCTGATCTGGGTTGCCTATAGGTGGATTGATGCCTTTGTTTCAGAGTAGCTTGGTGCACTTTCACAGCTCTCCCTCATCATGAAAGAGAAGCAAGTTTTTTGTTCTAGCACGTTTCCCTCTAAGACCCAGTATTTATTCCTTAAAGACAAGTACTTACAGAATTTAGCAGTTTTCCTCTTCCACATTTGTCATTAGTCAAAAATGTTTCTTGTTCCCTTCCTAATGCTCCATTAGGAAATGTGGCATTTCCTCCAACAATATGAAAGCATTTTAGTCGGCTGATGTAATCAAATCACTTCCTTTTTAAGGATACTGCTTCGTTGCCACCAAATGATTAGGGTAATGTACTTCAAGAGGAGTTGTTTTAAGCATGCTAAAAACTCTTCCCTGGATCACTTAACCTTTTAGTCTTTTTTTATAAGACTGTTTCATTACAACTCTGGTAATTCATATTGTTTCAAAGCAAAGGCTATTTGAATTGCCAGTGGGGTGAGAAAAGAACAATAGAAGGTTTAGAGTTTTAAAATATTTAGAAGATCTGCTCTACTTAAATCAAAACAAAAATTTGAAGTGGGTGATTTTTTTTTTCCCTTTTTATCTATCACTTTTTAAACCCACTTTTGTGCATCTCAAGGCCAAACAAAATTTATCATATTAACTTGAGTGTGTATGTTTGGAAAGCCTGAGGAATTCATGAAATCATGAAAAAAATTATGACCTTGGAGAACTAATTCAGAAATCAAGGTGTCAGCAGGTATGTTCCCAAACTTAAGAGCAGAGTTTGCCAGACACCAGAAAAAAGCTGCTAAGCCCATGTTCTTTGGTTTCTTTTCATTCTTAAGCAGTTTAAAAACTAACAGCACCTGTGAATATGAAGGATCACAGCATAATTACAATAAAGCTGTGCTTAAGAAAACAATCACCAGATAGCGCCATGACTTAATATTGGGCTTTAGTAAAAAAGCACATTTCTTTGAAAATGTTGGTTAACATGCTTCAATTCTCCCATCCCCTTTCTATGCTTGGTGATTACTGAAGCTCTAGTTCAACTCCATCATGAAACAGTTTAGGGGTTTATATAATTTTGGCAGAAATTAGAGCTTGAACTGAGCTAAGGGAAACATTTTCCAGTCTCTCATTCATTGTGCAAGTTACAGCACAAAGAGGGAGGTGCAAAACAGAGGGAGTCAGAGTTGGTGTATTTTAAAAATTAAAGCTGTAGCCCTGGAATAAGCTTTTGTTTGCTTCATAGTTGAGATCCTTCTTACTGCTTCTCTCATAAAGTAAATCAGAATGAGGAAAAACCATAGACAGCTGGGAATAAAAAGTGCCAGGAAGTGACTTCCATTCCAGTTCCTCATTGTGCATGCAGGGTTATGTGGTCACTTAAGACTGTCCTGGAATAAGTCCCTACCAAGCTAAAACACCCTAAAATCATCTCTCTAAAATGATTAAAGGGAACTTATTTTTTACAGAACACATCCATTCCAGCCCAAAGGCATGAGGAGTTCTGAAAACATGTTTCCAGAATTAAGCCACTTTCCTCTGAGCATTATAATTCCACCTCTAGTGTTCGGATTCAATATTTGAGTCTCAGTTTCCATAGTGCCAAATTCAGGACTTTGGGCCATGTAATCTGCATTTATTTGAATACTAACAACATGTTTTGATACAAAATCCACCAGGTAATGCAGGAGTAATCTACTTAAGAGATTTCTAAGTTACCACACACAAAAAAAAACCCCCTTATTTAGGAAATAAATATAATCTGGAGTTAATGAGCAAAAATAAAGAGTGTGAAAGCATGAAAGTTTAAATCTAAATGTCAAGTAACAATCTTAGCAGAAGCTGGAACAGACTCCCTGATAAAAGTGGTTCTGGCAATTTCAAAACAAAAATATTCATCTTTTCTCTACCTTGAAGGTCACAAGAGAAATTAAAAGGAGGCAAAAAACAAAACAAAACAAAAAACTCCAAACCACTGCAATATCTGTGAGACTCGGAAATAAGCCATGACATTATAAAAAGGACTAGAGAAACATTACTGTAGGACTGAAAAATTCATCAACTAAAACCAGATAAAATCAGCTGCGATTTATAAAATCATTATGGCTAGAGAGGATGCTTAGGTGCTCTTCAGACAATTTTCCACCAATATGCCAGTTCAGAGCACTGCATTATTCAACTAACTAGTTTAAACTTAAATGTTTATAAAATAGCTTCTTGAATACACCCTTCATGTCTTTTGATTTTGTTTCTTCTATCCAGCTTTTCACATTGCTTTTGAGTGTAACCGCAAGAAATTTTGAGTTATGCCAACCTGATTCTATTAGTTTTGCAATTAAAATGTAGTAGATACTTGCTTATCTTCCTCGCTTTCGTTATTTTGCCATTCCTTTGCTTCATCCTGACACTGAGTAGCAAGAAAATGCATGTCACTTTCTCATTACAAATGCATTATACAGAACTTTTTGAAAAAGCTTGCAACAGTGACAAAAATCAAATGTAGCAAAACTTTACCGTTCTCTGAAGCAAACACTAAATGCTCACCACCCAGCTCCCTTTAAACAGAATTTATGAGAAGTATGCTCCCTGTTAGCACAAGAGTGACAGATGCTCCATTTCAGTCATATTAATGATTCTCCTAGTGAATGGATAAGGGCTGACAGCTGTGAAGAATGACTCTGTCAGTAACTTAACAGACTTCTTAGCAGTTCAGCCCCAACTGAGATAGCTTAAATACAGTTCTTCAGTCAGGAATCCTTTCTGATTAACGTCTTTTCTTTAACCAAGGATCTCCTCTCTGGAGGTCTCTAATTAAGGAGCAAATAAGCATAACACAGGCACTGCATCCAGATTTTGATTTTGAACACTTGACACAGGTCAGGCAAAAGGGAGATGGTCCTGCAGACCAATGCAGCATCACCCAGCAGGCTGTCTTCAGCATGACGCCAAAGGTTTGGTGCTTCCTATTACACAGCCTCTTCACATCTGTGCAGCTGTGCCTCTTTAGGCTTCCAGCCACATTAATTGCAGAGGAGACTGATTTATTGGCCAGTTCTGAGGTGCCTGAAGTGGCAAGCAGTGAAATAAATCCACCATACAATACCAAGTTCACCTCCAACATTCTGTGTTTAGTGTAAATAATTAAGTACAGCCGAGTTGTTTTGCACTCTAGAAAAGCCTACAGGCTACCTCAGAGTTTGATCCCATACACAACCAATGTGAAAGATAATCCCAGGCACACAGAGCTCACTGTGTAAACAGTACAGAAACAGTGGAGGGGGAGTGGAAAGATGGGCCAGAGCCAGGGGTCATGAAAGAGCCATTTTACCTGTACTGGGTACAAAGCCAAGTCCCACTTGCTCTACAGAGTGGATAACATGATCCACTATGCAAGGCAGTAGCCTAGTACTTCAGCTGGAACTGAAATTCACAGACAATTTCTTCTAACAAACAGACCTGAAATATAAAATCATCCTGCACTGATCCAGGAAAGGTGCCAGAGCTGTGGTCAAATATACTGCATATCAAGGGAATCACTATCCATGTAACTAGATTCTCACCTCAGAAGTTTGGAGAAGCAAGAGAGCTATCTTTGGGAAGGGAAGTTAAAGACTAAGAGGTAATGTCTTAAGGAGTTTTGAGGAGATTTGGCTGATGGCTAATGTTGATTACAGCTCTTATTGTTTGGAATTCACCTCTCACTTTTCCAGGTTAAGCATGGAGTCTCTCCCGGGTATCCCTGCTGGTGTCAGCCAACCCATGTGCATGTTCACCACACATGATCTGCAGTCATGGCTCTGCAGAAGTTAGTTTAGAGATGGGTCTGGACCCTAGGACATTCCCTATAGGCACATAAGACATTTCCACATGACAAAAACTGCAGCCACCCTCTTCTTGCATGAAGACAACTTGGTTTGGGTCAAACTGACTTAACAGCCTATGAGCAGGACTGGTTATGGAGTTCTGAATTTTCAAGGCTCATGAGAAATACTCATACCCATTACAATATATAAATAGCTTTGGAAAAATATAGATAGCTTTGGATTTATGGGTCTGACTTGAATGCCCCTTTGGATGAGAATCCCATTCTGAGAATGGCCCCGTGTGTCAGGGCAACCCCCATATCAACACAGACTCGGAGGTGTTGTGCTTGAGAGAGGCCCTGCTAAGAAGAGTTTGGGGATACTGGAGGATGGAAAAATGGACAGGAGTCAGCAATGTGCATTTGCAATCCAGAAAGTCAGCTGCACCAAAAGCAGCATGGTCAGCAGGGCCAGGGAAGGGATTCAGCCACTCTCCTCCTTCCAGTGAGATGCCACCTGGAACACTGCATCCAGCCCTGGGGCCCCAGCACAAGAAAATATGTTAGAGTGGGTCTAGAGGAGGCCACAAAGATGGTCACAGGAGTGAAGCACCTCTCCTATGAAAACAGGCTGAGAGAGTTGGGACTGTTCAGCCTGGAGAAGACTCCAGAAAGACCATGTTGCAGCTCTTCTGTATTTAAAAGGGATTTATGAGAAAGATGGAAGGAGACTTCCTACCATGGTCTGTAGTGACAGGACAAGGGGCAATGTTTTCAAACTGAAAGAGGGTAGATTTAAATTGCACATGATAATTAATTTTTTTTTTTTGTGAGGGTCAAAAGGTAATGAAATATGTTACCCAGAGTGGTGGTGGATACCCCATCACAGAAAGTGTTCAAGGTTAGGTTGAATAGGGCTTTGAGTAACCTAGACTAGTGGAAGATGTGTTGCCTGTAACAAAGGGGCTGGAACAGATGATCCTTAGAGGTAAATCCAGACAATCTATGCATCTACGATTCTGTGATTTCCCGATTTTATAATTAGAGCAAAGACAGCAGTGTGCCTGCATTAAGAAGGGAAAATCAAACTACAGTACCCAAAGACGTGTTCTGTTGGTGAGCCTCCAGAGAAGGCTGTGCTACACTTACCTCACAGCTCTTTATGTTTAAGCCTTGCATTTGCAGAGCCATTCTCTGTTGACAACCTGCTGTCTGTACCTGCTGGTAGCCGTTTGGAGAGTTAGCCCTTTACAGGAAGGGTTTATAAAATGCTGTCACAGGATACCCTACTCACATCTCATAACTTACTCTTCTGCCAACATAATTTTTTTCTAATGAATAAGTATAATATCCTCAACCAACCCTATACAATTCACCCTAGAAAATTCATCTAACTTTTAGGATACATGTTACTAATGTGAGCTACCAGAGCACTACTCACAAGTGGAAAACTCCCTCAGCCTTTCATCCTCCTCTGTAACCATCTTCTTTTTAGTGAACACTGTTCACAAGAGCTAGGTAGCTGCTTTAAAAGCACTGAACCTTTCCCAGAAGCTTGTTTTTATTCCCATCTTGCTTCTTGCACATGTTCCTTTTTACAATCTCACCACTGTTCTGTGTCAGAGGATTCAGGGCATAGCCCTGATGTCAGAGGTCATTGGTGAAGTTTACTCTGAGATTTGAGTGCTTTGTATTTGTGACCCTTTGTCCCTTCTCTGCTTGAGGATGGAGAATGAACAAATCCACCAAGCAGACTAATAGCAACCTGCCAACATTCACTGTAGGAAATAGAGCTGGTTTTGAATTGCAAAACTGGTAGAGACTTTTCAGGCACCGACTGACTGCTTTAAAATGCACATACTATCTCTAAAAGCAGGAAGCAGACACCAAGTGTTTAAACAGTTTTTGTTCTCTTTATCCCAGGATGAGAGTTTAATACCAAATTCTATCCCAGAACAAATTTTTATGGACAAGTAATAAAATCTTTTGAAATGATGGGATTATAATAGAAATGCTGACTCAGCCTTATCCATGGACAGGAAAGAACACTGCTGGTGTAATTATTGAATGCAACCTATCATCTTCATGGTGCTCTAAGTCAAAAGGAAAATGAGAGTTTTTGCATAATGCTGAAAATCCATAACAGCTTTGATGTTACTCTAATCCTAGACTAACTAATAATTCATTTAATGTCCAAGTGATATGAATGAAATTTCATAAGGTGCTTAAAATTATTATAATTAGAAATTTGAGAGCAGAAACCAGCTGGGAAAAAATGCTATCTCTATTTGACTTGATTTACCTAGATTAAATCCTGTTGTCAGAATATTTAAGTAGTGTTCCATGATTTAGATAATCTTTTAAAGGGAAAGGATGGGTAGTCTACTGAAAAAATAAACGTGAACTGAAATCAGCCTATAAAATCCTCATATTGTTCACAGGTTATTTATAGGCAGTGCAACACTGAAGGCCAAATCTTGGGAGAGCCTCTTTGCCCACAGTGAGCAGCTTCAAAGATGAGGATCAACTGAGCCAAAAAAAGTGGGACTCTGTGGGTTGTGGAATGGCCCCATGAACTGTATCACCTACTCCCCAAAAGGAGCACTGTAAAGGGGTCCTCAGTGCTCACTAGAGCTAAGCATGTACACGTTTGCACACTGAAATGGTACCAAAAGCCCTATTTGGCATTCATATATATGACACAACAGCCCGAGTCTGTCAGATTAACAAAGACAGATGAGTTAGAAATACAAAAGCTTTTTCACAGCTCTTGGGGGACCTCCTGACCTGAGAGAATACAGAGACCTTTTATCCCAACTGACATACAGTGTGAAAAGGAGCAGCTGGACTCATGAGGATGCTGTACAGCACAGCCCCTCAGCAAGAGAGCCTGTTTGCTCCACGTCTGTCTCTTGGTCCCCAGTAATTCGTTTATTGCAGGATTCTCAGGGAGAGCTTTGCTTTGATTTCTAAGGTTTCACTTCACTGAATGGAAATCTTGGAGAGCCAGAAGACCAATCTTTTCCTGAAAATTCCTCAAACCAAACTCACAGAGTGATCCATGGACTGCAATTTTACAAGTAAGTGAGCAGGCAACCACTACTTGACATGAGTCTTGCCCTCCCCTCTAGTCTGCTCACATCCCTCCTTGTGCTGGCAGAGCTGCTGGGGAGGCTGTGCACTGAAGCAAGCCAGAGAACACATCTAGCTGAAATAAACAGATATACATATATTTTTGCTCAGGTGGTTTATGGCAGGTCTGCTCCCTGATGTTATTCTCTCCCTGGTCACGCACTTGCACAGGAGACAAAAGAGTGCCAACAGCATGGCTGATGAAGAGCAGAGCTGAAAAGGAAATCCTGGCTAGCTAACACAGACTTTGATCTGCCCATGCCCAACCTATTTAACATGCTAACTCTCCAGTCTGTTACCATAAAAAGTACTTCATTAATAACTGTTCTAGGTGCTTAAAAAAAATCATGCTACTAAACAGTAACACATACCTGTAATTCAGATAGTGATTAATAATTATAGGTCTCAAAGCATTAAAAATGAGAATTGTTACCTCATTCTTTCACTGATAGAGAAAAATAAGGCAGGGAATGGTTGTGTTTTAGGGCACATAACCAGCTAGTGGTGTAGCTTGGTTATAGCTGAAGCTCTGCACAGCACAGCAGCCTTCTATCCACCACGAAAAAGAACCCATTTGCTAAACACAGTCAAAATGCAAAATGCAAAATGGCCAAAATATTGCAAATTTTTAGCACCTATGGCTTTGGCTCATTTCTAAATCACATATGCCAGAACTATGGTTTACTCCATTAATTATTTCCCAGAGAACCTGTCCTGGACAAATTCTTCAGTTCTCTTAAAACCCATGTTTCACTCCTATGCTCAGATGTGGAAAATACAGCATTTTCCCATTACTGTTTTGCAATCTAAGCACTCCAGATTTTGAGGGGCAAAACAACTAAAAAACCAAATCCAGCAGATATATACAACATGGAACTAACAATTCTTTGTGAAAATTGATAGAGGGTGAATTTTTTGAAGACTGTCTGCAGAACAGCTTAAGTGGAAGCTCTTAGTTTTAGGCATGTTCTGGATGAAGCATTTATTCATCTAACACATTCTCACATCAAAATTCAAGAAAGTGACCATGAGGTCAGAGACTAATATTAAACCAAATAATTCCTCTTTACATAAAAGTTATGAACACTACAAATTACTTTTATGGTCATGATGACACTGATCTCTTCTTTCAGAATTTATTTTGGTTCAAGAGTGCGGCTTAGAGCGGGAGCTTGACAGCGCTTAGGTATATCAGGTGCAGCATGTGGAGACAAAGATGAGGAGAAGGATCTTGGTCAGGGTTCCAGGAAAAGGTTTATTCCGAGGACAAGGATCCAAGACAAAGAGCAAAGAAGCAGCTGTGCAGCAACTTATATATGAGAGGGGATTCAAGAGACAGGTACAAATCTTCAGCCAATGGGGGATATCTGGGGGAGGAGTGAAAGGCGGGGTTTTAAAATATATCAACCAATGAGGGAGATGAGGGGCTAAATGCTAAATTATATGGGTTAAATGAGATTGGGGCATCAAGGATTACAAAAATGACAGGGAAGTCTCTGGAAAAAGGAGTAGGTATGACGAGGGATTGACAGCTGGAGGAGGAAGAACAGCGAACATTCTGGGCAAAGAGGCTGGTTCAGGGTCAGATGGACAGGGGAGGTGGGAGGATAACAACTTAAGGATAAACCAACTGTGTAGCAGAAAGAGAACAAACCATTGAATACACCACAACAGAGCTGTTTCCAAAGCCTCTGTCATTTTAGACTAAATGTTCTCCTAGATGTCCAAAACTCTTCTAATGGACTGCTCAGAACTGCCCCAGTCTAAGCCATCAGGCACTTCACTCATGCCTCAGTCAGGCTTGAATTTAAGCAACACAGTAAACAGGACCAGTGTGGGCAGCATATTTCTCACATGTGCCAGAAAGAGCCCCACTCCTGAAGAGCATAGTGGAGACACAATACCAGCTTGGACAGAAAGAATTCTGAACAAACACACAAAGAAAAACTTGTCCATCTCATTAGTTGAATTACTATGCCTAACAGTTATGGCAAATTCTCAGACATGAGAAGATACAGATTTTCCTCGGCAGATTCCTGACTACCTCAATGTGAAAAAAAAAACAAAAAACTCAGCTGTTTCATGGTATTTTATTTCAATTTTGAAAAAACAGATTCACTGGCATGAAACTGAGCATGTGTGCATACCAGCAATATGTGAAAGGAAACAAGCCTTCCTAAACCTATCAGTCGCATTAAAAAGTCTTTGCATCATTCTAATATACATACTAGGAAATTGATGGAAGAGAACTTCCAGGATCTCCTAGAAGTCTCACACCTTCATTTTGAAATGGGGCACAGCAGTTTTATGTCCCTTATAGGCAAGAATCCACCCTACTCTTCTTCCCTTCCAAACACAATCCTGTCCTTGGTGGTATGACAAAACCCCAACGAGAGGTTTAAGCTGTTTAAAAGTCCAGGCTGAGATCACAAAGTATTAGTATTAACAATTTATTACTCTAGTATTTCAGGTTTCAGAGGCCATTTTCTTTAATTTTATCCCCTCTTCATACACGTTTTCAGCTCACTTGTAACAGCTGTTTTTCATTAATGGTAAACAGCAACTTTTAATCAAATAATGAAGGCACAATGTACTACTCCTCATGATAGTTTAGTAATAAGGATGGTGACCCAGTATAATGTTCTGACATTAGCTGCTTCCTTAGAAGTCTCTAATCCTTGTTAATTGCCATGTTTAAAAATTACTTCAAACTCACTCTGAGGCAGTTAGTAAAGAATACCACAACTTAATGGCTAGAAATTTCCTAATATTACTCTCCAAATCACACTAAACCCCCACTGTCAGTTTCTCCTCAGAGAGAGGATCTGCTTCTGATGTAGGATGAAGAAGAACAGATAAAACTGAACATGATCCTGATTAATGCAAAAGCAAGACAGAGAACAGTAACTGTGGCTTATGCATTTGAGTCATTGAGCCTCTTACACCATTTCTTTTTGTGAGTTTCTGCACAGTTGTCTCCTTTAGCTGGTGACTACCAGCTGGCTGGCCTCAATAAATTACAATCCTCCTTGTTTGATTTTTCATGAGAGGTCATGGACCTATTCCCATCTTCCAGCAAGTCTTTGAACTACAAAATTTGAGAGAAAAACTAGGTGAAATCCTCACCAAGGTCAAGCTCACCCTGCCTCAGTCCTTTGGTGGTTATCAGGGTCCTCTCTCCTTTACACTTCTGAAAGTTCATACTGTGTGGAGACAGGATTATGATTTACCAATCTGTTTGATACTGCCATAGTGTCATTAGGGCCATGGCTCCTTGGCAATACTATATAAATCTACTTTCTTCACTTGCAGAAATAAATTGAATGATTAAGCATAGCAGCATCTACCATACCTTACCTTACTATACAAAGTGTTCCTACTAAATCCTTTGCCTCTGCAGTTCTACCTTTGTTCATATTAACTTGTTTTGACTACAGGCAGAATTCTCAGGATGGGAAATCCACCTCTTACCATCTTTCTCCTCATGATTGTAGCACATCTACAAAAAAGTATAAAAATTTTATGAGAAGTAAAACTAACACATTCCTCTGATTAGCTTCTTGGGATTCATTATTTTTCCAGTGCCATTTCTGCACAGCTTCTTTGGCAGCGAAGTCCCAGTTCTGGATGATGTAAATTTGACAGCCTTTAATAAGAAACAGATGGTAAATGTATTTGCAGTGATGCAGGTGGCTGGCTTTGACTCTGCTGTTTCATAAGGATGCAGATGCTACTCTGACTCAAGTAATGGAAGAAGAAGAGGAGCAGGGGATTTAAATTTAATATTTACTTTGGCAAACTATATAGCTGGATCAATCTGACTTGGAAAGTAACACATCAGGATGCTGTCATCTAGAACCCACTTACACGAAAGGGTAGGGTAGTGATGGAGAGCTGAAAGATCTCAGAAACAGAACTTCTAGGTTACAAAGGCCAAATAGAAACATACACCAGGTTCAGCCTGGAGATGTAGCAGCAGGACATTTGTCATGAAACCTCCTTAAATGAAACAAACACAAGGACAACCTTCTGCCTGTGAGTCAAAGTAACGCACACTAGCTGCAGCTGTACTGCAGAGAGCCCCTTTGTCATCTGCTGTTGGACTTAAGACATAATAATTGTTGTAAGGCAGGGGATAGGAGGGAGGGATTGAGCCCCTGGTTTCTCTGTTAATATGAGGAACCATCATTTGCAGCCAGCTGAAGGGAAGTTTTCCTCCTTTGGCAGAAGTCGTGTCTTGCATGCTCTGGATAGGGCACAACAGTATCGTGGGAGTATCTGGAGACATGAAGTCTTTACGGACAATGTTGGAAAATTTTAACCTTAAAAGAAATAAATTTACATGCACGTGGTCAAAACATTGAAAAATCCTGAAGATGGATAAGATTGCTCTGGAAGAGTAGCATGTGTCCTCAGTATGGGTAAGAGGAGCAGAAGAAATAGCAGCTGCATGTTCAGTCCAGTCCCAAATAAAAGTTTTTTTCCTTTCACAGTTATGAAAATATAGACTGTTGTTATCAGCATTAATGAGCAGAATTCCTTGATCATTTTTCAAAGCTAAAAATGTTTGTAACGATATTGACTTCAGAATCTTTTCATGGAATCTTAACCACTGTAAACGCTTTGTGCATTAGTGATATTTGGGTACTTCTGACAGCATTATTATCCTTTAAGATCTTTCTCTATATCTGCATGTTCTTTAAAGATAATGCCAAGAGATGTATTTCATTGTCAGGCTCACTTATACACATTTTCTGCACCCATGTGGTCAAGGATGCAGTGCACAGAGTGGAGGGGTCAGAACAGGAAAGACAAGAAAGAACAAGCAAAGGCCGCAAGTATAAACAAGGCCAATTTAATATACTGGGGAAATAGGTATAAAATTTCAAGACTATGATGGAGATTCTACTGAGGTTTATACAGTGAGAATTCAGACAAATTCTTACTTCTGTCTCTTATAGCAGAGTATAATTAATCCCTGAAGGAAAAGTCTGAAAACCCCAATTTTAGTTGAACTGTAACATTGCAGAAAGCACTTGGAAGAGAAAGTTCCCACTGTAATATTTTCAGACAGGCTGTTAGTGAGACCTCCTCTACATTGTCTTCTTTCTGAGTATGTATAAGATTTTTGTGCATGATCACTGTGTCACCCTGAAGAGATATATTGACATGTTTCCATCTGTAACCCTCACAGACAGAGGTGGCAGCAGCTTACATCAGACATGTAGATATTCTTCTGCATTCTCTTGCACTCCCTGTTTATTTGTGAAAGAAGACACAACTCAGGGTGGCAAATGCTGTGCACAGTAGTATCAGGAGGGGCCACACTTATGATATGGAGCTGCAGAGTATGGGGTGGTGTCTGGATCTTTTCAGATTACCAATACAAATATTTGTAGGAGCAAACTGTAACACAGATCACAGAAAAAAAATTGTATTAAAACATTTCAAAAAAAGTCCTTTTATCTTTATTTTCAAATAACAAATTATTTGTTGTAGAAACAGCATATGTCAGCCCAAAAGACTTCAAAAAGAAGAATTCATTGACATTTCTGTGATAAAGCATGACTGGGTAGGGAAAAAACTTAACTGATTGCTCTTCACTCTCATCTGCTTCTGCAGAGACATAATTGAGCCCTAAAGCTTTGTCCATCTGACATCTTTGACAAGAAATTAACTCTCACTTTACTTGTGCCAGTACCATGCAAGACCTCTCCTTGAAACAGGCAGCTCTTGAAAAACAAGGCATTATAGTCTCATTTTGAACTTGACCAGGAAATGGATTTTTCTGAACACTGGCTAGTAAGTTTCAATTCATATTTGTTTGAATGGACAATGCCAGTAATCTGCTCTGGCAGTATGGTACAAAATAATGAAACACCTGGGTTTTACCTGCATTTAGAACAGATATACTCCAACAAGAAATCACAGAAGCACCCATGTTCAGTTCTCAGTTCTACAAAGTGAGGCCTTGTACAGACTGAATGCATCTCTTTTTTTCATTGGATCTGTTCTTTGGTCTAATCATAAAGTCCTGTTAGATCAAACACCATAACTGACTGAGCTGTGTGGATAGAAAACTTGCAGTATGAGCCAAACCTGAAAAATACAGTGAGATTCATAAGTATGGACAGAAAGAATCTTTCCTTAATTAACTCCACTGAAAGGAGATTTTTCCATTTCATCTAAAAAAGTTTGACAACAGGAAGTCATAAGAATATATTTAAAGTATTAATGTAATTTCCACATACAATTTTACCTTTACCTGTCAATTTTAACCTTAACATGTTGGGGTTTTGTTGTTATTTTCTTTTTGCTTACCTTGAGGAAAGAACTTGCATTTAGACAACTTCAGCCTTTTAGAGTTTTTCTTCTCCTTCTCTTGAGCCCCAAATGATTCCAGCATCCTAGGAGCCTTCATCTCCTTCAAAAAAACACATGCAGAAATGCCTAGATGATGGTGCCACTGGGCTGCACAAAATGCACTGCAGGTCTGTAAATTATCTCTAGCCAAATGTAGGATGTGAATTGGTATTTGACAGCAGTGACCCAGGTAAAATTTCCATCGGCTTATGGAGAAGAGAATTACGCATAATCTTTACAAGATCCAGACGGATGCATTTTCCTGGTATAATATGTGTATCAAAAAGATGAAAAACATAATCCTAGCAACTGTTTTGAAAATGGTTTTATCCATTAGGTAGCAGTCCCATTATCCTGAAACCATTTATAACAGTACTTTCTCAGCAATATGTTTATGAACATCTTTATGTAACTCATCGTGTTTATGAATGAATATAGGTTCATAACATTTTTCTCTTGCAAGGGAACACTTTAATCTGTTTTTCATAAAAGGTGAACAGAACAACAGACATATGGAACAACATGCAGGTGAGAGAACATCAGCACTTTCTGAATTATGTCTTTGGAAGAGGTGCAATTTACCAGCTTTTCTCACCTTACTTATGCTGTTGTGGTTGGAATGCAGCTGCAGGTTTTCAATCACTACTGTGCTACAGGAGCACTAGATTTGGTCATACCCTTGGCATACAAATGCACCAAGAGCTGAGAAGCTGCAAAAATAATGTAAGAAGGAAGCAGGTTAAGGAAATTTGTGATTTATGTGGATAAAACTGGAAAAAATAATGTGTTTACCCTATGTTCTAATGTTCTTGGCTGATAAAGCTTCAAAATAAACTGTTTTAAAATAAATCATTATTGCACCTGTCAAACAGCACAGCCTTTCTATTTTGCCTTGCAGAAAAATAAAAAAACAATCAAAAGAGTGAGCAGAAAATAATTACTTTTATTTTAACATCAAATCAGAAAAAAACCCCCAAACTTATCTTTGAGATTTGCTGCTACTTTTTGTTTATTTAAAAAAAAAAGAAAAAAAGAGAGAGTTCAAAGCAGTGTTCAATATTCTGATTTTACATGAAGTTTTCTAAGAAAATAGTTGGTCAATACAAATTTTTTACTAACAGACCTTAGCAAAAATAAAACTTAAGAGAAATGATAGATATTAGAGAAAATTTCTATTCAATTAGTGTAGCAAGGGCTTTGAACTTCTTCATAATGGCTGGTAACTACATAAGCTCATTTTGCACTTAGTATTCCTGTGGTAACCATAAACTCCTTAGAGCTCACTGCAGCAACTGCATATTTATCCTAACTTTTAATTAAATATTAAAAATAGACAGATGTTGCAAAGAATCAAAAAGGAAGTGTAAGGGTTTGAATCTATCAAGCATGCTGCCAGAATTTTCATCTTGAGAGGTGAAATGGAGAAACAGTAATTCACACAAGAGAAATGTGTTAAGAGGGCACTGAATCACTTCCAGGGATTATTCAAGGCATGCAAAAGGCCCTGGATTTCAGCCATAAATCCTGCTCATTTGCCTTGGAATAGGTGACACTGTTCATCTAAACGACCTAGATGTGCTGTAATCACTGGGGAGTTTTCAATGATAATGTGTTCAAATACCAACTACTAATTATTATTTGCAATCATTAAGCTAAATCAAAGTTGATAGAAATGACCACTATTTCAATTTGCAAGTCTTATTCTCCTTAAATTGTTCCAGGATGTTAAGGATGGTAATTGCTTCAAAGTCCTTTGTATGTGTGTATGCAGAAGGTATGGTGGGAAGAGATAGCATCAGTTCTGGGGAGTAAACCCTTAGAGGAACAAGGAATTGCTCTGGGAGATTATTCCAGTGGAGCAACGATAGTCTGTGTTCATTATGTGTCTTAAATAGGTGCTCTTTCCCGATTGAACTCCAACTGCAAAACCAAACAATCAGTAGGGCTGTTACCCTGGTTCTCTCTCTGGTCAAGTTTCCACAGTCCAGCAAAAAAAAAAATTTTTTCTTAACGTATTTTATAAACACCTGTATGCAAAGGCCATGCGCCTTCTTTCTGGCAAGTCAGTCTGCTGTTAGTCTAAACTGGTACCACACAGTCACATAACAGTCCTGTTCTTAACGAAGTAAAAATTCAGCGGCTGGTTTTTCTGTGAGTACAGAGCAATCTTCGGAAAAGTGAATTAAAAAAAAAAAAAAGCCGTATCAATAATGAGAATTCAATCAAAATTAAGATGGGCACGCAGGCCTAACTCAGCTGTCTGAAGAAGGTTTTGGCTTCAAAAAGTGGACATTTGTCATTACTGCAGGTGATACATAAAAGACAGGCACCTTGAGGCATGCAGTTATCCACGAAGGTAATAGTTTTTATTGTGTTCGTTTCCACACAAACGTTCACCGGCTTAGAGGCAGTTGTTTAGCAAAAGCATAGCAAGTCCTGGCACACAATAATGTCATTTTGATTTAGATTAGATCACAATAGACTAGGTTCAAAATTCCATTTCAAACCTCCCAGGACAGCAATATTCAGACCCTAATATTATCCAGCAAAAACAAACGAATCTTAAAAATACTGCAATAACATAAAAAGTATTCTCCAAATCAAAAAGCCATATGGGAAATAGAAATTTTTAAAATAGAACCAAATGTAAAATATTACCTTTCAAATCGATTCATGATTTATTCTTGATATCATAGTACGTTGACCATCTAGCTATGTCATTAACCAGATATGAGTCGTGGCAACGATATTACATTTTAAGACAAGAGAAAACGAAAAAGGGAAAAAAGAAAAAGAGAAAACGAGAAATTTACTTTAGACTCTGTTGCCGCCAGAGACCGATTTGGAACAGGTCTTGTGATAAATCCACCACCCAATGCCATTGCAAATTGCTGGGTTAATGAAGGGAGTTCAAGTAGGGAAATGAGAGGCGAGAGTAGCAAGGTGCTGATCGTCTGTAAATTACTTGCTGCAGGGCGTAAGATGTTAAAGCTCAGAGAGTGAAATACACCATTTTTTCTTAGATGATAAGCAGCGGATTTACTTCACTTTCATTACTATATTTCACTAAAAACTTCCCCGTCAAACTAATTCGTTTTTGTGTACCCAGCAGTGTAAGGTTATGGCAAAGGAATTTCATGTGCGAAAAAGGAGTGAAATATAGGTAGATCAGAGAGAAAACATATGAAGCTTTTTAGGTAAGAAAATACTTTTCTAAAATAATGAAACTGCAGTTTTTAAAATGTTTGATACTGTTTACAGGGGAAAAGAAAACTCTGGTAATTTTCTTTAGCAACTTCTTGTATATTGTACCTTCACCCTTCCTTTCCTAGCAGTTACTTAAAACTGGGGGAGGGAATCGCTTTTTCCATAATACTTATGCCATCTATAGAGAACTGTTTACTTCCCTTCCCCACATGCTCCAAAACCATAATTATAATTATCTTTCACTAACTTCATGTGGTAATTTCATAATTTTTTGTGAATTCATTTTTCCTGTAACTTTCTCTTTGCTTTGCAGATTTTTTTAAAATACACCAATATCTTTTCAAGTGCACCAATTTGAAATTAGTGAGACATAATCTTTATTTCTTGATTTGGTTTGGGGGGGGGGGGTAATTTCTTTTTTTGTTGTTGGTTGTGTTACTGCTTTTTATAGGTGATTGTTCCATCAAGCGAAGAAAATAATAAAGACTGTTCCCTCACCTCCTCTTAATATTGAGCATTAAATTCACTACTGTCTTATAGCCTCAACTTTCAGGCACCTTCATGCATTAATGGAGTTACTTTTGTGAGTGGCATTACCCTCATTTTCATGGGGTTAGTTTTTCTCTAATGTTGCTCTCTTTGGCTTTTCCAGGGAGCCAGGCTCCTACAAGAAGAAGGATGCAGGATTTCCACATGAAGCTTCAGAGTGAGCAGAATCTGGTTATGGCATCTCTCTGTTGCCTATTTAGGAGCCACAGTGTGTGTGTCTTGATCCCTTGTGACTCTTCTTGCAAATAAAAAAATGCAGGAATTTAGACATTTAAGTGTTTTTTTATTTTACTTTTCCATCTTCTGGACCAATATAACAGTGCTGGTCTGGAAGCAGAAAGAAAAAAGCTAATATAAGATATAAATAGACATAAGCTTCTCTATTACTTTCTAAAATTTTAGCTTTGAAGCTCATCACTTTGTACAAATAATTTGATGTTGTCAGTTTTTCTAAGTAGTGTTGTATGTGAAATTTGGGTCTTAGTTGTTCCCAAGAACGTTGCTGTACTCTTTTAATTTATGTGTTTAAAGGATGCAAAGGGGAAAACTGTAACAGTTCCCCAAACCAAAAAAATCAGAGCACACCTTTAAACTAGCTTAAGGAAAATTCCTCTGTTCCAAGAGGAAAATAAGAAATTCTGAGTTGAGTTAACTCAACTCAATGAGAAATTTTATTGAGTTAACCATAGTAAATTGTTCATCATATGAGTATATAAGTTGATTTTTCACGTCCACTGTGAAGATGTTTCTAGCAGGGAAAAAGGGCTTGAAGGCCATGATAGACTGGCGCTGGTACATACTGATAGCTATATTAGCCAAAACCAATAGACAAAGAAAAGCCACACGTGTTAATGAAAGCATGCAGACCTCCGTGCAAAGGACCTTGACACCGCTGTGCGGCTTCTTTCGCAAATAGCAAGGAGTCCTTGGAGCCTGATAAGAGTGCAAGCAGCCATCGGCATCACAGTTAGCAAGTCCTTTCACGAACAGAAGGGCACTCTTCTGCCCCCCTGATGTCATTGCTAACGCTGGCTGAAACATCCACCGAATTACTTGCAATATGTTGGTCCTATGGAAAAGACGGGAGATGAAACATCATGATTTCCTTATTTTCGAAAGTTGGTGAAGAAAGTTAGAAAGGGCTGACGATTTTGTTAAAAAACAGGAAGCGGAAGTTCAGAAACTTGTGCCAAATGCTCCCCACTTCACAGGTGATGCAACAGCTTTAGGTTGTACGGCCAAGTAAACACCAGGTGGTACCCGATCAAAAAGACTTTTCACCTCTGCTTCTGTTTTGAGATGTGGGGGTAGCTTCGGACTCTACAAGCTGCTAAAGAACGATTGCTTGTGTTTCATACACAGGGCCCAAAATGCCTGTCTCAGAAACCCCCTGGTCAGTGCCTATTGCCTTGGTACACGTGCCAGCAGCACTGGTTATCGCCACCTATAGAATCCCTTCTTCCCGTCACCTGAAGAGAAGACAAATTCTGAAATTCTAATTTTTTTATTCTAAATTTCCAGAGGAAAAGCTGCAGTAATAGAGATTCTCCCATGCCTGCTCTCTGTGCTATTACCGTAGGTGAGCCCCTTATTTGCCACTGGACTATGAACGGATCTATGCCAAAAGCTATTGCCCTGCTTAGAGAGAGCTATTTCATTTCATTTTTCCTAACATTTCCCCCAGCTCCCATGGAGGGTGTAAAGAACTGACGCTTTTATACCCAAAGTAAGATGTGTGTTACCAGCTTCAGCTGCACATGTATGTGCCTGCTCTCTAGATACACATGACTTTTGTCTCTCTTCACTATCTGGAACCATCTTCCAAAACATTTCTGAAAAGACACGCAAGTAAAGAGAGTTGGTGTGGCTTTTCTACTAGCCCAGAACAGATATAATTGAATGCTGTGGCCATCTGTTCAGACACCAGGGTTTGCATGCCTTTTCCAGACTTGGTAGCCAGAAAACTGGATCAAAGTAAGTAACTCCTTCTATGTTTTTAGAGAACATATGAAAGGTCAGGTCCTTGAATGAGTGCCTCTACAAGCTTTAATCTCTGATTAAGCACAGGAACAACAAAAGCCTGAAGGCAATTGTATTTCTTACTGAAAGATTAATTAAAACTTATCAGAATGCTGCTTAATTTAGTCTTTGACCTTTTGAATGTGCTAACAAGTCAGAATAACTGTGTAGAATCTTTGCAATAGACAACCAAAACAAATTGTAAAAGCATCAGGCTTAAATTGGTGGCATGTCTGTCTGCAGCTATAGTGGGTACCTTACTTGCTCAACATATTTTCTGCAATGACTTCTGATTTTTGGCTGTAGCCCTTAAGCAAGAACTGCTGCCAAAATGGTGAAACCAGTTTCCTGGGGACTTTTAGCCTACGTCCAAAGTGTTTTACTGGTAGTCATTTGGAACATAATAAACATTTGAGGTGACCAAAATGTGGAGGGTTTTTTCTTTTCTCAGAAATAGTCACAAGCTTACTTTCTAGACATGTAATTCCACTTTCTAGGTTATTATTATTACTCTCATCTTCATTATTTTTGTTATTGCTCTAATTTCCTAACACTGCAGATTCTGGAATGGTGAGGCTTGGGGAATGGACCAGGGGCAGGTGCCTCCTCTGTCAGTGTGCCCAGGGGGTCTTTGCTGTTTTCTCCATGGTCTGAGAGATGGCTGTGGTGAGAGACAAAGAACACCGTGTATGATGGAAATCCTTAAACCCAGCAGTCGATTCATGTTATTCATGACTGAGTACCTCTGAGTCAATTCACCTGCCTAAAACAATGATAGACTGTTTGTGGAGATTCCTTCACATCAAAGCCTTAAATGGATTTAAATTCCTTCTACCCCCTACCCAGGTGCCCCTGACACTGACCACCAAAATAATGGGGAGTTATAATTCCTACAAAAGCGGCACTTACTTCTCCCCACAGAAGAGTGTGGATGTGGCTTGGGGCAAATTAAAGTGGAGCAGGTGGGGTTTGGGGCTTTTGAGTGTGGGTGGCAGAGAGCTTCTCAGGGGTGTGAGGACAGGCTCTACCAGCCAGCACCAGTCCATTAAAGACCAGCTTGTCACTAGTTACTTTAGGTTTTATGAGTTGTAGAAAAACTTTTCTACAATAGGAACAATGATATTTAGTCCATCACAGTAGTGGTGAGACTCTGAAAAACAAGTTCAGTGTGTTCTGCCCTACAGTGGCCTCTTTAGACCCAGGTTTGAGGCACATGCAGGACATTGATTATGTAATTCCTATTTATTGTGGCAATTTCAAAAAAAGTAGAGGTTTGGGGGATTTTCTGTGGGTTGTTTCCACATTAAATTCACTGTGAAGTTTGAAATTCTTGGGTAAATCATATCAGGAGTTTGTAGATTTGTCCAAAGTTTGAAACTTATCATTTGTTGGAAAGAAAACAGAGAACACTTCCATTTTCCTACTTCCATTAGTGAACAATTCTAATTTATCTGGCCTACCAGAAATTTAAGAATGAGATCTGATGAGCATATGTTTGTGTTCATACAAATACATATAAATATGAAAAAAAAATTACATATGCAGAGACATGCAAACAAATTTAGTTTATATTTACTTTAGTAGATAGTTTATATATATACAGACAATATACTAAAATACAAAAACACTGACATTATATCACAACAGAGTGATGTTGAACAAGTTTGATTAATGAGCAACATGGTGAGCTTCTTTCAGAGGCTCTTCAATTTAAACAAAAATCTTATAAATGCATGAACTTATTTAAGTGTGACAAAGAGGGCTCTTCTTTGTTGAACCTTTACCATGTTAAGCTATCAATGCAAGAATTAAGTAAACAAAAAAACCCAACAACATTTTGATTACTAAATTTGCTAATTTACTTGATGGCTTTACCAGGTTAATTGGATTTTGTTAATCTCTCTAGAATTAATTTTTCTATCCACGTTCCCTTGAGGATTTTCCTTGCAAAGGAAGAAAAAAGCCTGAGAGCTTTAGTACTCTGACATTTTTGTTTCACATTAAAACAAATTTCAGAGTCTCTAGAGGGAACATTACCTCCAGCTACTTAGTCCATATGCACTTGCAGAGAAAAATATGGCAGTACATAAAATGCAACATTCTAGTGAATATCTGAGATTTACATATGAATACTCAGATATTTTCTCTCCTAAGCACCATAAAATCTCATCAGTCATTTCTAAAACGTTCTGAGTGCTGCTGTTTGCTGCTGTTTCAAAATTGTGAACACTGTCTTTAAGAACCCTCCATCACTGCCTGTTCTGCTGAGGTATTTTTTGTGAGGGCTGAAAGGAAGTAGTTTAGAGCAATAAAGAACTTGAAACAACACAGGCAAATCATTCTTGTTTCTGCTTAATTTAAGCTATTTAAATTGAAGTTTTTCTGTTTGTTCAGGCCTCACAAAAAGAATCCTTGACTGGATGCAGGTTGGAAACAAGTCTGAAGGACTGAGCCTTCAGCAGAAAGCCTGCCTCCTGAAGCAGAGCCGTGGTCCTTGACCTGCAAGACGCTTTGAATACGGAGCTGTAGCGAGTTGGCAGGCCCAAGCCTGATTGATTATCTGTCTGTGGTGGGAGGATTGCAGGACACCTCCGCGTCCATCTAGGGCTGGGCTGCGGTACCGGAGGGCACCTTTCCTGGAAACTGAAAGGAAGGTGCAAACCTCCCCCCCCCCGGCCCACTGCTGCGCACCTTGGAATGGCCTTGCTGCATCCAATAACTGGCGTATTGTTCAGTATTGAAAGATCAATTCTTCCCCGGTAGAAAAAAATTTTCATATTATCGTTATTTATTTTTATAATTTAGCTTTAATTGTTGCCCAATTCAGCCTCTGAAAAGATGAACTTGAAGATGTTTTCATAGTGTTTGTATAAAGTTTTTGTTGTTAAAGACTATTGGATTGTTTTGTGGGAAGTTTTGGGTTTGAATTTTTGATTTTTTTTTTTCCCAGACGAAACTTATATTGAGTCATGGTTTTTAAAGTTTGTATCTTAAATATTTGTCAGGGGTTTAGGTCTGTATATCACCTTTCTAGTTACTTTTGACATGTGCAAAGAAATTTTTATTTCAAAACTAATTCTAAAACCAATTAAGATTTAGCATATTCTATTTCTTAAAAAATTAAAAGCATCATGTACTTATCAGAATATTGAAAATGCATTTTCAAAATGTGAATCATATAAAAACCCAGCTTGTTTAACTAGACAATTCATAGTAGAGAGATTCTGAGCTACCAGAACTTTCTTTCAAAAACAAAAATAACGTTATTGATTTTCTTTCTTTGAACATTTTTATCTTGGGGTCTCTTCTCAGTAACACTTATTTTATTTCTTCAGAGCTGGAAAATTCACAGAAGTAGTACTAACACCTTAAGATAAAGATGTATTTATTCTTACTGTGCACACTCAGAGGCTTTTCAGTTCTGGTAAGTAACTAAATGATCAAATTGTTTACCTTCTACCTTAAGGAGTTTCATTTTAAACCGAAGATGGGACAGGAACAATCACAAAATTATATCTCATTTCCACTTTTCATATTTTTTTCCTCTAGAGAAGAGTCTGGATTTATTGCTGAGTAGATTTATACCTATGCCCATCACAACAGAGCTAGCACATGATTGATGTCAAATGCTAAAATATATGCCGATGATATTTTATTATCATTTATTTATTAAGCCTGATATCTTCAAAACTGGCACCAATTGAATCAAAACCTGATCTTTCCATAAATCTTAGGAATGTGTCCTTGTGACACATAGTTAGTATGTAGGATTCATAGTATTAATATTTGTCTAGAGCTCACACAATATCCTTGAGTCCTGGCTGTTTCATTAATTCTCAATATATTCAGTGACTGATTTCTTTACTCTCAAGAAGAGACTTTGTTTGGGTTTAGGGTTTGTTGTTTTGGTGGGGTTTTTTCTCCTTTTATTCCCCAGAAAGTAATCTAAGAAATAATAAGATATCTTTGCCAATCCTAACACAGATAGTTCAAGGTACCTTACAGGGTACCAGATCTCTCAATACGACTTCTACAGAGAATAGAGCTCCATGTTTGACAGCCTCACATGAGGGAGGTGTATGAAAAACAGCATATGTTCATACTCAGGAGGGATTGCTGCATAAGCCATGGTTTCTCTTCCAATAGTCTTCCCTAGACAGGGAAGTTTGCTCTTGTACAGACCACCAGTAACACAGGTATTGCCCGCAGCTGGGAAAATGGATTCATGCACAGTTCTATCAAGCACAGCAACAGTCATTTTGTTCCTAATGTAGACTGCAGAAATCTTGTTTAAGAACATGTTAGATGACTGTGATGGAGCTCACGTAAAGAAATGAGGTCACAAATCTCTTAACCAACATTTTCTTCAAATATTGTCTGCCTCCTCACAGGGGTTAAGAGTTTTTGTCTTTTCCTTCATTAAGGCAATGGATTTGGAAATTGATTCATTTCTCTCCAACCCCGCCTAATATAGGATAAATTCTATGTTTGTGTGGGACAAGTTCTATTTTAAGCTAGGATTTCAGACACAATGTATACAGTTGCACTCATCTAACTTTGTTTACAGTTTCTGGCACTATGCTCCCCATCCCCAGCCACACAAACTTGTAGCAATATTCCCAATCTTAATAATCTAATAACTGATTTACACTGCTTCGGGCTAAACAAAACAACCCAGCACCCCATGAGGCATCCCATAAAACCCCAGCTGTCCATCCATGTCTTACCTTGTTATAAGATAGCAAACACTGACATGTACTTAATATAACAGCAGAAAGTTGCATTAACTCTTTTTCCACCCTTTTCCCCCCATTCTTTCTAGTAAAGTTTAAGTTCTTAAAGGGTTATATTTTATGTATATTTTTTCTTATACTTGTATAAAAAAGCCAAAATGTGAAAGGAAGTAGAATACTTAATTTTTCACCCAGTGTTCATTAGATGTGAATGTGGGAAGGGCAGTTCAGTGGAGTCCAGTTTCTGATATTTTTTCTCATCACAAACAGAGAATCAGAGTTACCAGAGATAAAAAATGCTATTTAGCTTAGTCACAATTAAATCCTTTCCACACTGTACATGAAACACTATTCCATCATGGAAGTGATCATTAGTTTTTATTAGACAACAGAAGGGGATAGAACTGAAGTGCACAAGATTAGGGAAGTATTAGCCAAAAGACAACAAATAATGTACTTTGATTTTTCTTATTAAATCTGTTCATTACAATTGGTATTTCTTAAAATTTCTGGTACCAGAAATACCAGTTTTCTCATTCCTTCAAAAGACACCTATTTTTCTATTCATTACCTTACTTTAAGTATTAGTTATATGGAAATAATGGGAATTTTTCAATGTCTACTATTCTTCATTTTTTTTCTCTCTGTACTTCTCTCTGGACTGTGAGACAAGACAAATTTCACTACAGCAGGCATAATCAAAGGCTTATGTCCTCAGCAGGAAACCTATCCTCCTTTTCTCTCAGAGGAGCACAGAGCCCATTTTGTCTGTGCAGCTTATCATTCTTCTGCACAAGGTTAGAAGAATAACAGCTTCAGATCTGGGTTTAGACCACAGAAACATCTGTGTGAGTCTTGCCAACCACAGAGACTTATGCCAGCTCCTGCATTCTCTAGCAGAGAATGTTACCATAATGTTTGGCCACAAGGGTATCCCAAAGCTCCCGGTTTGCTCCGTCAGAGTTTGGAACAGACACCAATAAATTAATCTGTAATTCTGCAGTATTTAGAAGACACTGAATAGCCCTGCTGAGTGTTGTCTGCTGAGACAGCATCAGAGAGACAGTCTGTGGTTAGGAAGGCAGTGTGGGCAGCTGTACACAGATCTGTGTGCTGCTGATGTGCGTAGAGAGTGTCCATCTCCTGGACAGACACAGGAATGGCTGCCTGGCAGCTACAAAATCCTGAATGGGGACCCAGTGTTTCTGTCTGACTTATGCTCTTCTCTCAATATGGGTTTTGTAAAAATACGGATTTGTAAGAGAACACACATTGGAGCTCTCATCAGAAAAGCTATTGAGAGAAGATCTCTCTTACCTGACACATCAGGAACAGCAGAAATTCCAACAAAAAAATTAGTGTCACCACAGGACAAAGTCTGGCACATTTCTCCTGAAATGGGGTCATGAACTAACAGGACTTTGGTTTCTTTATGTCCTATACAAACATTTAAAACAACCTGTGAAAGTTATTTGAGAAGCCACCCTTAGGAGTGAGGTGTCCTATCAAATTTTTATTGTCCAGTTGACAGCTGCCAAGTGTTGCAGACATCACATTTCAAACCCCCATCTTTTGAAATGCCCGTCTTTGTAGAGGACAGATAATTCCCTGTACCAGGATATACCAATTCTCTGTGTTTCTCTTAGTATATCTGCATGTCTGATTTAAGGCTGTACTTGCATATTGTTGCAGTGAAGGTCAAGCAGGACACTGATTTTATTAAGTCTAAAGCCACAGCCCAGCTTCACAAAATTTCTCTGTTCAAAACTCCATTGCCTTCAGCAGGACTTTTCATGTCCTTCAGCAGGACTTTTGCAAAACATACAGTTGTAGGTTTAGACCTCAATAAATGGTACTGTCATTATTATTTATACTATATCTGCACTGTTGGACACTGCGATAGCCAGAACGAACAGATGCTCAGGAAATTATTCAGTGGCATATGGCTGACCTTGTCATCTCATAGAAGGTTTTGAAACACTGCTTATATTTCTTTTTTATATAATTACAGAAAGCTATTTCATGTTTGCTCATGCTTGCTGAGAATGAAGAGGGCAATAAATCTGGATTACAGAGGAACATGAGTACAGCTTACAGCAACAGTGTGGTTTAAATGAAATGTCTTATCATTTGACTTGAAATTACGTTATTGTAACATTTTAGAGGCTTGAGTGAGCAATTATAGAAGTAATATATCTGCAGCACTACAGAAACACGAGTACTTACAGAAAGTGAAAACTAAAAACCAGAACACTTTTCATGAAAATCTTGTCCTGGAAGTATTGCATATATTTTCAATCACCTCATAAAATCTGCTGTTTCTTATGGTAGAACTGAGTCCAGAAGATCACCTTAACTGATATATCAAGTTAGACTAGATGGAACAACTATTGTAGCTTTAAGCAAGGACAAGAAATTACAGTGGCAGAAATCACAAAATGTAGTACAAAAACCTCTTCAGAGAANCCCATGAAGGCACTTTGTCTTCATGGACATATGACGATGGATTATTTCTCAATCACAGAAATGTTACTATTTTTATACCAATTATCTTTGTCTGTTAGCCTTTAAGTCATTTATCATTTTTCTGTTCTTCTGTCAAGCTTTGGTGATTCCATCAGTAAATAGATAAAGAGTTTGGGGAATTAGATCCCTAATTACATGAGAGTAATTAACCAATTGAAACAAATAACAGTAATATTTCATATATAAAGGGCTAAAAATTATTCACATAAGTGGTTTGGATCTCTTCTTTAAAAATTGGCAACACAGCTGGCCATTTTTTCATAGTTATTATTTCTGTCTGAAAATTAGCACATTCTGAGATGGTGATGAGTGACTGTGAAATGTGAAGGTTGCCAGCTGTAGTGAGATCAAAGATCTCTTTCCCTGCCTGTAAATTGCCACCATAAATGTACTGTCACAAACCACAATGCTGTAAGACATGTGTTGGCATTTCTCTGGTCAAGAAATTATATAACCTCATATTGGTTTTCAACACCTGCACTATTTACAAGCATTTGAGTCCTTGCCGGCTCAGTCCCTAAGGACAGCAATGCAGTCTTATGATCTGTTAACCATGAGGATTCATTTCTGTTGTCATGTTTTGCTATAATTAAAACTGCCCGTTCAGTCATTTATAGTAAGCCTGAAAACCCAACTCAAAACAGAGGAGCTGGGAACATACACTTTCCAAGCCACGCACGGGCTACTCAGGGTATATAAATAAAACACTCCCTTCACTTTTTCCACTTTCGTAGTTTTGTTTTCTTCCATTTCTGTGTCCCATCCTCTTCTATCCCCACTGCTCAAATACTTTCCAGCATGTATGACTTTCTAACCTTATTTCTAAACCCTAGAAATTCCTCTTCTAAAGAAGGAAAAGGAGGATGAATATCTCCTGCCTATGGTGGGAAGTGATACAGAATTTGGACTGGTCCAGGGAATCCATAAGAGATAGTTTCCTGTTTTTAAAACAAAAATTCAGACCAAATTCATTCACATGTTCACATATTACTGTACATTGAATCTGGATTGAACAATGAATTTCAATTATGTTGTATTCACCAACTTCTAGAGTTTTAGGGATGGGTCTTTAAGAAGCCCTTGTTTGCTCAGGAGAGGTCTGGTGGAGATTTATTTACAATGAAAACCAAGCAAAAAGAATGTAGACAAGAATTGTAGATTTGTGGACACCAGACAGATTAAAAAACTGTCACAAAACAAATGCAAAATGTGCAGATTTTGTCTGGAATTAAGTCAGATGCCATCAGGAATATTTAACAGGTTAAGTGAATGTCTTTCACTGGGCTATTTGGATTAAGATCATTAAGACTGCCTAGAGATAAAAGAGAGGAAAAAAAAAAAGAGAGTAAGAACATAAGAACACACTAATAAAAAACTACAGAAGAAGCCAGTAACTTCTCATGGTATGTTTGTAGAAGATATAGAGTGATAACAATATGTTGGTTCTTCCATGTCCTGACTTTTGTTGGTAGAGCAGAATAAGGTTGCTCACAAAATACACATTCTCTAAATTCTCTAAATACACATTGAAAGTAGCAAAGGCAGTAGTCATTGGAGGCAGTCAGATATTATGTTGACAGGATTTGTGGTTTTGTTCTCTCTGAAACAGAATATCAACATCTAATTATGGTAATTCACAAAATAGTAGACTGAATAAGATTAAAAAATAAAAGAAGAAATAGAGAAAAATGTCATCACTCACTGGTGTCATCACTCACTGGTGACACAGCCATATTAGCTTTTTTTTGCAGGGATACCGAACATCTATGGCAAAAGCAGAACATTAAAGATTTCTGATGTTTCCTGATTTGTCCTTCATTAGAAACACCACAACAACGTATTTTATCTCAGTAGCTGTTCATGCTCAACAGTGGCTCAGAGAAAGCACATTAAGATGAAAAAGGAGATGCAACCCAGTAAAAGTTTGTCTCAATCTCCAGCATAAGCATAAGATAATGCAGGGTCACTGCAGCTATATAATAAATGGATTCCTGGATCAGTTATAGAGCTGCTTTGAACAAATTACTCCTCAAAGGTTCATCCCCTGCATCTATAAAATGAAAACATTAACACTTATATTCCACACAAAATGCTGCTAGATTTGTAGGTAAAAAGCATTCCTTATGCTTTCACTACTGATGTGTCAGCCTTGCTTTCTGCAAATTTCTGAAAAAAAGTCAGATCTCGTCTGGTATCACCTCAGTGGTGTTAGCTTATCTTTTTTCTTAGCTTTATTGCTTGATTTGTGAATGTAAAGGGCAAGTTTTGACTTGATGTACAGTACTATGCTTTCCAGGCCATCTCGTTATATGTGTTCAACATTCTTTCAACACTGACAATTTCACAGGATGGTCTCGGTGAATTTGTTCACATTCAGCTTGCAATTATTAGATAGTCTAGTAATCGTAGTCCTAGCAATGGAATAAAATGAAAATAATTGTTATGTCAATGCCAAGTTTTCTCAGCTAAAATTCAAAATTACTGTTTTTCAATAAAGTAAATATACATGTCATAAATACAAGTTCATAAACAAGCACAGGTCCAGTGTTTTTCCAATAGAAACAAAAGTTGATTTTACTTTTTTTCCTTTTTTATTTCCTTTTTTTTCCCTGCTTGACAATTCATTATTTATAGACTTCAGCTACTGACATCCAAGACCTTGCAGGAAACATTTCAAGACATAACTTGACTGAAAGAATCAAAACAGTTGAGAAATTGAATGGTAATCTCTATTTTACTACTGAAGAAGTTGAAAACTGAAAGGAGAAAAACATCTCTTTTACTGTAAACAAATTATGTATTTTCTACGTAATGCATAAAACAAACTTTCGTTTGTGTCTGCTTAGACATGAGAGGAGATGTGTCTCTGTCATACACTTTTCACCAACTTAGTGCAGTTATCTTTGATTTATGCTTGTTTCATGAAGATTAAAATTTGACCCTTTTCTTGTATTTGTTTATATAAGACATGAAAAATTACATGTTTTTCAAGTAATTAATAACTGAGAGTCCAAACTAATAATAAAGAGCTTGTAAATTAAAATGTCAAGGAAACTAACGCAATATTTGATAAATTACTATGTTGTTTCTGAGGATTACATTTTAATGTCATTCTAATAGCTTGATTATAAAGAGCAATTACTGCATTTAAAGTAGGCCGGGCAGAACATAACCAGACTCAGACCTAATTTTAAATTAACCTGGACGTAACATCTCAACACAAATATATGTCTTACCCAATCAAAATTTAACTTAATTATCAGAATGTGAGATTTTATTTTCCTCTTTTCTACCATATATCTATTAATGTAATTTCCTTTGCTTTTTTGATGCAATTTTTTTCCTCAATGTGCTTCCCAATATACCTGTAACCCTTCCCTTCCAGAACAGTTTACTAATTACTTGACCACCTCTATGGAAATTAGTTAGAAAAACTGACAGTTGTTAGCTCCTGATGAGCTCTTTTGTAAGCTCCTGTGAAACAGGAGTCCCTAAAGTCCACACCCCTGCCTGCAACTTTGCACCCACATTCCAAAGATGTAGGAAAGGATTAAAAGTAAGATGAATTAAAAAAAGACCAAAGTTAGAATGACCTGTTTTGTGGAAAACATATTTTCTAGAAAATCTCTTCTAAACAATTATTTGTCCTCTTTTGTGGCAACTTTTTTCCTCACAACAAAAACTTAAGGAAACAGATTCTTTCAAATAGCCATAGGGTACCCAAAACAAATCACTGGATTCAAAACCCAGGAGCCATTTCATAAGAGTGGTAAAGTTGAATCAATTTTCACTCACCTGCTAGCAGACTGAAGGCAGTTCATTGCACTGTCTGTTCAGGACCCTGGAGTTTCCCAAGTCTAAGGTCAACATTGATTTTTATTTCTGTAGTTACCAAAACATTTTTATTTCTCAAAAAAATCCTTACTTTTTCAAATCATCTCTCCTATACTCATGAAGACATAATTTCTTACTAGCAATTTGTGCCTTGAAAGAGAATCAGTGGATGGTTAACACTTAAATATGTTGTTAGACACATCAGTACTTTTGGAAAGCACACTCAGCTGTGTGATTTCATCTTTATTATCAGCCTTTAGGCTATCACTCATTTTAAACTAAAGATAGTTTGGATGGTCAACAACAGGATGGTCACCATCTTTTGAGGTCAGTGTGCACAAACTCCAGTGTAGTAAATGCTCTTACCCATAGCCTTTTCCCCAGCTAGAAGTGTCCATCACCGTGATGGGCTTTTGTTATTTCTAAATGTTTGCCAACAGTTTTATTTCTGCCCCCTTCAGATGTTGTTTTTCTCATTTAAAAAATACTTGCTACCTTTACCATTTTGTCCAGATCCCTGGAGTTAAGTATTTTCTAAAATAAAATTTTACTGGGACAAAAGACAAATATTTGAATAGAGAAACAGCATGTAGTTCAACAGTGTAAGAGACAGCAAATAGAGCATTAGTGAAAGGTAGACTTTCCTTCATGTTTTCCTTCATGTCTGAGATAACACAGGATAAAACTAGTATGTTTTGGCTACAGCAACCTGTGAGAGTCCTCAGCATTCCTCTTGTCAACCTGCCACCTCAGCTTCTCAGGAGACCTCTCCCCAAACCATTTCCACCAAAACATCTGTATGAGCGGGGACCTACTCTTCTGACTCTAAACCTCTGGGATGCATTAGATGCAGAGCTCAGGAAATTCCTCCAGCATTGCATCTGGCAGAGCAGAGGAGCAGCAGGTAGCTGCTGGCATGGGGGAGGTGATAATTAGCTGAGGCAAGAGGGTGCTGGCTACTGCCTCAACCTGTGCAGCTGCATCCAGGGTATGGAAGTGGTGAATGTTCATAACAGGGTGTCACACGGAGCTCTGACATTGATGGATAACATTAAATCAAATCAGAAAGGAGCAATAGAGTAAAAACGAAGCCCAGGAGTTCTTGAATATGTCAGGAGAAAGCTCTAGAATGAAACATTCTAAGATTTTAAAGTGAGCCAAAACAAAGGTATGGCAGAAAATTTAACAAATCCTCTGCTGGTAGCAAAATGCCTCCTAACTCAAGACATCTAATGCTTATTTAGAAAGGGATAGAAAGATATTCTGGCATATTTTGATGCTTGCATGGCAGCCAAAAGCAAGAGTCCCTACTGTGACATGCCTCTCTTTATGATGTTGCCATAGAGGAAGAAGGGATCCTGGTCCCTTCTAAAATGTGAGAAAATTAGCTTGGTTTCCACCAGAAATTTCAACATTGCCAGTATCTCTTTTTAAAATAATTAGCACCCAGGTACCCAGACAATGTTCATTAAGATGGGTCTTATTTGCAAGAAGTATTCATTAGGTCTCAAAAATAAACTATGCAAATTATGGCTGTGCAATACTGTTAACAGAAAGCACAGCAGCTTCACCTAGGAAGCCTGCTTTTTGAAAGTATCACGTTTTCCCCAGACCCACAATTTCAGAGTCTTGATTAGTTTGTTTTCAGTCTTACTGTTGCCATAATTTCAGGTCAGAGATTTCCTTCATCAAATCTTGCACCAAGATTCAAGATCAAAAACAATTTTAATTTTTTAATTTTTTTAAAAAAATCTGCCCAACTGTGAAATATTGTACCTGGTAAAAAGCCTAAACTGCTGATCCTTCCATTACTAAGTCTTGGGCCTCATGGAATGGCTTTTGTCTCTCTCACACAAGCCTATCTGTCATTAAATAAAAGGTAAAAGAAAGCAAATATAGGGATACAGAAGCATAAAAATGATAAATGGAAAAGACTAATTGGGTAATTTACTATATTTTTCTGCTATTTTACTCTGATTCCTCAGTGTATTTGGTGATACTTTGTCCAATCTAACTTAAAATGTCTGAGGCAATGAGGTTTTGATCCTAAGTTCCCATAGGAAAAGAAATAATTCCCAGGAAAACTAAACAATAACCATAAGTCAGACGACTATATTCTTGCATAAGTTGTGTTCTTATAGATTTTCATTAACTCAGTTTACTATTGAAAAAAAGGAAGAAAATGTTTCAACACCTTGGATACATAAACATACTGCTATGGGTCGCAATTTACTATACATCCTCTCGTTCATGTTAGTTGTGGGAGCCCACTTCCTTAGCTCACAGCAAACAGCAATTCAAATACACTCAGGTTGCTTATACGTCAGCACTGGTGCTTGAAATGAAAGGGCACTTATTAAGAACTTACTTTCAGGTAAGAGTAAATAAAAGGCGTGCTCTAAGAGCCCATACAATACACATCAAACAAAGGTTGAGAGAATTTCAGACCAGAGTAGAACTAGTCTTTCATAGAGATATAAGCCTGCTAATGACCCTGAAATGCACAGAATGAACTTCAGGGCCTCACCACCAATTGTTTTTCCCCTAATGCTGGTTTTTTATTATGCATTCTTTGTTACAGTAGAAATTTATTTAGACAGCCTTTTGCTCATTAAGCAACATTGTGGCTCTTCATTCTTGAGCCAGATTAAAATAACAAGTAGAAAAAATTACTAGAGATTATGGGTGATTTGTCTGTGCATTGAAACTCTAAGGTATTCCTAGACAACAGTCAGTGATTTAGAACCAGGTTAATATTTAAGTACTATTTAAAGGAAATAAAGTTTTTAAAGAGAAATATTGCTTATTACACTATCAAGCACTAAACAGCCTATTAGGAATTAAGGATGGATTTTGCTACATTCTCTGATGTAGCAAAAAATGGTTTGAGTCCTGAACAATTGGTGGCCTGATAACATAGGTAGGATATGATAAATCATCAGAGGAACAAATCAAAGTAACAGCTCAGTACAATAAGTCTATGGAGTTGGGAATGCCTCATTTATTTATTAGAAAGTATTTAAAATTTAAATGTTCAAGTCCATAAAATCACTATCATGCTATCAGAACATTAAAAGGTTGCAAATACCACAAAGCAATGTTGTATTAAAATTCCATAAAGTATGAACAGAATTTTTTAATTAACTAATCAATTAAAAATACAAGGAAAACACTGAACTACTTCCTTAGCAAGTCACAATATTATTAGTAGATCTGAACATGTCACTATTAATAAAACATCAACTTGTTCTTATGAAATTCCTTTCTCACAGCCAGCTGAAATACACCTGCTATTTTCCCAGACTTTGTAGATATAACAATCTGCTTCTCTACTTTGGAGAGTTATTAAAAGTGTATCTTGAGCAAACTGGGTATCCTGACACAGCCTCTTGGGCAAAGCATCTCCAAACTCCTTTTCCTTAGGATAGTGAAGTCAACTTTTCCGTTCCAATAATAAAATTCCACAGTGCATAGCACTGACCAGCTGTAAGCTCAGATTGCAAAATTAGACTAATTTGAAAGAATTTGACAGGTTAGTTTGCTACACCAAGTTGGAAGATTTTATATTGGTCCCCTGGTGTTTTTCAGGCCAAATTTCAATTAGCCTTGTCACAAATATTTATTTTATGGTATTATAGCTTTTCCACTGTGGACCCTCTAAACTCCCTTGCATAGGATCACTGTGTTGTCTTCCATCCTGGACTTTTACT
This sequence comes from Dicaeum eximium, assembly GCA_013396995.1. NCBI lineage: Eukaryota > Metazoa > Chordata > Aves > Passeriformes > Dicaeidae > Dicaeum > Dicaeum eximium. The sequence continues at coordinate 330,069 of VWZP01001885.1, forward strand.
GTTCCTAAAATTTTGCTGCACGTTTCATAGCCAAGTCTTTCTTTAAGCTGTAGATCAAGTAGTATTACACCATACAATCCTAGTGTTCAAGATATGAGGATTCTCAATTCTGTACAAGAATTGCTTTTCTTGTACAATAATTTTACATTTCTTCAGGAAATGTGACATAATTCAGGATCTGGGATATAATGCAACTGACTTAATTAGAGATAAATTCTCGTTAACTTGGAGTGATACAGATGAAACAATATGACATCGTCTAGCACGATGTCTGTTTACATGAGCTTAGCGATATCACTCACAGGCCCAGCTACTGTGCTTTCACCTTGATCCCCCTACCTTTGCAGTGTTTCTCACATGTTATCCCACAAATTATTCATACTTTGTCTCCCTACCTAGTGCAGACAGAGAGCATTCAAATAGATCCTACCATTAGCAGTATTGTCCCCAGACAATGTCTAATAAGAACCCTTAAACCCTTGTGGGTTGTTTATCTGTCTAGCTGAAGATCGTCCTGATTTTCAAGCTTAAGGAAGCCTGACCCTTCAGGTTAAAGTCAGACAGCTCAAGACAAATCAGCACAGCATAGGTGAAAATATGGAAGACAAGATTCAGCAAGTGACCACTTCAGAAATTTCCTGAATGTGTAGTTGGTGGCTGCATTTGCTGAGTAGTAAAGATAGAAGAAAAATTGTGAGACAGTATATCGAAGACTGAAATATTTATGACTAAAACATCTTCATGAAGGACTTTTGCCTGTTATAGCAAAACTATTACAAAAGCTGCAGAGAAGACCACCACACCCTGAATGGGGCCTGACTGAGGCCTTACACTGCTCGCTGATGAAGATAAATAAAGTAACAGCTCAGGGCTGGGGGAGAAGAATAAATTCACAGAGCACAAGGTGAACACCTTCGGAGTGAGGCCTCAGCCCCAGGGCTCTCAGCTGCCGGCCCCACAGCTCACACCAAAGCGTGGGGGCAGAGAGGCTCTGGGGCTGTGGGGAAGGGCCTCGGGGAGAGCAGCGACCGCCCGAGCTCCGCCGGGCACAGGAGCTCAGCTCCGGGCCCTCGCCCCGAGAGGCTGCGGCTGCACGAAGGACACGAGAGCCATGGCCCGTCCAAGGATCCCCAAGGATCCCCAGACCCTGCCCCAGGGCACAGCAAGAGATGGAACAGACCCTCAGTGCTGCAAGGGACAGTGTCAAACCGGGTGCCTGCAAGGGGGTCGTTCCCACTGCCCAAAGGTTCTTTCATCCTCTGGGTTCTGGATATTTCAGTGTGGCGTGGCTGCATGGCAGCCACAGGGGACCCTGCGGAGCAGAGCAACAAGACTTCATTGGGACCCTCAGAAGGGTTTCTACCTAATCCCTGTCACCCTCTCCCTGTCCTGACACTCACTTCTTCCTCTGTTCTCCCTTTCTTTTTTTTTTTTTCTCTTTCTTCTCTTTGCCTCTTTTACTATTAAATAAAACATACCATTTTTTTGGCACCAACAGCTAAGCTCATTTGGTTTTAATCACATTTTTTGAGTATATTTCAAACCCTTCTGGGTCTGATCCATTTTGTTCACAGAGGCTTAACTTTCTTTTGTCTTCTCTGTTAAACCAGTTCAAAACACAGGAAGAACCCTTTCCTGGAGCCTACAAAAACTGTAGTACCATCTACACTTCACCATCACCTCCCACATTGTCCTGTTTCATGTACCTTGAATCCCTTACGGAGCCCTTCCATGAGGGAGTCTATATCATGTACTACAGGCTCTGCATCTGCAAGTTGGCAGTAGCTTTATGTCAGTGAAAATCAGGAATCAGCTGCTGTAGTGCAATTTAGCCTTCATTTCTTTTGATGTATGCTTCCCGTCATGCTCGAAAATAATGTGCAATAGACAAAACACAAACAGTCCTGATAAGGAAATGGAAGTCAAACAAAAATCTGAGACTAAGCCGCCTCCTTTTCTGGTAGTTAAGTGTATATGACCAAGGAAAACGGGGGGAAAGAAATACATGTTTTGTAGAGTGTTAGAATATATGGACGTCACTGCAGTTATAAATTCTCTTCCTTTTAATGAAGGATAAGTTTTGGTTACCTAATGCAAACAAGCATTATATTGACCACATCATAGCTCACATAAAGCGAAAGAAAGTTCCATGTAAATGGCTGTATCTACACCAACTGGCAAAAAAATAAAAGCTGGTGAAAGAGAACCAAAGTGAATTACAGTAATACAACATCCAAAACACAGTCATTTATAACAAAAGCCATGTCAGTGCAAGACAACATTATCTGAGACCTATAGATTTAAATCATTACAAATGAGCAGATGCAACTGTCAGAGCTTTACTGTGAGAGCTACACTGCAGACTTGTCAAATTCTTAGGTGAAACTGTCAAGTTAGGCTGTAAAATTTCAGACATATAGTGGTGTCTATGTGCTTTATAAACTTGAAATAATTTACTCAAAATATTGATTTGTCTGACAAGTCTATAGAGAAAATCTATGCTACTTCTAAAGTCACATAACATTGTTTCAACTGACTCTGAACAACAAGAAGGCTGGAGTAGACTATACTGCTGATCTCTACATGGTATCAGACTGATACTACAGTGATCAGTCTTGCTTCCCATGTCTCAGTCACTTTATTTACAACAATCAAAAAGCTCTGATTATTTCTGTGTGCCTTTTTGCAGCCTCATCCTCTGCTTAATGTTTCTTATGCTTTCTTACCACTAGGCACCACTAACATTGCACAGCAGAACTGTGTGTGAGTTCTCAGAGATGTTGAATTTGGGCAGTTTCAGCATAAGGATATAAGCAGAATTTCAATATCTGTTTCATGTCTGGGCTGTAGTGAAATTCAGATTTTTCAAAACAAATTCCATAACTCAGTTGCCATGAAAAAGTGCACCTCAGGATACCTAGTAGACAAAATGTGAGCAATATATTTGATAGGCTGGGAAAGTGCAAAATGCACCTCTGAGACATACAGGAGATCAAACAAGCATGCAAGTTGGTACTGCCTCTCAAGTCCAGAGTTCTGCATTATTTATGTGAAGAGGAGCAGCTCCAAGATGAGAAACTGCAAGAGTCTGACACCATCATCAGCCGCTTGGGCATTTGAACAGGGTTCAGGATCAGCCATCAGTCAGGGCAGTCTGTTATGGAACAGTGATTTACCAGCTTTATGTTGCATTTCATGGCTAACCTACACTAACAGTAGCAATACTGAGGTTTTACTGACTGATTACTAGAAAGAATAATTTGGCAGTTCATCTGAACTAATTATGAATTCTGTAAGGATATTTAATGATACATTGCAATCTCCCTCTCTCTTCCTTTCTCACTGTCTACTAACCATATCCAGCAGACAATAAATAACCTGTTAGTCTTTATGTTAGGAGATAAGGTGAACTTCATGCCTCTTCTTTACTATCTTCTTCTTTTACCTACAGAGGAACCAGCTTTTATTTATTTTGATCTAACCAGGGTTTATCTATTTAAACTTAGAAGTTGTTAGAATGAGCTAACATCTTTTAGTGAAAGCTCCCTAACTGTGAGAAGTTTAAAAAAGGAATTCATCCAGAGCTGTATTAGAAATAATGTTTTGAGCAGCAGCATTTAGCACAAAATGAAGCAGTGAGTTAAAGAAATTTTCTGGAGAACAGAAAGTTTGTCATAAGCATAGGGGACTGAATTTCAAAAACAAAAGAAATTACCAGAAGGATTGAAATAGAGAAAATGGCACAAAAGGCAGGTTGTGAACTTGAGATCTAATCAAAATTTCTGTTATAAGTTGAACCTTTTAAGTTCCAAAAAATAAGAGGAGAACTAGATGAGTGCATGAATCAATTAGTAATGAGCATTATACTTCCCTGGAAAAGATGAAAGTGATTCTAGATTCCAATTGTTATATCCAAACAAAATAAGGAAGCATACAAGGGACTAATACTCAGCTGGAATGTGACACACAGTTCTCATTGCTTGTGTTTAATGAGACCACAGAAAAGGGTCATTATACGTCCTATCAAGAGAATGAGTATGAGAAGGCTCCAAGGTCCTTAAATGCCATAATATCAAAACAAGGAAGGAGAGGGGAGGGGATTTCTGACCTACCTAGCTTGAAGACAGGCGAAGGGTAACTTGTCTCTTGAATACATTCAGATTTTAGATTAAAAGAAAACTTACAGTGCTTGGCACAGAAAACTCTGGAGCAAGCTTTCACTGTAAATACCTGGAGTTAGAAACATAATTAACTTCAAGGTGGAACTTGCCAAACTACCAAAAGATTATGCAGTCAGGTTGCAATTAAAAGCTGAGAGCAGAATGTCCATCACTATCTGCTCTCCCTTTGTCAAAGTAGCACCATACTTGCTTGTGTTTTTCTGTTCACCCAGGAGTACCAGTGGAGGGAGGAAGAATCTGTCCAAGAAGTGGAAGTGCTAAGTTCTGTAACAAATTATATATGCTATGTTTCAGCTTGCAGCTGGTCAGATTCCTGCACTATTGAGTGTATTAACAGCTTAGCTGGAATCCTGTCATGTAGTCTACCAGGTGCTTTTACAGACCAACACTTCAAAAGGGGCGAAAAAGAAATCTATTTATCTGTCAGTCAGTCAGAAGCACAAACGTGAGACAAGATGTGTTATTCAACATGTTCTTTTCAGATCTATCCTTTTTCTTGGAGGGAAGGGTGCTGAATTCTTGCAAGTCATGTGGAAGTTATGCTACAGTGATCCTCACTTGTGGGATCTTACTTGAGTAGCTGTTTCTCCAGAGCCAAGTTATGACATCAGTGGCACCTGCCAAAATTTGTTGCACAGATCATGCGTGGCATTCAGAGTTTGTGCCCCGTAACTGTCTGGTCATTCCTCGTGGTGTGTTGCAGACTTCACAAAATGAGACTGTGGGTTTGGGTTTTTTCCCCCTGCCATTAAGCTAATTCATAATAGCAGATGTCATCACTCCCAAATAAAAATGAGTGACGGATGAATAGATTTATCAGTTATTCCTGGCAGTTGGAGTTCTCTTGAAAAGGGGAACCCGAGGGTAAAACTGACATATTCAGTAATCACTCAAGAAAACCATACTTTGACAGAAGAGGAAGCTACTATACAATCAAAGTAAGCATTTATATTCTTGTATTTTGGCCAAAATAAGATTTTCTCTTCCTGTCTTGATTATTAAACCTGCCTAGATATACATGGGTATACATTAATTTTATGTTTTGTTAAATTGTGCAAATTTGAACAATGTTTTCTTCTTGTTCCCTCCCATGACCTGAAATTCTGTATACTTCAGTATACCTTACTGAAAATTATTCTGATCCTATGTGATTTATAAAACTTAAGAGGTATCCTTCCACTGTTTCATTTTATTTTAATCATAACTTCAGTTATTAAGCTGTTATTTGTTACTATTTTCTTTGGTATTACTAGAACTTCTGTATTACACACACTTCAGCTGGAAGGAAAACCACCATAAAAAGAACATATAAGGGGATACTCATCAAAATTATGCCTTCTTTATGTGTAATTTAAAACTTTTCCATTTGAGCTTTTTTTTTTTTTTTTTTAAGAGCACTATAAACGGGCTTTGAACTGTACTGTAGCAGATATATAATGCTGGAAAACATTCCATGCTTAGGCAAACAAACCCTGGTGAAGGGCAAAAGGAATAGGATATTAATTAGTGTCCTGACAAAGATAAACCAGCTCATGGTCATGATATGACCCAAGGGACTGAGTCTAGTTAAAGTAAAAGATAATCTTTCCATTGTTTACAATGGAAAATGACATTGTTTACAATGGTCACCAAAAAAACTCCAAAGTGACTGTGGAAATTCTTCCAGGAATATGCTTGCGTCCCATTTTAAAATTGGCTGAATTGTTAAATTCATTGAAAGAGTTAAAATTAGACTTATCTCTAACTTTCAGAAAGAAAATATTAAGATATGTATATATACACATATAAAAATATCATTCTTGTTAAAGACTGTCTTTCAGCAAAATCTTTTGGAAATAAACTTTGGAAATATTCAAATATTGTTTATATTACTGGTTAAAATATTTTCCAATAAGGAAAAAAGCATAAGGTGATGTTCTTTTTGTTAGCCAAACCAATTATTCTTTAAATCATGCATAATTCAGACTAAAAATCACATTGATATTTTTCTCCAAATATATTCAACTAAAAGTTTTACTGAATATATTGAAATGTTTCTCACTAAGAAGTAAAATCACAAATATTTTGCCTACAAGTCTGTCTATATAAAACACTGATTTTTTAAGACTATGACTATCTTATGACACATATTAAATAGAAAGATTGAAAAAAAGTAAAAAATGCCTCTTGAGACTTTAGAAAATATTTTCTTCTCGTGCTTGTTTATTTAACATAAAGATAACTCAAAATAGCAATTTTGTTTAAAACATCATGAGCCATTTCTGACTCTTAAAATTTCTGCAGAAAGAGTCCAAAGTACAAATTACAAAGTGTGCAGAAGAGAAATTACTAGCATTTGGATATTTTTTAAAACTTGTTTTTGTACCTCAGCAGAGGTAGTCTGAGATTACAATAATTCAAGATATGCAGACCAGGCAGGAGCTAAGACCAGAGCATCTGGAAACCTACTAATTTAACACCTTACCAAAGCACACTTGGATAAGATGAGATTAAATGAGAGAAGGTTGTACCACCGGCTTTTTCTATAGTAGTTTTGTAGTAGTTTTGTGCCAGTGAGCAAAAGTTGTGCATATGACTTTGAACTTGAAGGGAAATTTCCTCTCCCTTGTATGGGATAGATGTGTAGAGGGAAAGCTACTCATCATTCACAATTCAAACCTCCTTTAAACTGTCTCTGGGACATGTCCTCACAAGGAGAAGCAGAGGGGCGGGTATTGACCTTTTCACTCTTGTGACCAGTGAGAGGACTCAAGGGAATGGCTGAGGAAGGGGAGGTTTAGGCTGCACTATCAGGAAAAGGTTCTTCATCCAGAGGGTGGTTGGGCACTGGAACAGGATCCCCATGGAAACAGTCGTGGCCTGGCAGACTTCAAGAAACATTTGAACGTGGCACATGGTGTGACTCCTGGGCATGGTGCTGTGCTGGGCTAGGAGCTGGACTCAATGATATTTGTGGGTCCCTTCCAATTCAGCATATTCTGTGACTCTGATTTTATGAGTTTAAAACAATGTATTATATGTAGGTGATGTGCTTCATGAGTGATTTGCTGCTTACAGATTGCTGCATGGCACTCTGATTTATGGTTTGATTATAAATGTAGGAGATTTTTCCTTTACAGTGCCATTAATTTTGTTTTTACAATTACTTCTTCTTGTGGACATTCTCCATAAATTAATAATATGTTAGTATATAAATTAATTTCATCATGTAAATTATGAATGCTGCAAAAACTCTTTTGTACACACTTACATATTTTTGACAGTTGAGGTTCAGAGCTACCAAATGCATAAGCCACTTTAACCAAGATCTAATTTCATCCTGATTTTAATGTTGTTTTATCAGCTTGGCTCTCTAAAAAAGCCCTAAACTAGACTTCATATGGGCAGGTAGGACTGCAAAACTCATATAATCATAGTTCCTCCTAACTATCTTAACTATCTTAACTCTCAAAGATTTAATAAGGGACTTTGTCTTGCACCAATGTTATGCACATTTTAGTAACCCTTCATAGAAAATATATTGCAGAAAGTTTTACAGCATAAATTTTGAGTTCATAAATGATACTTACAATATTTCATGTCTTCTGAATGAATAATTTTAAATTAATAGAAGTGCTTGCTCTTGGTTATTTTACATTCATATCAGTGGATATACATATTAAAACAACCTGCCATTAGGAGTTAGAAAGACACCTCCCTGACTTCCCTTTAATATCTCTGGAATGATGAACCTATTTTCTTTGCTCACTTTCCACCCAGACAAAACTGGTCAAGTGACTGTAAGAAAATGTGGTTTTTATTTACAGGGAAAATCTAATTGTTCTACTTGTTACTGAGCCCTTAGCTATCTGAGTGAAAGAATCAAGAATAACTTTGATGGCATTAAGTCCAGTTGTCAGTGTAAATCCAATTTATATTATTGGGACACCTAAAAAAGAAAAAATCACATATCAACAAAACATGTTATCTAGAGCAATAATAAAGATTTTCTTTTTTTTATACACAGGGTTACTGAGACATCCAAACGAAGCTCCTAAGAAGAATCTTTCAATTAGAATAAAGAAAAGCAGGTATTATAGCCCACATGAACCCTAGTCTCTACATCTAAATGTCGTAATGCCAGGCTGAAAAATAGGACACTTTCACACATCATACCACGAAAGAGGCCAGCAATGCAGACAGTACAGTCTTCAAAAGTTTTACATCAAGAATCTGTCTTAGCAAGGACCACAGCAATACCATGTGAAATATTAACTGTCACTGATATTCCTAGGAACTAATAGCAAATGTTCTTGATTTGCAGAAAGACCACAGACCTAGCAGACTAAAACTTGCAGAACTACCTCCATCTACCTCTCTGATCACAGCATGTTCTTTTGAGTGGAGCAGCCAAACCCCTCATGCACCCCCTCAAAATCTAATCAATTTAAATCTCAGATAAAGACTGGAGACTGTCTTTGTACCATTTGAAGAACATCAACTAGAAGTTTAATAATCATAAAAATTTAATCTCTAATTAAAGGTTAATGTGTTATGGTAGATTCTTATATGAGGCAAAGTATAATAGGGTTTGGAGGGCACACTGATTCAGTTTGTCAGCAACTTGCACTTGGCTTCTGAGGCAATGGGATAATTATCTGTAGAGTGTCAAGTAGGCAGCTGCTAGTGATAGAAGAGCCTCTAAATGGTGTGAAGACCCGTGTGACCTGCTGATCCAGGAATGATAATATAATCAGATTCCATCACTCGCTGTAACAAGCTATTACCAGAGCATTTATTTTAACACTGCTCAAGGCCTATGGAATTAGGGCGCAGATAGGGCATGTTCCAGTGCATCCATGACATGCATATTTTTTTGCAAGAGGAAGCCTTAAATAACACTATTATTTTGGGGCCTCAGAGTGAGACAAAATGTTATTAAGATTACCCATATTCCCATTTAGACCATATTCATTGCCAAACACCACATGTTTAGCAAAAGGTGTTAGTAGAACTGCTCTACCCACACCAATGCAACAATTCCTGCTGTATCACGCTGTGTTACATCTATAGCATCACCAGTCCAAATCAAGGGAAGCACTAGAAAAATGCTGTTTGCCTCAGAGAAAAATACCTGGTTGTTTTGGTGATACTGCAGCTCTTGCTGACCTTGCTGTGAAGAGGACCAATCTTCGAACCACTCAATGCACTCCAGCACACAGGAGGTTATATTACATGATCTAATGTTCATGCTTACCACTCCAGCTGGGCTGTGCTGATCTTTAAGCATCTGGACTTCTCAATGGAAGAAGAATGTATCTCAAAGAAATTTTTCTTTTTGTTAAACAGCTTTTCTATTCCAGCCAGACTTTGCATCAAGTTTGGCAAAATTATTTGTTATTACTGATCTTTTTTAAAAATTGCTTTATGAAAATTATGTCAAATCTAAAATGTTCCATTTAGGAAGATGCTCAGGACTTACCTTAGAACTTACTTTTAAGGTGCCAAGGGTTTCAAATACTGTGTGATAGTAACCTTTCAGAAATCTGCATTAATTGTATTATGTCTGACTATCCTTTACATTTACTCTGATCTTCCACTTCACAGCATTGTACAAAGCAAAAGTTTCTTCAGATTGGCCTATATTAGCATAGTCTTTGTTGTATTTATCAAGAATAGCTCCTAAAGTATGAAATCATCGAGGAAGAAGGTTCCCAAGTACGTATCAGGGTCTATGAGGCATTAATTCATCACCATTACAGAGTGGAGTGTTGGCAAAAGTATCTAATGATAGCAGAATATAGATACACACAAGGAAGCAAAGGGATTTATTTCATAGCAACCCTCAAATTAAGTGCTGATCTAGTCATAGAATACTCTGGAGTTTAGGTTTTTGGGGTTTTTCTTTCTTGTATCCTCACACTTCCTGGTGGGGCTTAGTGGAGGAGGCTGATTCAGGAAACAGGCAACAGAACTTGACTTTTCAAAATACTGTTACTATTTGAAAAGCAACACAATATGGTAGTATCAGCAAGGACATCAGACTTGATGAGAATTTTAATGTTTCAGTAAGATGTGTTTAGCAAGGATTAATTAGCCTATTTTCTATAATTTTTATTCTTTATTTGAACTGAACCCTGTATTTCAATAAGCTCTACTCTTAACAGTATTTAAGACTGCATTTTGATAAAATATAGAACAAGATCATAAGAAGCTCCCCAAGGCTTTGCACTCTGTGTGTTTCAATTCAGATTCATAATTCCCTTGCATATTTTGTGCATGACATCATTTGGAGTAGCAAAAGGAACCATTTAGGCGGAATGCATTCCCCAGAGATAAAACATCTATGATTTGTCTTAAGAATATGGGAGATAGAAAATAGGAAAGTGCTTCACATCTAATCTGAGCTGCAGTGACAATGGCACTATATTTGAAAGCATTTTTCACAAGTTCTTCTAAAATTACTTAAAATCTCACACATACTGAGGCATCCAAAATATTTCAGTGAACTGTGCCATGCACAGTCATTACTCAGTAGCAAAAATATCGTTATGCCATTCAACTGTCACCCAAGGCCTGTTTCAGTGCCTTATATTTTGGTTCAAGGCAGGCTACGCACCAGCTACCTATTCTTTTCAGGTGACATACTTTATTTTAATAGCACTTCCTGAGAGTGAAATTTCAAGGGGCTAAGTAACACAGTATCTGCCTCAGGTCAGGCTTTTGACTGCTTTGACCTCCAAACTGCTTTTCAGAAAATGAGCAAGGATACGAACTTCAGACGCCACAGGATGGGTGGTCACGATGCAGAAGAGCTGAAGAACTTCTGGGAAAAGGTCATCCAAGAGCAAACTAAGCAACAAGCAGCTGAAGAGTCTAGGCTAAGCAAAAGTGCCCTGAACAAGTAAGTGGTATTTTTTCTTTTCCACAAGACATCAAGGCATGTCATCACGTGTTTTAAAATAAGGTAACCTGTTATTGTACTGCTTTATTCATAGCACAGATTGTGTTCTGGATCTTTGGCACTTTTCCTCTCACAGCTGCTTGTCTCATATTACCATGGCTCTTCTGCATGGAAACTCAGACACCCCTCACCCCTAAACCTCATGAGCATTCTTCAAAGGCCTTGGAGCATAGCCATGAAAAAATAAAGCACTTTGGAATTATGGCTCGTAACAGCCAGAAAATAGCAAGAATTTTACCTGGAACTGATAGAGCTATACAAATAAACAAAATAGTATTACATTAAAGGGACAACCACCCACCTAATCTGCAGAATAAAAAACCCCTGGCACCTTTGTCATGTTTAACAGCCCTTCACATCATATAAACCCAAAGGTAAAAATGACACAATGAGATTTTCCCATTCAATGGAAAATGTTTTGGACTATTTGTTGTTTTGGGGGTTTCTTGTTTGTTTTGGGGGTTTTTTGGGGGGGGGAGGGGGTTTAACAAATCAGTGTAAAACAACAGGGATTGCCTAGAGAAAGCTATATAGCTGTATTGTGGTACAGATACTCTGCATAAGTGTGGTGGCCTGCTCCAAATATTTGTTCAACTTGTGGCAACTCAGAACTTTGAACCAGGGTCTCCTGCACAGTGAATCCCCTGACTGCTAATGGTCAGAAACAGAGGACAAGAAATACCATGTCTCATGTGGTTTCCTTTTGTGCTTTCCCCCTGAAGTTAACAAAGGTTTTCCTGCATAAACTTTTCTTGAAACTGGGACATTCACATAAACTAATTTGACTTCAACAAACTGGAAGGTGCTTCTAAAGGGCTGTTTCTTGGAAAAAATTCTAGGTACTTTGACCCCAGTGCCCAAGAAGGAAGTGCTGTTTTCATTTAGATACTTGGAAATTGAGATATGGGCAGGCCTTTCATCTCAAAAAAGTCAGATTTGGACAATCCTGCTTCCAGTATCCTACTCCAGCTAGTCAGTATTATTCTCAAACCCAATCACAAAATCACTGGAGAAAAAACATATATGATAAAATCCAGGAAAGTGCTCACCTTCACTGGAAACATTTATCACCCTAGATCACAAAAGACTATCAGGAGAAGACAGTGCAAACAAAATGCAATTTGTGGTTTAGATAACATTTTTGACTTCACAAAGTTGAAAATGTTAAAGTCTCTACTCTGAAGAGAAGAAAAAGAAATGCAGTGAAATAACTGTGAATATGAAAATATTGAATATGTGTTAATTTACATATTCAATATGTCTTAACCAACCCATCACAACTGAAATAGACTCAAGGAAGTTCCTTCAAAGTCACTTGCCCAGTAAAAGCCCAGAGTGTTCACAAAGTGTTCTATAATTTGAAAAAAAAAAGTGATACTTTCAGGAGGTAATAGACACTATCATTACAAAACATACATATCCACTACCTCATGTAAGAGGCACTCGGGAGAATGGCATGGTCTTACATAAAAGCAAGTGCTCCCTTTGTAACACTGATGAGAAAAAACAGTATTTTCAATGCCAGATTTTTCCTAACCCACTGCATCTCTTTTTTGAGGCTTATCTATATCTAACAAAAGAATATTGACTAGGCAGTTTAAAACACAATGTAAAACCAAACTCATAGTCTAAGATAACACAAGCACCCATGTGAAAGAGCTACTGCTGAGTTATTCGCGGATGAAATCATTGGCTGCTGATAGTTTCACCATACATTCTATAATGCATTTGGCATTATCATACAATCATATAATGTTGCTGGGTCAAGTGTTTTATAACAGCTCCTTCAGAAAACAACCCAGCCAATAATATCTTGCAGTGCTGCCTAGAGATCTTCTCTTCTGTTTTTACTATACTAGTGTCTTGAAGCTATGTGACTCCTCTTGCATGTCACATCAATTCCTTTCATTTAACACATACAAGGTCTGCAGAGTTGTTTTTGTTTTCTTTTTTTACCCAAAAGGACATACTTTAAGTTCAGTCTGCTCTTCTCCACACCATTTTACAGCAGGACTTGAGGGGTTGGGGGAAAACCTGTATTTTTTAATTTACACATTGAATGACCTTACTACATAGGCAGTACTTCTCTGCGGTTTTGAGAATACCCCAGAGGGAAAAACAGAGTTCTTCACAGTGACAGTATTTCAGCAGTTGTTTGACTCATTTGGAATCCAGCAATGTCAACCACTGATAGTATCAGCACTATCCTTTTCTCCCCTGCATTCCCAATCTAGCAAGCTAGAGGGATGTGTAATTGGTAAATAAATACAGGACAAGTGCTCTGGTGATGAAAGAGAGGAAAGCTTCGACCCTGCTGAAAAGCCCTGGATACATTTGAAGGATTTGGCTCAATAACTGCTAAGCACTTGTACTCTCTTTGCAGACTTCGCCAGGAATGGACTCTGCAGCTGGAAGGTCGAGTGAGGCAGGTCCAGGCACACAAGAAAACACGGGAAGAACAGATGACACCACTGTCTATCGAGGCACTTCCCTCACCAGATAAAACTGTTGCTTAAAGTTGCTGTGCAAATACAGCAAGCACTGGGCCTGATTCTGACCTTCTGCATACATCTACAAGCCAGCAGTTACACTGCTGAACAACCAAAAGGTCAGATTCTGCCCTTTTTCCAAACTATTTACTAGAGCTACTATTAAAGTCCTATTGAAATTCAGTGCAAGAATAATGCCACAGGAGAAAAAAAAAAAGCACAAATGAATAGATGAGAAGCAGACAACTCTAATTTTCCATGATATATTATTACTGTGATGTATCAGGATTCTCTTATGTAACTGCCTTTCCAAATGACAACAACATACTCCTAGGAAAGAGGGCGGCTTGTTTAATAGGAATAATACATTCAGACATCTGCATGCAAAATTGCACATTTCCATTTACACAGCTCGCGGAGTCTGGCTTAATGCAGATGTAAGATGTTCTGTCTGTCTTGATGAGCCACAGTAGAGGGAATTAAGGATTAGCCTGATCAGCTAGCCAGAAGGAGAAACATATTCTTTAATGGAATGAAAAGGAAAAAACCCCAACTTTTCTGATCAACATTTAGAACATTTACAGATCTTAATAATTAAATGAACAGAAAAAATTACTTTGACTTTCTTGGGGTATGTAAAAAAAAAGACTACAGTAGTCTTTTATTGTGAGCCAGTCTGACAAATGTTAGAGTAGTAAGAGAAAGTCAGTGTGAGAGTTTGAAACAGAAGGCAGCAAATCGTAACAGCATGGAAATGCTTTGCAAAGTATCACTTGCCGTATCTGACATGCACTAATCCAAACAATTTCTGTGTCTTCTTCTGGGTTAGGTGAAACAAAGGTAGGATTAACAAAACAGGGTAATAACAATGTGCCCTATTTACCTATATGTCTGTGTATCTAAATACTAGTCATTTGGATTAAAACATTGGTTTGTTTTCTCTTCAAATAATCTTTGGTACACAAGAGAAGACTCATAAGCCTAAACAGCTATTTTTGTCTAACAGTATCATGCCAGATAGAAATTTACTTTGAATCTGTATTTATACTAAAGAAGTAGATAGGATACATTTGATATATTTCAAAACAGAACAAAAACTAAAATAATTTTGCCCTCACAGAAATGTTTTCTTTGTCCTTTTAAAACAACATTTAATTAAAACACAAAGTTTTACTGGATGTTCTCACTCTTACTGAATGAAATTCTGCCACAGAAAAAAAGAGCTATTGTAAAAATGTGGTTATTCCATGAAGGATTAAAAAATTAAAAACTTATAAAATGTTGTTCTGTTATTAAAAATGAGGGGATTGTAGTGTCAGTTTCTTTTCATAAAAACTGACCCAAAAAGCATGCAATTGTTTCTTTCAGTGGCCATTTTCCATTAGAAAAACAATGCTGAAAAAATAATAAAGTTGTAGCTGCTCTTGCCCTGCAAGACTTGTGCTTCTCTTCTGCATCCACTTATTTCCCACTATTCTCTAAAAAGTTATTTCTGTAATGCAGTACCCTGGTTTTGGCCAGGATGTAGTTGACTTTTCATTGTAGCTGTGAGGGATTGGAACCTAGAGCTCCATGGCCATATCTGGGTCTTATTATTCTTTATTCTGGGTATTATTATTCTATACCACCTCTTGCCACCTCTGGGGGTAGGCAGTCCAGAATGCTTTTGGAAATAAGGTGGGAGTGGCTTGGGGTGGGAGAACAGTCTGGGTGGAGAACTCATTGGCCACTGTTCATTGCCTTGGGGTCGGGCACATCAGTCAGTAATTTTTGCATGTGCATCACCCTCTCTTTGAGTACTTTTGTTATTATTTGTTATTATTTCCTATCTCATTACTGCTTCTAGTAAATTGTTCTTATCTCAAGATGTAATTTCCGCCTTTCATCTGTCACCAGAGGTTTGTAGTTTTCTTTTTAATGGGAGTATTAAACTGAGGAATATTGTTCCTAAAATATGACACCTAAGTGAAACTTTTTCTATGGTGAGGTAGATCAAACACAACTGAACTAGCTGCCACTTACCAAAAAACTGGACTAGTTTACCTTACTGTAGCTATCACTTAAGGAAAGAGACATGGGCTATTGATATGGAGAAATGCCAGATTCTCCACTTCTGAAAACCAGATCTATTAGATTTGTTAGCTTAGCCACTGATTTATGGTGTTGTAATGCTACCCACATCAGTGCAGCTTATCTCTACTCCATGTCAGTGTGACAAGAGAAGATCCAAGAAAAGCTGGCTCAATAAGCATTTGTTGTTCTTTTACACTTAATGTCAATGTTTTTATTTATTAGGAACGCTTGGATGATGCTCTCTCTGGTCATTTATGAAGTTATGTAAAATATGAAAAGGACTACACAAGTAAATGTAAATGTAAAATATGAAAAGGACTACACAAGTAAATGTAATTCACACAAAGCAAATTTCAGCACTCCCTCCAAAATTACCTTAGCTCTCTGAGGAGTAGTTTTTCTGTAAGGAGCTCTGAGGGCATCCAGGGATACGTGAAATCACTTCCACTTCCACTACTATTAGCTGGCACCATATTAGCTACACACCAAAGTAATGCTGCAGGCACTGTTTACCTTCACAAGTGCATAGAACCTATTTCAGTTGTGAATGGATTTCTGATGCAGCAAAGAGTGTGCATATCGCGAGTGTGAAAAACCAAAATGCTGCCACACTTGCATTGCTGAAATGCATATGCATTAGTCATGGTTACCTATTCTAGCACACATTTTACATGACAGCAGTAACCTAACAACTCCATGGTATTGACCATCGGGTGCTCCTGTTCCCAAATGCAGGTGTTCATCCAATTTTCACTGCTACTTGCACATACAACCAGACTGAGACAGGTATCAGGTACTAGAAATAATAAAGTCTAGCAGTTGGATGTAGTCAGATATACTGCTTGCAAATTGCAAAGCTGAAGGCAGATAGGAAGGTGGCATATAATGCTTCACCATTTTGCTTTATTCACTGAACTGGTGACATTCAAGCCTGAACTTAGACATTTCATTCATAACTGAAAATCTTAAATCTGGCTGTCAATAAACAACAAACAAACAAACAAACAAACAAAAGTTGGTTCAAGTAGAATTGTTATATTTTATTTAGTGAGCATAATCTGTTAGGAGAGTAGGCCACTTCCACTGAATACAGGATTTTTTAACTTCTGTGTCCCTAGTTCCTCCATCTTTCCAATGGGGAAAAAAAAAAAAAGAAAATTTAGATTACAGTAACTATATTAAGAAAGCTGGGCTAGTTATTTGAGAAGATAAACTAATTGTCCAGATTTCTTTTCCTTAAGGTTTATTAATTTGCCTAATAGAAAATGAACTGAATGCATATTGAATATAATGAGATGAATTGAATAATAATCTGCATAATCAGTACCATCCTGACCCTGCACTAGCAAGACATTACCATGTCTTACATCAGCATATAAACCAGCCCTGGCACTTGCCTAGGTCAGTACACAGCTTATTTTGTACAGGATAAGTCATTGGCTAGTATTTTGGTCATGGGACTTTAACTTTATGATATATGATGCAATAGGTGTGGATGATGCACTTAAGCTGGCATACTGATGTCAGCTGTAGAGCACCCACTTGGCATGCCCAGATTTGTGGGCATGTGCATGACAGACATGGTGAGCACAATCTATACCCATTCACATCGTTGCTCTCTAAGCACTGTCTGATCCAGGAACCAGTAACTAATGTAAGAAACAGCAGTTTGCTTTCTTAAACTAACTCTGAGCTGTGCCCAGCTGTTGAAGCCTGGCTTATTTAAATCAAGTCAGACTGTAAACCATGTTAATCTGCAGTCTGACTTCATTTGGACACCATAGTAAAGCACTCACACAATCAGGTATAGGCAGGATGCAGCAACTCAACACCTGTCAGCTGCTCTGCTTGAATTTGCACTTAAATTCAGAGCAGGAGAAACATTTTTTAAGCTAAACCCTTGACTGTCTGCATGTAGCACATACTGGTTTGGAGCCAATTTAATGCACGCAAACCAGATTTCTTTCTGAGGAACCAAAACCAGACCAGAAGCTCTGTTCCAAGCACATATGAAAGAACCCTAGCCTCTAAGGATCTGAGACAAGCACTAGCTCTTCAGACAGTTTTGAGACACCTGCACAATGGGGAGATTTGGTCCACCTAACCAAATTAAATTGAATGTGATGTAGTCCCTGCACCATGCATAGTCTAATGTGGAGACGTCAGCAGCAGCTACTTTGATCTACTGAGCTGCTTGGTAATGTGCTCAGTCACCTGCTAATGTAGATGAGTATAACCCAACCAAAACAATATAAGTAGGATCAAAGCACAATAATACATTTCATATAGATCTAAAGGTGAACCTCAGCTGAGCTCAGGAATGATAATTTAATTAGCCATGTAGATATGCTAACATGCACAACTAAGCACAGTTTGATCAACTCACCCACTGGAGCTGCATGTGATGGAACAGAGCCTCCCTACACAAAACTCAGAATAGATCTGGCTTCTGAAACCATAAAGCAGTATGTATGGTTCATTTATACAGTTAAATGACAGGAATATGAGGATAATTACCAATTTTGTAGACCAAATATTCGTACTAATTACAAACTGCCTGTCTCCTGAGGGATGCCTGTTCTCTACCGTCCTAATAAACAGCATTTAATTGCACCATAGTGTGAATAAGGAATAGTAAATCACATAAAAATACTTCTGGATTGAAAAAGGCATTTGTAGATAAATAAGAATGAGCCAGAGAGTAGCTCTAGAAAGTCCTATGCTTCCTAAGAATGCTTCCATTTGTGAATTAAGCATTACTATATTATTTATTTCTTACCAAGAACAGGATCTATCCATAATGTTGCACATTTAAGACAAAATTTAATACAAAAATTCAATATTCAGGTCAGACAATTCAAAACTCTACTTATTATTCCCAACTCTTTCATCTGTCTGTATTTATCTGTGTGTTATTTAATGGCCAGTGTTTTAAACATATTTCAAGCTACGATGGATAGAAAGCAGGGAAAAATCAAGCTCCAAAAGTGACAGGCTGACAGACTGAAAAAGGATTGTACTACCAGGGAAGCCAAACTTAACAGTGGGTCATCATGTGCTACCTCCATAATTAGCTGTACTTGTCTCAAACACGATCCCTTAAATGAACTAATATCCTACTAGCATCTAATGGAATGTGAGACTACTTGGTGGTTCATAATCAGGGTCACTGTTTTTTTCCATAGCAAACAGCAGCAGCATCAAGGAGAGCTATGGTACTAATAAAAAGTCATCTGACAAGAATCAAAGGCACAGGAAAAAAATGCAGTAGCAAATGTGCATGGTAATATATTAGCTATTTGGCCAATTCTTTAAAAAATAGCCCCTTTGTGTTAGATTTCCACTATGACCGTACTACATGCCCAACATAAATATTGATGCCATTTGATCAGAACTGTGACTTCACAACATATGTTGATGATTCAGTCACAGGAAACAGTTCAAAAAATTGAATTAACACGGGAAAGTTCTTGATTCTATTAGATTTAGTACCTAAATTCCAAGGAATCATATCTGCAAAATACTGATACGAAAAGCTTAATCGGTATAGTCTCTTCACAAATAGGCAGAAGAAAATTATGTTTTTAAATAGAGTATGCTATTTTTCTCCCTCTGATGTGCTATTCCATTTAACAACTGCATCATTATTTTTAAGGGTTTGAGGTTGCAGTACAGGCTATGAATCTAATTAGGCAAGGAAAACACAACATTACTGGGGTGGTCAACAGTGTTGTTTCTGAAAAGCCTGTTGAAAAATTACCTATGTCTGCCCTGATGTCTTAATTTTTTTTTTTTCCCCAGCATGATGGTGACTCCACTGCAGCTTCTCTTAGGGAAAAATCTTCTTAAAGATTTTTATTGGTGCCTTTTTGTATCCTAGTAAGTGAACAAATCGATACAGTTGTTCATTTTTACATGTAAAAGTTTCAAATAACAATGTTGTCTCATTAATTACTGGATATCATTGCAGCCGAGTTTCTGTTAGAGTTCAGTTAATGATAAAGTGCTAACTAATGAATCAATACATTTCAGCTTTTGGATAGCACCTGGGTTTACTGATTTTGTTGATACTGCCTCAGTCATTAAACATGTATTTGTAATAATAAGACTAACAGTCACTGAAAATAAACCCTACAAGCAATAAGGGCCATCTAATCTAAAATATCAGAAACAGCAGTTATTTTCCACCATCTCAAATGAACACTTAATAACCTGGAACTAAATCCCTTCAGGCTCCATTTATGATATGTACACACTTCTGCTACAGTGATGAAAAATACTCAATTTTCCCAGAACTAATGACCTCTCTATTATATGTAGTAGAGGACTGTGGAATGAGTCTATCAACAAACTAACAGAGTGCACACATGTTTGAATGCTTTTTTGCATAAATCACAGGCAAATTTCAGTGCTTCCAACCTACAAAAAGCCCCTTTGAAGCCATTTCAAACTTCTGTAGCATGTGTTTGGTGAAGACAATTTCTGTACATGTCTTGTTTATTTTTATTTTGGTTACCTTTGGCCAGTACAGTTAATGAGGAGCAATACCTAGAAGTAATTAATATGTAAAACTTCACTATGTTCAGACAAAATACTATTGTCCCATGGGATGTTTTATTGCTTTAATTGGTGGATGCAGTTAAAAATAATCCCTTTATCTCAAAACCAAAAGGGTTTTATTTTTATTATCAGGGCACCTTTGAAGAACATGTCAAAGTAGGTTTAGATATATCTTACAGCTTTACTGCAGAGATTTTGACAGCATTATGTTCATGTATCACTACAAAGATTAAGGATGCAGAAAATAAGTATACCTTGAACTACTTTAGCTGCTATATTTATAGTTTAACTTGAGCACTGCTTTTACATACTCTCAAATCACCAGAGGACACAGCTGGTCCTGACAATAAGACTAACATTTCTTCCAGCAAGCTAGTTTTAAAAAATACAATACTGACTGGCCCAAATACTGCTAGATTTGAGCTATCATTTTCAACAAAAGCCAGTAAATTTCAGCAGCTACACTGCCTAGTTCCATCTGTGCTATCTTTTCTTCAAGGTATTTTCTTATTTGGAATCCCTGGCATTTCACTTTTAAAGGCTACTATCCAAGTGCAAATTCTTCTGGCTGACAGTCCTCAACTAGCCTTAAGAAAATCTGGTCTTTTTGCTGGCAAGTAGACAACAAGAGTGCACAGGTAGGCTGCAGAACTTATGAAAAGAGGAGTTTGGGGGTTTTCTGTTGTCAAGAAACAAAATCAAAATTTGAATTGGGAAAAATATGGCCTTCTAGCATGAATTCTAGTCAACTCTATTGAATTCTAGACAGGCTTCAGGAGCTTTGTTCTGGTCTGGCATATAATTTCTACCTGTCCCTATTCTCCAAGATGTATCTCCTAGGCTGCAGAGCAATTCCTGATTGCACATGTATATGTTTCCTAACAAGAAAATTCTACTTGGGCAACTTGATTCAGAAAATTATTTTTTAATCACTGGAAACAAATACAAATGAAAGTAATCAATAACACTTTTTGATGCTCCAAATTACACCAGATTAACATGTTGATTAAAATGTAAACCAAATTAAACACATACATGTGAATTTTGCCTGCAGGAAAATAGTTTTTCCAGTAGCAGCATTAAGTCAGTAATAAATGAAACTATGAGAGCCGTTCACATAGGGGACTGGAATTACAGTTAAAGATAAGGTTTTTGGTTCCAAAGAGAAGTACATGCAGACTATCTTAAATGCTTCAGCAATTCTAATCTCAATTTTAGGAAAATGTCAGTTTCTAACACCTCATGTCAACACAGTGAGCATACTCTATCTCCTGGTCTCTTAATACTTGCTGTTCTGAACAATTTCACCTGGCTGCTTTCCTGCTTAAGGAATACGTCAGAGAGCAACACCATGCTAGGGAATGTAAAACACTGCTTCAGCACACCCCCAGCAACCTCAGGCACACAAGTTCTAGGAAGCTCTAAACACAAAATAAAGCTGCTTACAGAACGAAATATTTTTAAATACTCTTTTGGTTTGTTTTTCATTTATTTATGGGGGGTATTTGTGTAGGGTATGGGGGTCTATCAGAGGAGAAAGGACAGAGAAGGGACATTTAAGTCCATGGCAGCAGCAAGCTAAGCTTCTGCTCCCTCAGTCTGGAAATAGGTTCTGCAT
This sequence comes from Dicaeum eximium, assembly GCA_013396995.1. Classification (NCBI taxonomy): domain Eukaryota; kingdom Metazoa; phylum Chordata; class Aves; order Passeriformes; family Dicaeidae; genus Dicaeum; species Dicaeum eximium. The sequence goes on from VWZP01001885.1 coordinate 351,933, forward strand.
TTTTCTACAGGACCTGTTTTACCCCTCTATTCTGTGTCACTGAGGGCGGCTGGGGAGTAGGGCAGGGTGTGCTCCATCATCTTCTCCAAATGTTAAAGGCCATGCAAGATGGAAGACCACCCAGACAGCTCCCTTCACAGTTGATGCTCTGCTAGCAGGGCTAAGAGACAAAGTGACCTCCTGGCCCCACTTGTCATAGCCTTCTGAGCTACTTGAAGCTGCTCTTCTGTTATTGAGAGCAGCAGCAGCAGCCCATTAGGTCTGTCACTGGCAACATGGGAAAGGGCCTGAGGCCAGGAATTTAGAGGCTCTTTGATTTTCTCTTCTCTGTCACCCTGAAATGGCATTTGACTGAAGTTGCTTGAAAACTGCTGGCTGCTCTCATGTCAGTTCCAAACTCAACCATCTGCAGCAGCACGACAGTCAGAGGACACACCATGGTCAGTGCACAAGTCAGTGTTTCTCTTCAGTGCTCCCTAGCAGCTTCATGACAAGAGAGGAATGTCTAAAAAATAGAAGATGGAAGCTGAAGTCAAGGCAAGATCTTTCAGTGCTAATTTTATGTAAAATAGTCAAATTATTAACTGCAAACATGACACTAATGCAATCCTCTGATACCAGAGAACTCCAGCCAGACATTTCCTGGGTGAGACTTCTGCTGGATTAGGGAGACCTGGCCTACCCAGGACACGTGCCCTTGGCTGAGCACAGTGAAACACCACATGAGTCAGACTGGGAGTGGAATTGCAGCAGAGAAGAGGTATGTTTTGACCTTCACATTCAGATTGGCTAATGCCACCCCTCACCAGGGCAACCTGCTGTACCCACACCAAGCAATTTCCCTGCAATCATCATAAATTCACACACCAAGTGTATAGCTCCCTAATTCCAGCTTTATGCTGCCAAGGGTGAACATGCAACCACGGCATGTTGTCTCCATGCTTCTTTCATTCAGTGAGTCGTGTGACCTGACGATGAGCAGCCACCTCCAAGCTAACCTTTTCTGCCTGTAATTCTGGCAAGGTTTTGAAGGTTGACTGGGAAGACCTTGATTTCCAGGGATTCAAAACTCTGAGTCTTGCGCTGGCTACTTCTAGCAGCAAAGGAAATCCGGAAAATCCACAAGGAATCTCCACTGATAAAGTTCTCCAACAAATCAGCAAGAAGCCCTGACTTTTAAAAATTTTCTGTTCTTTGTCAGATTCTCAGAGTCCAGTATCAATGACCTCCAAGTCATACTATAAAACATAAATATCTCTGTCAGCTAGAGTAGCAAAGATGCCACACAAGTGAGTAAAATTGTCTATGCAGTTACTGAGAATGTGTGAAAAGATAAAAAGGAACAGTAATTCTCAGTAGCTTTGTTTCCTCTAGATAAAATTCGAAAGGTAGCTTGAGATCTAATTTACAAGGAATTACAAGGAATTGGGATTTCAGTAAAATTTGCATCAAGGGAATAAGAAAAAGCAGAAAAAAGCTATCCAGACAAAGCTAAAAGAGAAACTGTGAAGGAGGGTACTGACAACGTTTACCATTTATTTGTCTCCAAAGAGAAGAGCATTATTAAAAGGTTCACCTCTGCAATTCTCACAGGGCAAGAGTTAAACACAATATAGTTCAGTTCACAAAAGTCAAGAGCTTGTTGCCTTGTTAGTTAGTAATAAGCTAATAAGCACAGGTAACCAAATTCATGCTTTAATTGGCATCTTGCCCCAGCTGCCAGGACATACCAGTGACATAATTTTACCTCCTCCCTGAAGAAAGAATTTGTTATATCCTATCATCAATACAGAACTCCCAGAGCATGCATGACATTGCTTTTTTGAGGAAATCCAAAAGAGAACCTAAAGTTTCATGTTAAACTGTATTTGTGAAAACTCTGTATCTTAAAAAACACCCAACATTTCTTTCTATAGCACAATTATTTTCCTTAGATCTTCAATACAACTAAATGCAAGATATGCTTTCTGTTAAAAATTAGCTTTGTTTAGATGTCATAAAAAAATATAAATACATGTGAACAAAGTAAAATGCTGAGCAAGAATTAACCAAAATATTATCTGTATATTCAGGATATTAAAATAATATACCAAATATCAATATTAAATACAGCATATAATAAGCAAAATATTTTATTAATTATGCATATAGATTTTGCCCACTTAAGATTTCACACATTTATTCATAGCCAAATTAACAGTTAAATATATGTGGGTTCTGATGAGTTCAAAGCAAAAGGCAAGCAAAAAGTTAGAATTCCTGCATAAATATGATTTCTTTTTCCAAGAAATTAAAAATAAATGCTCTGTGGTTCAAAAACTGTTCTATTGATGCAACAGAAGGTAGAAGTTTCAATTTTGGTGTTTTGCTGGCTTCCCACATAGATGTTTTGGCACATAGTACTGCAACATCTAATTGTTGGTACCAGTTTTCTGGCTCCCAGGCTCCCAGCACATCTAAGCATACAGGTACAATTTGGTGAACCAGCCTAAGCCAAGAGTTAAGGTTTTACACTGAAATATGAGTCCTTGACCTGGGAGAACTGAAGTACAGATGTAATTTCCATTCTGTCATCCTGGCTAGGAAATGCACTAACCTGCAGCTGGTGAGGAGAAATGTGCAGGTGGGAGTGGTAATGTCCAAAACTCCTGCAGCTAGATATGACATGGCTAATATGTTGGAGCCCTAAATCCTCAGCTGAAGCTGTCACAGAGAGCCAGCCTGTGCAAACCACTCTGGTCAGAAACAAATAAAGTCAGGCTTAGTCTATGCAGTCCAGTCAGCCACTTCTCAGGTTTATTAAGGCAAGTAGATTATCAAAGGAGCCAAATCTTAGACTCCTAAATCTAAAAAAGATTTACCATCTTTTAGGATGGTAAAAGGATTAGAAAAGGACACAAAAGAGAAGCTAAAACGTTGAACCCTTCACCAGGAAGACATAACTTGAAATTTACTTCTCTGCCTGACAAGTATGATCATATTTCTTTGATATCTGAAACCAGACAATAAACAAATATATAGCATGATAAATAGCTGGATTTTTTAAACCTTTCTGATGCTGAAAGATGCTTGTTTGTTCATGAAAGTTATCTGCTTTATACTGCCTTTTAACATGCTTGTTTTCTCTCCAGATGAAACAAGAACAAGTGAACTAGAACAGAGGGAAGAGTGTCACAGCTCTTGAAATCCAGTCTGTCTTACCTTATATTGCTAATTTGGGGTAGAGAAAATTATGTGGTTCAATTTACAATTAGGATTTATCTTTAATGATGCCCTTCCTCCACAGCTCTTAAATAGGACATATACCTTTTACAGAAACGTAAACATTCAGAGTATTTCACAGACATGTTCTAGTATTGTTGTCATTTGTTTTGACACATTGATCAAAACAAATACAGACAGCAGAAAAAGGCAGTGAGGTTTTCTGACCAAACATGATTTGAAGGGCATGGTAAAGGAGCAGCTGACTAAAAGGGCAGTCTTTCTACACTGCAATTAATGTTCAGAAAAGTTCTTTAGTATGTGCTTATAAACAGTTCTTCACAATAAGACAATGCATAGTTATGTAGTTGGTTTGCACACTTATGTTCCTACATCCCATCAAAACAAAAAATATTCCTTGAATATAGAGTAAAGCTCTTTGTGTTCCACATAAATTTTCAGTGAAGGCAAGTCCTGTGCCATTTAGTGCAAACATGAAACTAACTCTACACAATGATGAAACATTTAATTAATATTACATCTTGTTTTGTCTTGCCAGATTTCAGCAAGTTTAGCTAAAAAAACCCCACTTTTACCCTTTAGGAATGTTGGTTGCAACCTTCATTAACCATGCCAAACTCCCTCAGGAAATTGAGTTAGATGTTTGTTACTACCCTAAGTTAAGTAAAATTGTATTTTACCTTAAAATTGACAATTTTTGGGGAGAATGAAGGATGAGCTGTTGCCCAGAATGACAGGCACAATGTCTAAAATAGCATCCATCAATTAAGAAATCACCAAGACATTGTCTTTACCAAAGTTTTGCTGTGCAAGATTGACTATCCTGATTAAAAACAAAGATCCATGTGAAACACATATAGTAGCAGCAGCACAACAAGCTCTGTCATAACACTGCTGCTTGGCAGACCAAGTTTTCTGGAATGAGATGCCCCAGTCTGAGCTGTGAGTGACTATTTGGCACACTGAGTCACCAAATTTACCTCATGCAAAGTAAAGAACATGCACTTGTTTTCTTGGCTAAACTAGGTTTGGAGAGCATTCAGAACCCGTTACGGTTTTTCCCAAAGCTCTGCTGTATTTGTTTTTCCCAAAGCTTCCCTGTATCACAAGAGATGACAATGGATGGAAATGCTACAAAGTAAAATCTCAACTTCTATCAATTTAATGGAGCTTTGCCTTTGTGCTCAGCGCTGCCAGGATTTCTCCCCATCTTTATTCGTCAGCCAGAGAATGCAGGGACTTGGAGTCAGCTCAGCTTTAGGGGCAACCACATCATCATGCTCAGAATATTTTACCATTGTTGTGCATTTGGGTAAATCCAGACTCATAATTACTTTTTGTACTCCCCTGATAGCTGATCTCTTTCAACTCTATTCTTTCCCTTTTTCTCTCCCTGGCAGAAGCTCTTCTAAGAATCAGAAGAATGGTTACTTTGTGGAATCAAACTCCAGAGTATCACAGGCAATGCAGCTGTCTCTATGCCAGGTACTCCAGACATCCTGGGTGAGGACTAGCAGTTTTGGGAGATAACTGGAGAATAAAAAATAAAATCATCACAACACAGTTCAAGGAATTTTATAAACAAACAATTTCAGAAATTTCTTTCTCTTCTTCCTTTACTATTTCCCTAGTTCACATCCTTGAACATATAATTTATAAAGACAGAAAATTCTTGTATGAAATCTCAAAAAAAAAATTACAAATCAATTTTTCATTATTTGCACAGACTCCTTGGCTTTCATTATTTGCACAGACTCTTTGCAAGAGTTCAGACTGAAACAGAGTAACATTTACAGAAATTGTTGGAGTGCCACCTACTGGAAATGGATGTACAAATGAAAAAGACCTTGGTTAACTGCAAAAAATAATTATTTATTACCCAAATGTTGGTTTAACTAGATCAAGTTAAGAGGCTTTTAAATGCTTATAAATCATGTTCCCTTCATAATTATGGTTAAATTTAGATCAGCTTGTAATGTAAAAAAAAAAATTAGCATCTCTAAGGAGCAAAACACTAGAAAGTGGCAAAGATATATAGCCCTGGACTATAAAATAGAAAATATCAGAGCAGATCTTATAGAATAATCACCTGCCTAAAACCTGACTCATTTACTAAGCTGTATATCCACGGCAGGTGTAAATAGTTTCATGTCAGATCCTGATTTTCACTCTGCAGAGATATATGTAATCTTTAGGCTCACACAGTTCAGCTGTGTTTTAGACTCTGAATATAAATTATTGATTTTCCCTATGGAAAATTGCCACCTTGAGATAAAACAGCCCTGGAAAACTTACGAAAAGCCCTCCCATGGAAAACTTACGAATCAGTCTGGGATAGTACAAGCAGTTTTAATAGAATGATCTTCAGCTGTCATTTCTGTCCAGAAGGCACTCAGGTAATGGCGTAAGTGATTTCTTTCCTCTGTCTCCCATGAACAGATAAATTTATGGATTTCTCCTCACTACTTTCCCAGCAATATCTTCAGCCTTTCTATTAAGTGAAAGTATGCTGATTTACACTTAAAATTAAATGAAACTTCTCAAATACAGAATGCAACTGAAAAATTTGGCCCAGTTTTGAACCTTGAACTTGCTCCTTGAGCTGTCTGCCCTCACTCCTCCCTTATCACCCAGCAAGCAGCAGACTGGGAGGGCCATTGCCTAAAGAGCATGCCTACTGAAATCCTAACATATCTGTTTCATTTCCTCATCTTTACTACTGCAGCTTCCTCCTCTGTGGCTTTATGAGCATTCACACTAAAAGAAGAAAAGTGTTGCCCAGCTCTTTTCTGTCCAAACATCCCAGCCTTAATCTCGGAGTCACACTATTCCTCTTACAAGTCCTTCTGTTAATTAGCACTGACCCCTGACCAGCTCATGACAGCTTCTTTAGCAGCTCTTTTCATGATTATGATTAAGAGAGCTACATAAACACAGAGTGGTAGCTTTTGTAGATTGCTCCAGGAAAAAACAAAACAGAAAAAACTGCAGTTAATTATACATGTTAGCATAGAGTAGAAAAAGAAATAAAATACTGACATGGCACAAAAACAAAGTAAAGTAAAATGCAGTGGGTACAGGCTATTTCATATACTCAATCCTCAGAACTATTCCAGTAGCCAGAATTTCAGTTTGCTTAGCTGTTCATGGTGGTATAAAATTTTCAACTCAAATTTTGGACTTAGTGGTATTTCATAATGTGTTTACAAAAATGGCATATGGAAATTAATTACTGAAACACATGCTCTTTTCTCTTACTTGCAATAAAGGCTAAAAACACCTTTTTTATGCTGCTTATAAACCAGTATATATATTCTGACAGCATGTAAATTGACAGGATCACTTTCAAAATCAGTTCCTAGCCTGTCTCACCTTCATTTCTAGCAGGTGTCTGATACATAATTTCATTCTTTACAACTACTTCTTCCTTTCGTGGTAGCTTGCATCATTCTATGAGTGAACACGTTGTTATTCCTTGGTTTTATCTCTTCCTCCAGATCCCACAGAGTATGCTCCAGGCTTCTCTGTGGTTTATAAAAGACTTTTTCTCCTATAGCTTTCTCTTGAAACTTCAATCATTCTCTGCTTCCTCTTGAGGCATGCCCTCACATGTAGCTTCCCTCCTTTAACAATCTTATTTTATTCTTCTGGGGACATATTCACAACAAAAGTTTAGGGGCATCAGAAGTAACATTTCTTTGGTGCAACAGCTGTAGACCCACATCTGATGATAATGACATGTCTCCTATGCCCACTGTAGTACCTGAACTTACGTTGCTTACTAAGAAGAAGGAAATGTGAGGAGAATAAAAACACCACAAAACTTTCAGTGAAATCACCAGGCCTGCTTCAGGTTTTGGGCCATATTTCTGACCTAAATGACTATGCCATAAACATTTTAGGTGAGAATGAGTAAGGGTAAGCACAGCAGCAATTGTCCGGTACTAACAAAAGCCTTGGAAGTCTTATCTGTGACCCAATTTTTGTGAGTACAGATCCTAAGCTCCTCCTAGTCTTCTGTTTTCTTCCAACTGAATTTTTTCTTTGCATATCTAGCCATAGGTGTAGATGAACCTGGGTTTGTTCCCCACTTGGTGTCTTCCAGACTGGCAGTGAAGACCTAGCCATTATTATGGCATATTATTCTAAATATGCATATACTTAAAGCCCAATTTTAGTAGATTTTTAAAATATTTGGTGAGGGAAAGGAAAAGAGTATGCTGATTTTCTTTCTGCTGGACTGTGTGAAATATAAGTTAAGTGAAGCTAATCTCTATGTTGTTTAGATACTAGGACTCACACAAATGGGAAAAGAAAATTGAATATTTTAAATTTTATCCATAGTCTGGAAGAAATTACAATGTCAATATGATCTTCAGTTGTAGATAGCATTTTCCAACCATCTCTGACATATTGCTCAGAAGATTTTCTGAATGTGTTTTGGAGTAGTACAGAAACAGGAGTTCAACTGTGCCTATCAGCTAGAAGCAGCAAAGGTAGATTTAAATCAAAGAGCTCAAACTATAAAAAACAAGCAACAACATACACACCCACACATCCAAAAGAAAATCACACCAAGAAACTTAAGCTAGAAAAACCTACTGAAAGACCCAAAGGCTTCTTCAGTTATTTGAGGATCCCAATGTTCATTCACTTTAACATGAATAGGCATACTAAATTAATGAGGGGATTTATAATTTCCACACTATGGATCTCTCCCTTGTCATATAAATATCTGTAAAAAGCTCCCGTGAGGCACAGCAAAAGCCTCCTTTAACCTTTGCATACATAATTTCAGATCAGCTTAGCATCATTTTTCTGAGAATGAAACCATATGTCACCTAATGGCTCAGGGGACACACTGGCATATGGGGCCCTTCATGCTTTAAGTGCCAGCTTGAATCCAGCCCAGGTCTGTAACAACCAGCGCTGCTGTGTCTGGAGGCTGTTGAGTAATCTGTGCAAAATGAGTTGGCCATCTCAGATCAGATCCTGCAGCAAAGTTGTCCACTAGAACGTGACCACTGCAGATGGCTCAAACTTTCCCTCCTGTCAGCGCTTTCAGCAGGTCAGCCAAAGATTAAATGAGCACTGCACATACATGAGCTTTCACTTGGCAGAACTCAGTCTCCCAAGCCAGGAAATGCAGAGTGGACATGCAGGGCACTGCCTTGGAGAAGGACCTTTCCTCAGCCAGCCATCTCCAGCTCCTTCAAGTTAGTGTTGGAAGACCCACTCCAAGCTCTTCCTCTGTGCAGATTCAATCCATTAGATAGATCAGCTTTTACCTCCTGCATTAATGTTCCACACATGATGGTAGGTCCTTGAATGATGATAACTCTGCTGTCTAAAGTGAGGATTCAGATCTGTGAGAAATCTTTTGAAAAAGGAGAATGCAGAATTAAAGTGTCATGATGATGAGAGGTTAAAACATACAATAATTTATGAAATAAAATCATTTTTATGAGGAAAATACTGTACGGTAACAAAACAGCTTTCTTTGAAATGCATCCAATACTATAAAATAATTAAATAATATTATAAACACATGCATTGCAGTAGAGAATACTGAAGGACTGAGAAACAGAAATTTTAAATCCTCCTGGGAAAATATTACCAGGGAGCATGTTCATAATTTTCAACAGAAGGGATTTTTATCAGTATAAAATGTGAGTTTTTTCTTTGCAGTACTGAAAATATTATACGTCTATATTATTGGTCCTCAGTTAGGCTTCCTAAACTATCATTTTGGTTTTATTTCCTACTGGAAAATCTAGGAAGACAGATATTTTAATGCATAGCATGACACTGATGTACAGCTGGGAAATTAAGCCAGGCAAATTAATTGATAATGCAGTTCTTTATGCACTCTGTGGGAGCTGTATCACAAAGGGGGCTGTAGGTGTTTACAAATAAAACAGAAACTGGGAGGTGATTTGAAGAACAGATCTGATCAGATTCTGATTATTACTGATCAGATTCTATTCCATGTAGTGCCAGGTAACAAAAGAGTTTACATGAAAGTTTACATGTTAGTGTTAACAAGTACTTAGTTCATTGATGTAACAGCTCATGTGTACCTATTTACATGAGGTCTTTTTCTTTATTCTGGTACCAGATCTGTTGGTGTTTTTTACCATTGCAGCTTTGTGAGGTAAATATGCCTATGACAGAAAGCAGCATACACAGTTTACACATTTGCCTTTTTTTTTCTTTTGCAAATTACAGTATTATTTTAGAAAAGGCACCTATTATGTCAAGCATTATCCAGCTATCTGAGAATTCATAGCCAGCTACAGAACAGAGGTTGATCTGATAAACATCAACCATTGATACAAATTCTAGTCATGTTTTCTTCTAAAGTATTTGATTTCCGATTACTTACACAAGTATAGTATGTTCATGCAATATGTATCACATTTACTTTTTCCTTTTCAAATGTTAACTTTTGTCTTGTACTTCTATTAAATATGGAGTTCAGATTTTTAAAGGTTTTTGCAAATGGAGTATGAACTATAGTTTCTTCCACTTCAACTTGCATTATCCTGGTAACAAGGTGTTCTCTGTTACAGAAAATGTAAAGGGCAGTTTAAAGCATACGTGCATGGATTAGTCTGAGATTTACTAAAAGAAGATTAATAACAGTATATCCATTTATTATTATCCCACAATATGAAATTTAAACAAAACACTACTTTTTAACACTAAGTTGGGTTGAGCACAATAAGAGTACACATTTTTCCACAGGTACAGTAATGGTGATGAAACATGAAAACCAGAGTTTGTCTCAGTAGGCTAAAGAGCCCATATGAACATCAGAAACAGAAGATGTATGATGTAATCAATTTTGGCATGAAGGACTGGGATTTTTCAGCCGTGTGAAGCAAAATGGAATCAACATAGATGCTGACACTTGTGTTGGAGAGCTGGCTGTATCTCTTTTGTATTTGACTCCCTCTTCTTTCATACTTTAAATTTAAAAAAAAAATTCTCAGCAGTTAGGTAAATGGTAGATAAAATGCACATATCTATCTTTAATTAAATAATTCACTGAACAAAAAAAGAACAGCATGTCATCCCTTCCTGAAAGATGGGATGGTTAAGTATTCAGGTTGACTCCTCATTAATGGCCAGGCTCAAGCATAATTTGTGCTTGAGGTATCTTTTATCTGACAGGAATCTTACTATACCATGCCATAACATACCTATACCTTTTCCTAAACTTTTAGCACTGTTTTTTTATTTCCTTTGGACTAGGAAAATTCAATCATTTAACTCGTATTTTAAATCTTTCTCACGAGACCCTCACACAGGCAGTTAAGAGTGGTGGAAGAGAACCTGGGAAGATATCCTGAGTAAAGATCAGCCAGATGGATGAGCCTGGTGACATACCTAACTGCTCGGCTGGGGACACTTAATACCTTGCTAGGAGGGTGCCTGTGGGACAGCAAGCCCAAGTGAGCAGAGTGCCCTGACAGTAATGAGACCAGAAGAGTCCTGGACTGTGTCAGCCAGAGGTAACTCAACAGCTTGAGGGCTGCCATTATTGGTGCTTATTAGCCCACATCTGGAATACTTCATCCTGTTTTTCAGCTCAAGAAGAGCACTGAAGAGCTGGGGAGTGCAGCGGTTCCGGCTCG